>VATF01000009.1:4752-507671 GCA_008065175.1 Metschnikowia caudata
CCCCCCCCCCCCCCCCCCCCCCCGTAAATGCCTCAAAAAAGATATTGAACGTATTGCTAGCTGCCCCGGCGGTTCATGCATGCGCGCTTATACGTATCTGCAGAGATGACTGGGAGTCGCAGACAAGCACACCCGCCAGCGTGATACAACCGTGGTTGATGTCAAAGTATTTCACCGGTGAGAAGCATATTCTCGTACAGCAATAAGCTTCGAAGAAATCCGATGATAAAAGCTCGAGACACAGCATTTAGACTTTTAGTAATTCCGGGGCTGGAACATTGTGTTCTTCCGCACGCGCCGTGTGCACACCGTGGAAGATCGTCTATGCAAGTTCCCCCGGGGCCCCGCCCGGGCGTGCACGTCTGAGCGTGCGCCCTTCGCAACAGCCGCCCCAAATTTTCCCCAGCCAGTGGACCAGCACAAATTCCAGGCGTCGGAACGAAAAAACACGGAGCCCCCCGAGATTTTTTTGGCTCGTCGTCGTAAAGCTAAAAGTTCCAAACTGAAACTTCCCCCCCACACATTGCATTTGCCTATTGAAGCACACGAGGGGCAATATCTTCCGCGTACGACGGCCGGCCCTGCAGAGGGCTGGCTCGATCTAGGGATAGTGTGGAGAATACAGGACGTTTCTTGCGGAGTCATGCAAGCAGGAATGTGGGGTATCTGCAACAGGTTAAACTAGCAAGAACGTGTGCACAGAGGCGTGCTCCATAGCCCGAATTTTGCACACAAGGAGCTTAAACAGCCAACCCCACAAAAGTCATTACGCCGCGGAGCCCCGGGACACCCTGCGTGCAGGACCCCGGATTATTTTGGCGTTTCACTACAGCTGTCATGCCCCGCTCTAACCCCCGCCGTTCAAAATGAAGAGTATAAAAAGCGTGCTAATTTCCCATGGGATATTTTCTTATCAGTTTCTACTACACATCTCTCTTACACTTCCACAAAAATGGGTTTGGAAGACAACGCCTTCATCAAAAAATACTACAATACCGGTGAGAAGAAATCCGGCTCCACCAGCATGGCCATCTTTGTGGGCTTGTTTGCTGCAACCGGAGGCCTTCTCTACGGTTATGACACGGGTACCATCTCCGGTGTCATGGCCATGCCATACGTTAAGAAGCATTTCCCGAAGAACCACGAGTCGTTTTCTTCTTCGGAATCTTCCTTGATTGTGTCGATCTTGTCTGCCGGTACCTTTTTCGGTTCGCTTTTAGCTCCGCTCATCAACGACACCATCGGTAGACGCTGGTGTCTCATCATCTCCTCGCTTTTCGTGTTCAACGTTGGCGCTGCTTTGCAAACCGCCTCCCACGGCATTCCATTGCTTTTGGTTGGCAGAGTCATTGCCGGTTTGGGTGTCGGTTTGATTTCTTCCACCGTGCCATTGTACCAATCTGAAACCCTTCCCAAGTGGATCAGAGGTGCTATTGTCTCGTGCTACCAGTGGTGTATCACCATTGGTATTTTCTTGGCTGCTTGCTTCAACCAGGCCACGCACAAGATAGACAACTCCTCCTCCTACAGAATCGTCTTGGGCCTTCAGTTGCTCTGGGGCCTTCTCTTGGGTGTCGGTATGTTCTTCTTGCCAGAAACGCCCAGATTCTACATCTCCAAGAACGACTACGCTTCCGCTGCCACTTCCTTGTCTAGATTGAGGAGACTCCCTCTGGACCACCCAGACTTGCTTGAGGAGTTGGATGACGTCAAGGCTGCCTACGACTACGAGATGCAATACGGCAGATCGTCCTGGGGACAAGTGTTCTCCGTCAAGAACCACCAGTTGAAGAAGTTGCTCACCGGTGTTGGTGTGCAAGCCTTCCAACAATTGACCGGTGTCAACTTCATCTTCTACTTCGGTACCTCGTTCTTTGAGTCTGCCGGTGTCAACGGTTTCGTGACTTCTTTGGCCACCAACATTGTCAATGTCGGCTCCACGATCCCCGGTATCATGTTGATGGAGATTGTCGGAAGAAGAAACATTTTGTTGACAGGTGCCGCTGGTATGTCCATCTCTCAGCTTGTTGTTGCCATCGTCGGTGTTGCTTCTGGAAGCGACAACTCGTCGTCGCAAAAAGTGCTCGTTGCATTCAGTTGCATCTTCATTGCCTTCTTTGCTGCCACCTGGGGCCCAGCCGCTTGGGTGGTTTGTGGTGAGATCTTCCCATTGAGAACCAGAGCAAAGTCGATTGCCATCTGTATCGCATCCAACTGGTTGTTCAACTGGGGCATTGCCTACGCCACTCCATACATGGTCGAGTCCGACAAGGGCAACTTGGGCACCAACGTGTTCTTCATCTGGGGTGGCTTCAACGTCATGTGTTTCTTCTTTGCATTCTTCTACATCTACGAGACCAAGGGTCTCAGTTTGGAGCAGGTGGAGGAGATCTACGATCGTGTTCCACATGCCTGGAAGTCCTACAACTTCATCCCAAGCCAGCACGCTTTCAGAGACGACGCTGGTCTTGGTGTTGCTGGCTCCGAAATGAACTTGAAGGCAGAGGCCATTTCCGTCGAGGACGCCTCTGTTTAATACTACTTGTAACGACTATATACGAAAATATAATGATATCAAAAGACATTGTATCTGATGCGTGCAACTAGTGATATTACTGAAGGTTCTAGCCGAATCTTATGCAATGAAAGCTGCAAGGCAAAGAAAGCGGAAATGGGGAGACGTTTGAATCATTCACCGAGAAATCCCGAGTACACAGCTGAGCCAAGATTCGAGGCAACAACACCAAGCCACCACAAATTCCAAATCATGGAAATGTTCGTCCAGACCCGAAATCTCTCTCGTACTATAAAAGTCAGGTGTGACTAGTAGCCTACTACTAGAGGCACTCCTGAGCCAGAGTGTGCATAAAAATCATACAATATCACAAGTTCTTGAACGACCAATGCCTTTGATGAAAGTTGGCGAAACTGCATTTTCAGTGGTTACATGATATCATTCGAGCTATAAGAGCGACTGATTTGCCACATTTTGCAATACAGTGGTTCTGAGATGTGGAGATAGCAAGGCACAGCAAACTCCGTGCTACAACATGAAAACCCACCCAACAGCTTTTCATTTTTTTCTTGAGAACTTTAAGCATTCTTCCATAAATATAATAAAATACCCTCCCGAGGCCCCTCTACAATTGCGCTGGGGCCGATTTGCCAGAGCACAGTGCGCGATCCAACACCAACAAGCACCACTCTTAGCTGCACAAAGCACCCCACAGCTTCAAACTGGCTTTGAACCGCGGCACCCGGACCCGTCCCCACCCCCTGAAACCCCACAGCGGCCATGCGATTACTCCTTTTGCTCTGGCTACTACCCCAGGTGCTACTGGCGATCTTGGCGCCTACGGCCCCCCTCCCCAAACCGGCGCCAAACACAATCATCGACCTCCTCTCCAGCGATGTCCAGTACACGTACTTCCTCCGGCACTTGCAGAAGCTCGGGTTGGTGCCTGCCATCAACAACATGACCAACGTGACGGTGTTTGCTCCCATCAACCTGGCGTTCGTGGATAGCGATCTTGCCGCCAACGACACCGCAGAGAGCGTGTTGCGGTACTTTGCCAACCAGCGGTTCCGTGTGTCGTATCTCGGCGGGAACACCACCATCCTTGACTCTCTACACGTGGTGGAATCCGGCGGGACAAACAAGACGTTCCCGCTCAAGATCTCGCTCGGCGGCAAGGGCGAGGCGTACAGGCTCAACGACTTTGCCGAGATTGTTGACTTTGACGACTACGCAAAGCACCAGCACTCCTTCGTGCAGACCATCGACCGCTTGCTCCCGCTGCTGTACTCGCTTTGCGATTTGCTCATGGACACCTCGCCAGAACTGGCTGTGATCAACGGGCATTCGGTGGCAACCGCCAAGATGTGGTTCCAGCTGTTGTTTTATCCTACCAAAAAGCCTAGCCCGGGAATTCCTCTCTCCTGCGAGCAGTTGTTGGCCAACGTGTCTACGGTTCTTCTTCCGACGGACCGTGCGCTTGAAGCGTCGCTCCTGCCGCTCCAGATTGCGTACTACTCGGCGATTCACCAGGCGTTTGTCAACCCACGCTTGAAACCCGCAAAAAATGCTGTTAACGAGATGAAAAGAGACATTCTCGCGTTGATGCAAAACTTCCTCCTTACAGACATTGTGGGCGGGCTCAACGGAACTCAAAAGCACCACAAGCACAAATCGTTGTGGAGAGACAACACAATCAAAATCACCTATGGACCCGAGGACACAGTCGTGCTAAACGGTCAAATAAAGAGCGCTGCTGGCTCAAGCTCAATGGTTTTGTCGGACGGAATCCTCCACCTCTTCGATGATGTGCAACCAAACGCCACGTTTTTGGGCGCTCTAGACGTGAAGACAGTGGAGATGTACCCCAAAAAAGCGCTTTATGCAATGCATTACTCACGATTCGTGGAGGAAGTCAGATTTCGTCGCATGCATCAGCTTCTAGGCCCCACAGCATATAACCAAACCATCATTGTCGACGCTTCTGACAGAGATGACGTGCTTGATGATGACAGCGTTTTTGCAGACGAGATTTACGACGCAGAGAATGAGAACTTCGTTTCAGAGGTCGAAAATGATGAGGACGAGGAGATATTCGAGGATACACAGGATCCGATACATGCCAGCTTTGCTTTCAGCTCCAGACAGCAGATGCGCTATCGTTTTCTTAGTCAATTCGTCAATGTTCCTCAAGAACTTTCACAGCAGAAGGAACACTACAACAGACTCGTCGACTCCAAATTGTGTCTGAAAAAACGCATCGGCGGTTGCTTCAAAGTCAAGATTGCAGGGGTTTACGATAAGAGGGGTGCTAGTATCTCGCTCAACGATGTGTTCGAGGTGGACCTGCCTGTCATTGCAGACTCCCTCAATGCAATCTACGTGTCTCGAAAAGATTTCTACACGCCATCTTCATTCAAAACTGTCGTGGGTCAATTGGTTTCGGACGGAGTCACTCGCGAGCACTTGAACCACATCACAGTCGACAGAGAGCTTTGTTTGCAAACGTTCAAATACTTGCATACTTTCGACTTGTTGCAACTTCCGGAAAACAACAAGGGCTACACGGTGTTCCTACCCTGCGGAAGCCCCAAATGGGACCACGAAAGCATCCAGATCGGGAAGGAGCCTGCGTCATGGAAAAAAATGGGGCTCACTTTGAAATACCTCGAAAAAAACCCGGACAAGTTTAAGCGTGTTTTGCGAGGGCTTTTTTTGGAAGGATTGGCTTATTCAGATTTTGGCGTTGACGACGGCGTGGACTCGTACGACACCTTCACAAACCTCAATGGAGAACTCGTGAACATTTCTGAAACATACCAACAGGGTGACTTCAACCACGTGATCACCGTGAACAACACCCAGTTGTCGATCCCGTTGAATTCCGACGTGCTCTTTCACCAGGGAGTGATTCACATCACTCGAAAAGTGCTCTTGCCTGATGATTTGCGGGTCACTTTGGGTGACTTGATAGACACATCTCAGGACTCGCAGCCAGACCACCACCTGTTCATGGAATTGCTCAAGCGGTTTCCAAAGCTAATGGAAGTTCTCCGCCTCGATGAACTGCAGGAGTCACCATACTCATTGTTGGTTCCATCAGCAGAACTGTTGCATTCCTACAACATAACCACCAATTACGAGCGGCTCTGGGAGTTCATTGAGGTTCACTTGATTGCAAATTCAGAAGCTGCAAAAATATTGGACTGTATGGGATTCCCTGAACACAATCAGAGCCACATCATTCAAACCAACAGGAGTGCGGCAGCATTCAAGTGCACACGTAACCCGAGAAATGGCCGTGCCTACCTCAAGTTGCTACAAAAGACAAACGTCATGAGCTCGTTCGCCAACGAGCCGCTACGTCAGGTGAAAATTACTGACCACGGGTGCTGTACACAAGGAATGGGAAACACAAGCTGCGTGTTTATCCTCGATAAGCCTATTGATATCCACTGGTTCGATCCTCCAAACGCTTTCCTTCATCTCCACATTGGCTGGATCAGTTTGGGATTGGGAACGGTTCTTGGAGTTATCCTTGTTGGCTTCTGCGGAACTGCCTTTGCATTGTGTCTTTCTCGCGGGGAGCCAAAGCGGCCCTTGTTACCGGTAGAACCGGGCTTTGAGCACAGCGACACGAGCTTCATGAGGGTCACGTCAGACGAAGACCACCAGCCTACAAATTACGACTATGGGTACGAGTCTGATGACGATATGGCCAGAAATGAGCACGGGCCGCTTTTGCCAAAAAAGGGCGACAAAAAAGTGAGAATCAGCTACCAATCTACAGCATCAAAGCGAATGACGCCTGCAGCGCCGCGAAACATACAGGCTCCGGGAATTCTCAAAAATCTCGATCGGGAACGTCACCTCCCAAGCGTGAACTGAGCTCGGAACTGCATACTGCGCGAACTCATCATAACCTCAGACTTAGCAACTGAGCTTCATCAACAATGTCCGATCAAGTCCCTTTGAACGTGCAGAACAGCTACCCTGCGTCCGAATACTCTGCAAATGAGTCCGGCCAAATGGCCTCGGAGAACGCCCCCATTTTTGGCCAGGATGCTTTCCCACAGCCACAAGCAAACCCATTTGCGGTGAACCAAAGCGAGGGTAATGGATTCAACTCTCAGGCGTCTCTCGCGGAATTGGACGACGAGGCTCGTAGATTACGCGAGCTTAGTGCCCAGATGGACTCCATTGCTCACCTACAGTCGAACCCTGAATCTCTGAGCCAAAACACGCACCAAAACCCAAGTCAAAGCCAAGAGCAAGAAGGTTCTGGCGAGCAGAAACCGGAAGATCTCGTGAAAACTGAGGTTGACGCTCGGTCTGTTTATGTGGGAAACGTTGATTACGGGTCAACTCCGGTCGAACTCCAGCAGCACTTTTCACCCGCTGGAGTTGTGGAAAGAGTCACGATCTTGTCTAACAAGCTCACAGGCCAGCCCAAGGGTTTTGCCTACGTGGAGTTTGCGCTGCCGGAAGAAGCTAGCCAGGCAGTTGCAATGATGGACGGTTCTCAATTCCGTGATCGGGAACTCAAAGTGAGCCAGAAACGGACAAATGTTCCTGGACTTTCGACCACTAATAGAGGTGGCTTCCGGGGCAGAGGTCGCGGGCGGGGCATGATGAGAGGGCGGGGCCGGGGTTTCCGGGGTCGCGGTTTCAGAGGAGGGGGAAGGTTCACGCCTTACTAAAATCTCGAAATTGTTATTGGCGTTCAACGATAAACAAAAGTTGCCAACTCTTGAGATGAACCTTTGACTGACGTTGGCTTTCTTTGAAACTCCGGTGTCACTCCACAGTCGTTACGACCCAATAAAAGGGAGGCAAGCATTTGAGTCTCTACCCTGACGAACAAAGCCATTTTGTCGCCGATTCTACTCATTGTTGTCTGTCGGGAGTTTGGGTGATTTTCTATGACTATTAATTGGCGTCTTTCACGAACTGCAGGACCACCTTCTTTCCATCAACCGCCAAGCCCTCAATCACACCGGTGGTGTTGGTTTCGTTCATCTCTTGCTCGAACTTGTATTTACACTCCACGCGGCCGATTTCGATTTCCAAGCCGCAAATCGCCTTGCGGAGACTGTTGAAGTACCCTTCGTGTGTTTCGGAAACTTTCCACGGCTGCGGGCGGTCTTTTTCTTGCTGGTCAGCCAAACACTCCAACTGCTTCACCACAAATGCAGGGTCGTCCACGATTCTCAGGGTTCCATAGATGTGGGTGCAGGCGAAATCCCAGGTTGGCACAAATTTGTGGGTGAGTGGTTTTTCGGGATAGTACGACGGCGAGATGTAGGAGTTTGGCGACTGGAAGATCACTACAACCTTCTCGTTTTGCTGAAGAGATGCCACCTGGTGGTTCTTTTTCGCCATGTGAGCTTGGAGGTACTTCTTACCAGTGGCCTCATCCTCCACTAGGAAAAACGGTATGTGGTTGGCAATTGGGAGCCCATCTTCGTCTGTGGTCACCACTGTGGCCAAAGGATATGCGAGGATCAATTTTTTGGAGTCTTCCCACGAGTCGGCATTGTATTTTTTCGGGATGTACATTTTGTGTGGAATGGTACGGGAGCCAATCCCGGCCTTTATATATCACTGACTCATGTGGTATGTGGGTGCGGCGCGCCGATAAGAGCTCACTAAAAAGATAGATTCAACGTGAAGTGATAGGGCAAAATGGCTGTTCGTATGCCAGAGCAGACTTGCTCGAGGCTGTCGTTTCTCTGGCGCCGGCCACTTTCCTAATTAGGCAACCCGATCCGGCGCACGATCCGCATTACTCCACACACAAGTATTTAGCCCTCTGCTAAACCGGATCTTCATTGACCCATTCGAATTCCGTTCAAATGTCCGACACTGTTCTCGTTTCTGGAGCGTCGGGGTTCATCGCCCAGCACATCGTGAAGCTCCTCGTGTCCAAAGGCTACAAGGTGGTTGGGACCGTGAGACTGTCTGCAAAAGGCGACAAGCTCCAAAAAAATTTGGACTCGGTGGTTGCTGGGCGTTTCACGTACTGCGTGGTGCCGGACATCGCCGAGACTGGAGCCTTCGATGACGTTTTCACGGAGCACACGGACATTTCCGTTGTCCTCCACACCGCATCTCCGTTTTTCTACAACACATCAGATCCAGAAGCAGACTTGGTGCTTCCCGCCATCCGGGGCACCGATAATATGATGAAGGCGGTGCAGCGTTTCGTCGCCGGCGGAAACGTTGTCAAGCGGGTGGTTGTGACCTCCAGTGATGCCGCCATCTATTCTGCAGATGACGAGCAAAACAGCAGCCTCTCGTTTGACGAACGGTCGTGGAATAACATCAGCTACGAGGATGCAATCAAGGACCCCATCAACGCCTACTACGGCGCCAAATCGTTCGCGGAGAAGGCTGTGTGGGCGTACGCCAAAAGCGCCGAATTTCCGCCGGTGACTGCAGTCAACCCAGTCTATGTGTTTGGCCCGCAGGCGTTTGACAACGAGGTTTCGGGCACGCTCAACACGTCGAACGAGTTGATCAACTCGCTTCTCAAGCTGGGGCCCAGCGGGCACTTTGACAATGACAAAGGTGGATTCATCGACGTGCGCGATGTGGCTCGAGCACATTGGGCGGCCTTCGCCGACCAGAACACCGTGGGCAAGCGGCTCTACATGACCAACGGGAAGTTCAGCGTGCAAATGATGTTGGACGTCATCAACAGAAATTTCGGCCAGCTCCGTGGGAAAGTGCCAGTTGGAAACGAAGGCAGTGGCCCGCAGGACATCTCGCAGTTGGCGCAAACGCACAACGAAACCACGAGGGACCTCTTGGGGTTCAATTTCATCCCTTTGGAGAAGTGTGTGACCGACGTGGTGGCGCAGATATTGCACCAGCGTGTGGGCCTGGAACGTTTGTAGGAGTGGAGCCGCAAGAAAAAAAATCATTTGGTTCATGCTAACAATGCAGCAGGCGGCAGCAAGTGGGCTAGTGCCATGTCCGCCATATCATGAAGGCCATTTCAAGCCACCCGATTCTCGCTCGTAAAGAACGTTGGTTTGGTACATTCACGGCATTGTGCCAATTATCAACTATGACAGAGTGTTGAGTCACACGCCAAAGAGAGCCTGGTGTGTTGGGAGTTAGCCTGGGATTTGCCGTTCGACTGAAAGGACCGTGCAATCGTTCCAAGATTGTTGTTGTCACGATGAACACCAAACAGAGCGTTCATAGATCGACAGTCGCAATCTGCCACTCATCGATAAGCAAAGACTAAATATCAGGCATTGTCAGGATGAATTACAAGGCTGATGATCAGACGATTGATACCGGGAACCCCGACCGACAGACCTGCCAATCCTCCCGTCACATGTGTCGTCATCCAGTGCACGGGTTGATGATACATCAGCCATCATTGATGACCCGTCGGTTGAAACCAGGTCCGAATATCTTCTACCAATGTTACACATTCATCCCAATGAGGCCTTGGTTTTCGAACCAATCACGAAGCCGATGTCGGAACCGGAACCGGAGTGTTTCGCAGCCACAGCTTCGTGATCATATTTGGTCTGGCCCGGTCTTCGCAGATCATGTCCGATGACCAAACAAGCCCCAATGCATCTTGGTGAAACGCTCCACAGATTGTGAAACTCCTCCGCGGTAACACGTTACATCCAAAAAAGCCTCAGAGCATCCACAAAACCAAACCCCTCTGCTCGCTTTCCCCACTCCTCTTTTCTTGTCTGCTCTCCACCTGCGCCGCACCTAATGGGCGCGCGCCCATATGTCAGCAGTGGGCCACAGTCGCCGAGCCGCACTCCTCGGGTTCTGGCCAATCACGGCGTGGCTTTTGTCAGCCGCGGCTATATACAGGCCACAAAGGCATCCCTTCCATTGCAGCCTTTTATAAGAGACCCAATCGCCGAATTTGTTGGTGCTTACTCGAATCCACCCGCGTACCCAGCATCGTTGACCCCAGGCAACGACACCAGCGTTCCGCCCCCAATCTGCATAGCAACGCTCAATAGCAACTCTTGCCATCCCAGCACAGCGCGTTCGGGCCGTATTTCGCATCAGTCGCTACATACTCCAGCCTCATCCACAACTTGACCCTCCTTCCAGCATTTGGCCCACACATCTCCATCCGCCTACACACAACCCCAGCTAAATGTTAGTCACAGTTAAAAACGCCGTCGCACAGCTTTTCACCACGGCCGACAAGTCGGACCAGGAATTGGCACGTGCCGAAGCCTTGCTAGCAAACAACCAGAGCCCCTACGGCGCCACAGAGTCTGCGGACCGTGCCCAGGCCAACGCGTCGGAAGAAGCCATCATCTCCGCAGCCAAGAATGCCGGCAACGGCCTGTCCGACGATGAGTCCGAGCCAAAGGGCTTCCTCAACTCGTTCGACCCTCGTGTCATGAGTGACATCATCATCGGCCTTTCAGACGGCTTGACCGTGCCCTTTGCATTGACTGCCGGCTTGTCCTCGTTGGGCTCGTCGAAACTCGTCATCACCGGTGGCATGGCCGAGTTGGTGTCTGGTGCTATCTCCATGGGCTTGGGTGGCTACTTGGCTGCCAAGAGTGAGTTGGACTACTACAAGAGCGAAGTCAAGAAAGAGAAGTTGCAGTTCTTCAAGAAGCCAGAGACGCTCAACGAAGAGGCCGCCGAGATCATGTTTGAGTTGGGCGCCAGCGAGCTGACCATTGCATCTTTCTTGCGGGACATGGACAACAGCCCCAGAAACCTCATTGACTTTGTCATCCGCTTCGGCAAAGGCTTGGAAGAGCCTGCTGAGGGCAGAGAATTCACCTCGGCCATCACCATTGGCTCTGGCTACTTCATTGGTGGCTTCATCCCCTTGCTCCCCTACTTTTTTTGCGACGTTGTCAAGACCGGGCTCATTGTGTCTGTTATTGTCATGATTATCACATTGTTCATTTTCGGCTACGTCAAGACCTCAGTGTCGTTGGGCGACGACTGTGGCACGTACAAGAAGGTGTTGGAGGGTCTCCAGATGGTGGTGATTGGATCCGTTGCTGCGGGCGCGGCCTGGACCTTGGTTTTCTTTATCGAGTAACCCACATTCACATCAAGACATCTCCACAGCTTCATTGCTTCGGCGGCAGGCAATGCTCATAGACTAAGCTGTTGTGGTTCGCCACGCGCAGTGCATAATGAACAAGAAAAGAAAAGAAGACTATGTAGCCCGGCCACCAAAGAAGCTTGCACTTGATAGACAGCGGAATAGAGTTTGAGAGAACAAAGACGTAGCTTCAAGCTTTTTGCAGCCCGGTATGTCAGGCTTGATGTAATGGAAGCGAATGGATGTGCGCCATGGACCACCAGGCGATTGGGAGTAGTCGTGAAATTGAATGCGGAGGTCTGTGATGACAGATTGACAATAATAGACAACAATGGCGTACATGACAATGGAAATATGCCAAGGAACTGATAGAAGGCCGCAGGAACAAAACACAAGCTACATGAATTACTCATGAAAGAAATCAGTCGAATGGTAATTTCGGAACTCGACAGAGAAGAATCGAAAATAGAAGAGTGTGAAAATTGAACTGGATCAGAAAAAGGCAATGCCAGTGAAATGCAGCCGAGTTTAGGGTTTGATATGTCGAATTTAAGATTTCGGATTTGATGTCTGACTTTCTCTTGGCTCGCATGGATGCCGTCAGAACTGTCAACCCGGTCAGATTTTGGCTAGACATGAATACCTGAAGAAATGTCTTCATAGTGGGTCACAAAAGAGGCACCCAGTCTGGGCGAAAAGAAACCGCCGAACTTCAACTTGAAAAGGTGGAAGCAAGAAATCCACAATCGCAAGATTCAATATCACGGAAGCGAGAAAACCACCGAAATGCAAGAGCTGAGATTGTTGAAGAAGTACCAGAGCCTTAAAGAGGTCGCACACCTTAAAAGCTCTCGTTGCAGAAAGTAGAGCTTTCGTATAGTGGACGTTATTCCGGCGACGATTGTTTTATTCGGCCAAGTCCCTGAACCATAGCCGCCAAAGCAAATTAACCACGGACATTTGGACAATCATGCCCGTCCAGAGTCCCCAGCACCCACACTGTGCGCACGTGACACGCATCACGCGACCCAGGCGCACCATATTCGCCCCCAAATCTCAACCTCAGTCACCACTTTCACCAATGGCGTTTAAACCAGCAGACATCATCTCCCGGGTGGCGTTGCCCGTGGGCATTGCCATCACGCTCGCACAGTCCTCCATGTACGACGTGGAGGGCGGCAAGAGAGCCGTGATCTTCGACCGCACGAACGGTGTCCAGGCCAAAGTGATTGGCGAGGGCACGCACTTTGTCATTCCGTGGTTGCAGAAGCCCATCATCTACGACGTGCGCACCAAGCCCAAGACCATCGCCACGACCACGGGCTCCAAGGACTTGCAGAACGTGTCGTTGACGTTGCGGGTGTTGCACCGGCCCGAGGTGATGAACTTGCCCAAGATCTACCAGACGCTCGGGTTGGACTACGACGAGCGGGTGTTGCCCGCCATCGGAAACGAGATCTTGAAGAGCATCGTGGCGCAGTTCGACGCCGCCGAGCTCATCACGCAGCGCGAGGTTGTGTCGGCCCGCATCCGCCAGGAGCTTTCCAGAAGAGCCAACGAGTTCAACATCCGCTTGGAGGACGTGTCCATCACGCACTTGACGTTCGGCAAGGAGTTCACCAAGGCCGTGGAGCAGAAGCAGATTGCGCAGCAGGACGCCGAGAGAGCCAAGTACTTGGTGGAGCGTGCGGAGCAGGAGAGAAAGGCGTCCGTGATCCGCGCCGAGGGCGAGGCCGAGTCCGCCGAGACGGTTTCCAAGGCGTTGGCCAAGGCTGGCGACGGCTTGTTGATGATCAGACGGTTGGAGGCCTCGAAGGACATTGCGCGGACGTTGGCGGCCTCGCCCAACGTGTCGTACTTGCCTTCGGGCAAGGCCGGCGAGGAGAGCAAGAACAGCTTGTTGTTGAACGTGGGCCGTTAGCCAGTGCTTGTGAATAGACGAATAACGAATGCCGATTGATGTACGGGGCGAGGATACGTAGACTTGGACTGGGGCTTTGTCTGCATCACGTCGTCACGATCAACTCCGCCGCCACCCACACAGCGATGGGCTATCTTTTCCGTGTCCTTCGCCCATGATTCTTATTTTTCTATACCTTCCAGACATCATTTACTCCGCGTTGTCCCGTTCTAGCGGTATGGTTATACATGCTACCCTCACCAGTCAGGCCTGTCCCTCCACTCTGCTGATCTCTCAGTTGTTTTGGTCTCTTACTATCGTAAAGGTCTTCTTATTGCTTCGTGTAATTTTTTTTTTTTTGCCTTCAAAAGACTATATGATTAAGAGACCGATCAATATTCGACAGCCATCAAAACTCTGGATCAAAGCTCAAGATCCACCACCTCGTCGTAAGCGCCCGGCGTGGTGACCTTGCCCAGCGACACCAACGCCTCAATGTCCGCAACCTCCTTCACACACAAACTGGTCAAGTTCGTGGCTCTCAGCGCCGTATCCACGGCAATGTCGTCCTCCACGCGAACGCCGATGCCCCGGAAATGCTTTGGCCATTTGGGGTCGAGCGGTATGTACAAGCCGGGCTCGATGGTCACCACGTTGCCCTTTTTCAACGGCACGTGGCGCGACACGGACGGCACGTCGTGCAAGTCGAGCCCGAGATGGTGCCCGATGTAGTGGGGGAAGAGCTCGTGGGACACCTGCGAGCGGGAGACGTTCTGGAACCCCGGGAGCGCGCGCAAGCCCTGCAAGAGCGTGGTGACCGCGAGGCCGTGGAGGTCCTGGAGCGAGTGGCCCGTGTCGGTGTTGCACTGCTCGATGCAGACTTTGTTGGCCTCCAACACCACGCTGTAGAGGTCCCTCTGGGGCTCGGAGAAGCCGCGGGGCGAGTTGGGCCAGCTCCGCGAGATGTCCGCGCAGTAGCCGCCCAACTTGCCTCCGGCGTCGACGAACACGGTCTCGTCCTGGTACAAGAGGTCGTCGTTGCGGGTGTAGTGGAGCGCCAAGGCGTTTTCGCCGCTGGCCACCACCGGGATGTACGCCTGGCGGTCGCAGCCGCCGCGCACGAACGCGTACTCCAAGTACTTGGCCAAGACCTTCTCGGTCTGGAGCGGCGCCGCGCCGCCCACCGTGGCGATGGCCGTGTTGATGGCGCGGGCCGAGATCTGGCCGGCGCGGTGCATGACCCGGATCTCCGCGGGCGACTTGACCAGGCGGTGCTGCGCCACGAGCGCCTTCAACGGGCGCACGGTCTTGTTGCTGGCGCGGAGCGCCGCGGAGATGGACGAGTCGCGGGCGTGGGAGGCAAAGCTGAAGAACAGGGCGAACTTCTGCGAGGCGCCGCTGCCGGCGCCGCTCCGGTGGTCGTAGTACACAATGTCGTTGCGGGCGAGGACGGCGTCGATGCACGCGCCCACGCGGCCAACGTCGTGCACCTCGTCGGCGTTGAAGTAGTCGTAGGCGCCCTCGAGCCCGTTCTTGTCGCCCTCCCAGAGATCCGTGGCCGGGTTTTTCGGCGGCACCGCCATGTGCAACACCACGTCGTCGTCGCGGCCCGTGTCGGCCACCTTCTCCACCACGGCCACCGAGTCCGGGCTGAGCCAGCCCGTGAGGTAGAAGAGGTCGTTGTCCTGCTGGAAGTCGTAGAACACGCTCCCGGAGGAGTGCTGCACGACGTTGCCGACGAGGATCGCCGCGGACCGCGCGGGCATCTCGCTGGCGAGGCGTAGCCGCCGCCGGTAGTACTCGGCCGCCGAGATGCCGGGCGTCAAGTCGCCCCGCAGGACGGTGTGCGGTCTGGTTTCGTGCATCGCCTGGCCCGTCTTGTACGGCACGGCCAACGGCGGGCGCGTGGCCAAGGTGGAGCGGAAGCGGCACGGCGCGCTGCTGCTGCGCCGGAAAATGCGGTTCGCTGGGCCCATGGGTGGACGTGTGGAGTGGGTGGAGCTGCAAGTGCACTCACGCGGGCTGCACGATTTTGCGGTGCGTCGTGCCCCAGACTCGCTTATGCACCCACGCCGGCCGTAAGCCCCCCGCCCTTGCATGCTGTACGTGTTGGATCCCCACAAGGGAGTCTGTTTCACGCGGGAAAAGGCGCCCGAGAAGTACGCCACCCACTCGGACGGCTTCGACCAGTTTGCGTGGGACGACGTGCTCCCGCAGGTGGAGATGCCCGTGTCGGACGACGGCTCGGACGAGCCCAAGAAAAGCCGCAAGGAGCTCCGCAAGGAGAGGAAGGAGCTGCGCCGCAGGGCCGTGGCCAAGGTCGTCCACGACACCGTCGCCCGCGTCACGCCGGGCGGCTCCGACTACAACCCGTACCGCGCCGAGCTGGAGTTGCACCGGCTCTACGGCGCCATGGTCAGCAACAAAAAGTGCGGCGACTACGTGCTCTTCCACTTCGAGCTGGTGGCCGTGTACAAGAGCGACGCGGACCAGTTGGCGCCCGGCGAGTGGCTCAACGACAACAACATCTCGTTTGTGTACGAGGCGCTCCAGCGGTACTTCTTGAAGCAGCAGCCGTTCGGCCACCACGTGCATTTTCTATTCCCGGCGTTGGTGCAGCTCGTGTTGCACTTCCCCGTCGAGGACGACGTCAAGGGCATGCTCCCGATGGACGACTTGGCCAAGGCAAAGTTGGTCTTCATCCCGTTCAACTTCATGGACGACGGCGACTACGTCGACCTCGAGGACGCCAACAACGGCGACCACTGGGCGCTCTGCATCCTCAGCATCCCCGAGCGCAAGCTCTTGGTGTACGACTCCATGGCGGGCGGCGACGAGAGCGACGACAAGCTCCTCCAGAAGCTCGTCAAGCGGCTCCAGAAGGCGCTCTTCAAGCCCCACGAGCACATCCAGGTCGTGACGAAGAAGTGCGACCAGCAGGAGAACTTCGACGACTGCGGCGTGTACTTGATCATGCTCTCGTTGTTTTTGCTCGCCCAGATCTTGTCCGGCACCGCGACAGACTTGGGCGTTGCCCACGTCAAGTTCAGCCCCATGCATGCCCGCATGCGCCTCATGGACCTCATGTGCAAGCACTACTTGCTGAAGGAGCAGGACAACAGCGACTAGAGGTACTTGGCAATCATCATGGCGCGGATTTGCGCCGCCGCGGCCTCGGCTCGGATGAGGTGGTCGGCGTCGTCAATCTGCCGCTGCAATTCATGCTCTTTCGCCGTGTCGCTGGTAGGAACGTTGTAGAAGGCGTCCGACGCCTGGTCGTAGTACACGCCCATTTGTCCGAGGCCCAACACGGCCATTGAGAGCACCAACTTGGTCGACACGGCCCTCCGCACGCGCTCGTCGGCGCCGGCGTACCCGATCTTGTCCAACATCTTGTCCCGCGGGATCGACGTTGTGATGGACATGATCAAAAGAAACACCTTCAGGTCGATGATGTTGGCCAAGTAGTCCCAGAACGTGCCGGCCGTTTTGGTGGGGAGCCCGTAGCTGATGTGTGCGTCCAAGCGCTGCAAGAGAGTCAGCACGAACACCGACTTGGCCTCCTCGAACCGGGCCGCCGACAAGTGGAGAAGTAGCTTGTAGATCTCGGATTCAATGGCGGTTTCCGACGTGAACTGGTCGAGCAACTGGTCGTTGTCCTTCAAGTTCAACTCCTTGAACGGCCGCACGGCGACGCACGCGATGGAGTAAAACAAGAGCGCCTCTTTGCGGAAGCTCAACATGTCTAGTAGGCACAAGTGTGTTTGGAGGTTATGGAAGTCCTCGACGTAGGCCCCGAGTCGGTTTTCCTTGAATTTGGCAAAGCTGCTGAGCCACTTGGCTAGGCGGTAGTAGTCGAATTCGGCGTGGATGCCCGACATGTCGTCCAGGAGCTTCTCCTGCGCCGTGTCTAGCAAAAGGCTGCATTTGTTGAAGTAGTTGTCACACTTCTTCTCCAACAGCATCCACGTGACGGAGTCCGAGGAGGGCAGCACCTGGTCGTCCTTGGCGGGCTGCGGAAACCACAACAGGCCGAAAAGAACCGTCACCATGCGGTAGAAGAGAAACTCAAAGTGCCGGTTGTGGATGAACAGTGTGTGGTCGTCGCAGTGGTTTGCAAACAGCACCGAGAGACTGAGCTTGTTGATGTGGTACGACAACACGTGGAAGTCGCCCTGGACAAAGGACTTGCGGAACACGCCGATGGTGTCCTGAAACTGTGTGTTTTTGTCGGTGCTGGACCGGTTGGGCTCGTCTGAAAGATACTCGTGGACCTCTTTCTCGCGGATGGCGGTGGCCCAGCGCTCGCTGTACCGGGCGGATGTCTCAGGATCGTGCTTCTCGAGAACGCTGTGGAATTGGGAGTAGGACGGGTGGATTGCCTGGGTGTCGTCCATGATTTCGAAGGCCTTTTTCGAGTACAGCGCCAATGTTTCGGCAGAGAACTCCAGCTGCTTCACCTTGTGGGCAAGCCAGTGGATCTGCAAGAACGCAAGATGCGGGGCGAGCTGCTCTGTTTTGTGGTTCATCGGCTCGGGTTTTCGGGCTGGATAAAAGTGTGGAGTAGGTGCGCAGTGATGGGTGCCATACAGAAAGACCCCACTAAGAAGAGACAAGACAGAACCGGAAGCCATCAATCTTGAAAGAGCGCGTTTGGGCTTTGACTTGCGTCCTGGCACTGGTATCATTATGTATTCGTGTGGTGGCCCGTGACCACCGTCTATTTGTGGTTCTGGTGCCTCTCTAGATCAACAATGAGCTTGTACTGTAGCTGGAGCAGATGTGGTACAAGATCATGGCAAAGCCCCAGCAGAGCGGCACCCCCGTGCTCATCGTCAAGGAGCCAGCCTTGTAGATCAGCAGCAACACCAAGCCCACGATGGCGCCTCCTATGAAGCCCTGGGCTATTCCCATGAGCGTGTACAGCGCCGCCACCAACAACGGCAGGAACGGGAGAAGCCGCTCGGTCTCGGGCGACAACTTGCGCCGGCGCTGCTGGCGGAGCACCATGTTGAAGGCCGACACGAGCCCGACGAGCGTGTACACCGTGGTGAATGTGATCATGGCCCAGAACACCGTGAATCTCCAGATATCCGTCGGGTAGTAGAGAAAGTGCTGCAGCGAGCCGCCCGCCCAGTTGCCGACGGGCCACGACGGCGACGGGAACCGCGGCGTGACGTACCCGAGCGGCACGTTCTCGGACGAGATGAAGAACTTCATGTGGAGCACCACCGGAGGGGCCCTGGGGTTGAGCGAGGCGTCACGTGCGTGGTCACGTGACCAAAGGGTGGCTGCCCCGTAGCTCCTTCCAGGCTGGAGCTGCAGCGGGTACCCTTCACAATCGGCGGCTTTTGCCCGCCCCAGTCACGCAAGCGGTGTCTTGCCGGCTTTTTTGCGTATCGGTGCCCGAAATTGGCCGGTGGCTGTTTCCCACCACGCCTTCCCTGCAGTGCGCGTTGCCACCACTCAAGCGCACTGGACACTCTTCATCCACAACCAAAATGTCCAGAAGATACGACTCCAGAACCACGATCTTCTCGCCCGAGGGCAGACTTTACCAGGTCGAGTACGCGCAGGAAGCCATTGCGCTTGCCGGCACCGCGATCGGCATCTTGGCCAAGGACGGCGTCGTGTTGGCGTGCGAAAAGAAGGTCACGTCCAAGTTGCTCGATAACGACGGCTCCGCGGAGAAGTTGTACCTCATAAACGACCAAATGATGTGTGCCGTTGCCGGCATGACCGCGGACGCCTCCATCCTCGTCAACAACGCCCGCGTCACCGCGCAGAGATACTTGAAGACCTACAACGAGCAGATCCCCTGCGAGCTCCTCATAAAAAGCTTGTGTGACGTGAAGCAGGGCTACACGCAGCACGGCGGCTTGCGCCCGTTCGGCGTCAGCTTCATCTACGCGGGCTACGACGACCGCTACCAGTTCCAGTTGTACACATCCAACCCGTCGGGCAACTTCAGCGGCTGGAGAGCCACCTCGATCGGCGCCAACAACGCCGCGGCGCAGACCTTGCTCAAGAAGGACTACAAGGACGACATGCTGTTGACGGAGGCGTGCGAGTTGGCCATCAAGGTGCTTTCGAAGACCGTGGACAACTCGAACTTGAGCAGCGAGAAGTTGGAGTTTGCCACGTTGAGCTTGGGCGACAACGGCGTGGTGCGGAACATCTGGACCGACGGCGCCGTGGACTCCTTGATCAAGGAGCTGGGCGTCTTGGAGAAGGCTGACGAAGAGTAGCAGCGCTGCGCACGGAAATAGTATTCCCCCCTACTAAGACGGATGAAATCTGGACGCGCCGGCGGTGTCGGCGAGCGATGTAGAGTGGCTGCGGCGGCCGGCCTTGCGAGCCTGGGCGCCCGTGGCCGCCGCCGTGGATTTAGAGTTGCAGTGTGCATTTTGCTGGCTGCGCTGCAGTGTTCCCCCACATTCGCGCAATCTTAGCCCACCACCACCCACGCCGGTCACCACCACCCACGCCCGCCAACACCACAATGGACCTTTTCCAGCCGGGCCTCCCGAAAAAAGTTCTCCGTGAAATCCGCTCCACCAACACCATCTCTTTCCGCTTGGTGGAGCAGCTCAAACAGCTAAACGAGCAGACCAATGACGCCTTGGCCATGTTGGGGCCCGACCCGGCCGCGGGCCAGTCCTCCGCCGTGGAGGACATCTTCAGCAGCTTCTACTACGACATGTCCATCAACAACCTCAAGCTCAGCGCGGTGCCCGAAATCAAGTTGGCCAAGTTGCGGCTGTACCACGAGCGGCTCGAGAAAGCCGGGGCCTCCAGCGAGCAGACGTTGGTGCAGATCATCAACCAGTACACCGCCGTGATCTTGCTCCACCACTTGGCCAACGCCATCATCTGCAAGACGGTCGTCGCCAAGGCGCAGTTGGGCTACTGGAGCGACCTCAAGACGTCCAACTACGCCAAGATTGTCTACGGCGTCCAGACCTTGCCCTACAGATCGTACCGCACCGCGTGGCGGGGCGTGGGCAGCGCCATGGCGGCGAGCAACGAAAGCAGAACCGTGGGCCTGGTCTTGCGCTCGACCATCGAGGCCATCCGCGCCACGTTGCAGGCCAACTTCGAGAAGATCCACGTGAGCTTCGTGGCGAAGCGGTCGCGCTTGCTGTTCTTGAGCAAGCCTCTCCGCTTGCTCGACTGCGAGATCAAGGACAACATCGAGGCCGTGTCGGCGCGGTTGCGCGGCCACTACGAGATCTTGGGCGCCATCTTGAACGAGTTGCCGGTGCAACAGGCCACCATCCCGCGCATTGTGCCCGGCTGCGGACCCGACGTCTTGTCCCAGATCCAGGCCGTGCAGCGCTACGTCCACCAGGACGACGGCGCCTCCGCGACGGCGCCGCCCAACTTTGTCTCGCGCTACTGGCCGGTCTTGCTCTTGGCCGTCAACTTCGGGCCTTCCACCACCGCCAACGTCTGGAGAAACAGAAACGAGATCATCTCGTGGGTCAGGCACAACTTGGTGGACACCGCCGTTGGCTTCTGGAGCAACTGGGTCGTCAAGCCGGTCACGGACATGTTGAACATCTTGCGCAACGACGACACCATGACCATCACCTCCAAGGAGTCGCTCAAGTCGGACTTGGACTCGTTGGAGCGCATGGTCACGGACTACTTGCGCGACATCAAGGTCGACGTTCCCGCCGACCAGATCCACTCTGCCGTGGCCCAGGGCGACTTGACGCTCATGATGTCCGAGTACGAGAGCGAGCTCCGGACACCGTACAAGTCCATTCTCAAGGGGCTGTTGATCCGCTCAATCTTGATCCAGGTGCAAAAGACAAAGGTCGACGGCGGGCTCGCCATCAACGGCATTGACAAGCTCCTCAAGCTGCAGCAGCTCTTGTTTGGCGTGCTCTCGATTCTGCCCTCGCTCGTCTTCTTGTACCAGGCGAACAAGCTCTTGCACTCGGACTCGGCGTTGTCCAAGAACGCCGCCGACCGCCGCATCAGCTGCCTCAAGAGCATGAACGAGATCGAGAAATTGGTCAACCGCGAGCAAAACGAGGACAAGTTGGTGGGAGACGGCAAGTTGTTTGTCGAAATCGTCAACCTCACGTTGCTTGCGAAAAACGTCATCCCGAAAAAATTGGGCGAGGAGTTCTTGCTAGACTTGAACGGCCTCGCGCTCCACGACTCCGAGAACCACAAGGGTGCCAAGAACAGGGTCGACAGGTTGTGGAATATGTACGCGCCATATTTCAGAAAATAAGGCTGGCTGGCGACAGCGGCCAGCTGTCAAAGGCATTTCGTACAGAGGGGGGGGGGCAGCAACTCCCCTCGGGCAAAAGCAACGGGTGTGTTGCAAAAGCAATTTTTTGGGAGGGGGCGGCGTGCAAATTGGGTGCCCCTAGAAATAGTCCATTGCGGCAAAATCTTGCATTATGCACTCAGGATTGGCAACTCTCGTCCGCGCATAGTGGAGCCGGCCGGAGTTTCGCTCGCAGGCTGTATGCAAGAGTCCTGTTTCGCAGCCTCCCCTCCTCTCCCCACTGCTTCAGGCCAGTCTTTTTTGCGGGGTATAAAAATAAATATCGCCTGGACGTGCATTAGTGCGGTCTCACCACATTCCATATATTACGCCGGTTTCTCGACACTCCGTCGTGACCGAAAGACTGGCCCACCGCCCGAATACAATAGCCCCAAATTAAAGCCACTTCTGAAGCACAGCCCAGACCCACCACGGCCCGAAAACACCATCGCCTTTTGTTCCCGCCCAGCATGAGAAACAGCACCGTCAGAGACAGCTACAGAGACATAATGGGCGAGAGCTCTGTGAGAGACGACATAGGGGACCGGAGGTCTTTTGTGGGCCACCCGGAGCCGATCCGGCTGGTGTCCGGCACCAGCCCCAGCTACACGTGCCAGCCCGTCGAGAGCGACTCGGACACGCTGGACGAGCGCAGTGAGACCCGGCCCCGGCTCTCGGTGATGGCCGAAGTCGAAGACGTCTATTTCGCCAACTCCATCAACAGCAACGGCACCTACGGCACGAAAACCGCCAACGGCAACTCGCGCATCTTCAACTGCAAGCACTGCCTGAGAGCCTTCACCCGCGAGGAGCACTTGAGCCGGCACGTGTTGCTGACCCACAACAAGCTAAAACCGTTTGTGTGCGGAATTTGCGCCCGGCCGTTTTCCCGACGGGATTTGCTACTACGCCATGCGCAGAACCTCCATCTCGGCTCGGAGGCGGCGGTGTCCCGGATCCGCAAGCTGTACAAGAAGAGCGAGGAGAAGCCGGGCGAAAAGCTGCCTGGGGAGAAGAAGATGAAGATTTCGGTCGATATGCTCGTGAGCTGAGGCTCGTACATATGGTTCAATACAGGGTACAAGGGGTTTGGCGTTTTTCGTAACTGCATTCCTGAAGCTTGATAGGCTCTCAGTGCGTGCCGGCGCAGGCCAGAGATAAGAGGGGTCCTGGAATGTGGTAGCCTCTCCTCCCGTTTCTTCTCTTATTGTTTGCTTCTTTGGGTAATAACTGAGATTTGAGTCGCACCTCACTGCATACTCCCACATTGTCCTGTCTCTAGAGACATCACAGAACACTCAGGCCACTATGGGTCCTCTTCTTTTCACGTACCCAATCACAGGAACGCCATGGCTCATTGTGATCTCCAAAGGCGCGGAGCACTTCTACTTTGACACGACCACAAAGCAGTCGGTGTGGCAGTTTGGCGAGACGGGAGTCGATTCGTTGGAGAAGAGAGTCAACTTTGATGATTTGGCCGTTCTCTTTGGCAAGTCCAATGGCCTCAAGGTGGCTGCCAGAGAGCCCAAGCGGCCGAAAGTGGACAAGCCCACGGCCGGGCGTGGCTCTGTGCACGACGCTCTCGACGAAGTCGTAGCAGACCCAGAAATCCAAAAGGTCGTTGACACCTTTGTCGCCGACCACGCAGAGGTGTCCAGCGAAGGAGAGCCGGACACACAGGCAGATGCCGGAGAACCGAATGCCGAAACGGACAGCGAAGCTACCGAAATAAAAGGCCCCAATGCCGCAGACCAGCCGCCTGGCCTAAACCTAGGCTACTCCTCGGATTCTGATGAAGACGAAGAGGGCCACGAAGAGAGTGAAAGCGAAGGCGAACCAGACATCAACGCAGGCCTCGATCTAGGGTTCGAGTCGGAGGAGGATCCGTCGCTGGCACAGGCAGATTTCCTAGAGCTCCTCGATCAGCACAAGGACAAAATCTCCGTCAACGACCCGTGGTTCCTCGTGGAGGAGGAGCTCCTCCCGCAGTTTGCGCTGTCGCCAGCATACTATGCCATTTCGGACCCGAACGCAAAAGAGCGCCTATTTGAAAAGTGGGCAGCAAAGGCCACGGCGGGCCAAGGCCTAGCGAGCTCTTCCGAGGGACCATACCCGACCGCCACCCTCAAGTACTTTCGGTTTCTTCAGGAACACAAGGCGGAGGTACGAAAGCTATTTTTTGCCGAGTTTTGCAGCCGACACAAACAAGAGCACGACCAGGCGGTGGGGGTATCGGGCGACATTGATCCCGAGATGCTTTATCGCAAACTCCGACTCACGCTTAATGACTTCGCGGACTTTGAAAGGAAGAACAAAAAGGGTTTCCCCGGGAACATAAAGGTGCACCACGTGAGTCAATTCGTTGCAGATAAGCTACAGACGCTCAAGCCAAATCCCGAGGCGCCGCTGTCTGAACCGGAAGGACATTTTGACCGATGGATGGCCCTCTGCAATCACCACCGCATTCCGCAGAATGTGGTGGAGGACCCTCGAAATTTCATCCTTGGTGATGAGAAGCGGTTGGCCTGTTACCTGGAAAAACTCGCGCTGCGGTCATAGCCCGAAGGCAAATAACATTTACGGATTGATGCGTTTTAACGCTTGACTTTATGCGAGTCGTCTCGTAGATCTCGTCTTGCCGTCCTTTGGTGGACATGCGTACCTGCACAGTCTTATTTCCGTGAGTATCGGCCGGAAACGGCTAGCAAATGCAACCTCCGGGAATTGAAAGGGACCGTCCCCAAACGCATACTGCGAGCTCCGTCCGTTGACCCTTACATTCCGTTCTGCCATCGCGTACACAAAAGTCTTGGCATACCAGCTGACAGCCACAGGGTCCTTTCGGGACACTTCCCCGATCCAGAAGTAAGATACCTGCGCGCCGCGGACAGCGGCAAACGAGAAGTAACGTTTTTGTCGTTTTCCGTCTTCTCTCCGTTTTTCACCTGCACGTAGCGCTAGCTCCGAGAACCGTGCATAATTCGCGCCACCAGCCGCGCGATGCAGCTTATATCCGGTGCCTCGGTCATAGTCTTTGTAAGCATACCCGGTATTTATTTCGGGCAAATCTCCCATCTCTGAATCTTGCTCATTGCTTTCGTGAACCCCAAGTGCCAATCTCATCGGCCGTCCCCTCAGTCTGTGGCGAGTCCCAATTGAGCAGTCAATCATGATCTTGAACACAGCAAAGTTGTTCGGGGTGGACCTTTTCAGGAAGCTACGGAAACAAGAGAAACCGCTTTCCAAAATCACAGCGACGCAAGTGACCGAAAAGGTCCACAGCCGAAAAAGCCTGCGCGTTTTCTCCCGCCGCATATCTCCCACCACATCTCCAATGGTGGTGACGAGGTCCGACGCCAAAAAAATCAGCCTGTCCGAAGCCATGACTGGCTACCCGGTGCGGTCGCCATCTTTGGCCGGATCCAAGAGATCCAGCAGATCGAGTCGATCCACGCTGTACAGAACCGAGCTCAGCGCCTCGCCAGAGGGCACCATCGAAGTGAACTTGTTGAGTAAAACCGCCACGATAATCGCGGGCCACGACCTGGTCGAACGCATAGTAATAGAGTAGCATACAGACAGAGATGAACGATTAATGACACATACATATATGTATTCTTGACTATAGTGGCGGCAACAGCGAGCGGCATACCGGACATTGTAGTTTGTGCGCCATCCACCCCTCGAGACATTGTGCATCGAATATGTGGTGGCAGGGCGTGACCATGATATTTCTCATGAGCGCTTCGTACGGCTTCGGGTTGGCCGCTTCGTTCAAAAGAATCGGAATGGCCAATGGTGACATGCAAATCGGACAGTCTGTTTGGTGCATGACGGCTTCTTGCTCTGTGCTCAGGTCGAGGCCAGCCAAAATGTCTTTGGAGAACCCCGACTCCAAGGCTTTGATGGTCAAAACCGGGTGGTAATTGTATTGCTCCGGAAGCCACTTGCTGTTGAGCCAAAACCTGGCCCCGAGTCTGCCTTGAAGGTAAAGAAGGAATATCTGGATGGCTTGCCACGAGGCAACAGCAATAACCAACCCGGGGTTGTAAGGGTGTCTGAACGGGTTTGATTTGTCCAAACAAAGGTAGATCAACGGCACCAATCTCACCAACGACGTGCCGATAATGAACTCCCACAGTAAAGTCCTCGATCTGTTTTTCAACGTGTTGCGTAAGAACTGTGGAATCCAGTAGGAGTTAAGGAGAAGGAGGAAAATGTGCTCAAAGACGTTGAGCACATCAAATCTCCAGGAAGTGGCGTTCAAGATCAAGAGTGTGACTGCGAAGGACAAAATAGAGCTCATGGCAAAAAATGACATCACCTGGTTCGGGTTCGTGCCAAATTCGGGAGCGGGGGTGGCTGGTGCCGCAGCTTCTGCGGCAGCTGGTTCATTATTCGTAGGAGCTTGTGTTCCTGTGCTTTGGGCTTCCAAATCAACTGGAACGCTAGGTTCTTGGGGCGCACTAGATCCCCGGAGAATTTCCCACCACGAAGTGCCTCTTTCATTCGCTTGGCTGGCTCCGATGCTGGTGAGAAAACGAACCTCAAACACATAAAACAATAGAATGTTCAATATTGTGTTGCATGCACAAATCAAGTACAACTCTGTGACCCACATGACCAGAATCATGATCATAGCCACAATCAGGTCGTAACCACTCAAAAGGCCAATGCACACGTTGGAGATATTTGACAAGCTGCTGGGCGCCCGGCTCAACTTTGCCTGTCTCATGAAAAGATTGAGTTCAATGAGACTCAAGAAGAACACCACCATGAGCACGTGTCTGAACTGTGTCAATTTTACCTCCCGTCTTTTTCCGACCATAGGAATCTCGGGCACTTTTTCAAAGACAAGCCCGCAGTCCGGCGAGTATAAAATCGCATGCTCAATCTCCAACTCGGGGATCTTTTTCGGGAGAGGCTGGCCCTGGCGCAACTTGAGCTCGTCGTCAATGAACATGAGCTCTTTTTTCGTGTACTGCGTTTTCTTGAACTGCAAGTACGTCACCAACTCGCACAGCCCGTGTGCGAGCTCGAGGCTCTTGGTGACATCCTCCAAGGTGTAGTCTTTATCGATATCTTGGACCAGCAACAAACGGTCCATCAACACCTTGGTCTTGTTGAAATTCTCGGGGTTCATGGTGAAGTGTGGCAAGGCGTGATTGCCCATGAATTTGGCCGACCTCGAAATCCCCACGAGTGAACCTGTGTTCTGGAAATATATGCCAAACATGACGAACTCGTTTGTGTCGGCCTTGGCTTTGTCCCGCAATTCCACGTCCATGTACACGATTACCGCATCTTTGTAGAGCCCAAGCCCGTGTTTTTGAATGTTAACGTCGGCCAAAGTCGTCTCCAAAGGGTAGATCCGGAGGCCGATCTGGCCCCGGTCGTACTCTGTGATGTTGCCGGTTTTGTCGATGCTATCGGCGATTTCTGTTGGCGGCGGGTTGTTTTCGGGGTCGTCCTCGTACCGCTGCTTTTCCTCCTCGTACTTCTCGTGGCGGTAGGCGTTGAAGAACTCCAGGAGATACGGAGGCAAATCCATGGGGATCGGTTTGAGTGGGTCCGAGGGCCTTGCGATGCTAAAATCGCCGTAGATGTCGCCGGTGATGTTAAGCATGTACGCATTGGAGTCTTCCTCCACGGGGTCCCTTGCCCAGGTGGACTTGATCTTCGAGCTCACCATATCGGGTAGAAGCGAGTCAGATTGCTGCTCCTGCCAGGGCAGGTCTTCGGAGTATTTTCTGAAGGGCCACAGCAGGACGTTTCTGTTCTGCAAGGCGTCTTCGTAGGAGAGCTTAAGGCCCGTCAAGTTGCCGTAGCCGGTGTGGTATTCCCCATGGAGGAGCTCGGTTCGGGCGTCCTTGAGTGACGCTTTGTAAGTCAGGAGCACGTGGCCCTCTTTGTCGAGCGAGTTATCCTGGCCGCTTCTCGGAAGATCAAAGAAGATGATGAACAACAAGAGAATGAAGAATGTTTGCCTGTTCATCTTGTGCCAAAGGGGTATACAGTGGCCACAGTTGAGGTGGAGCGCCGCACGTGATGTGAGGCATTGCCAGAAACATACCCCATTTACACAAAAGACACCTACTGAAATTTACCCGAGCGAAAATTTTGCTTTGAGCTAATGGCCAATACTTGTATTCATATGTTTTGTTGTAGTCGAAATTAGGCAGAAGCTGTTACGGAGCTCGAGGCCTGGGTGGTTTTGGTGGTGGTTCCGGAGGTGGAAGTCTCTGCCTCCGTGCCCGCCGAGCCGCTCTCGTAGTCATCGTCCCACTCATAGCAGTCGCTCGTGTACTCCGATTCCGAAGTCGTTGTGCGCACACTCGTCGCCTTGGTGGTGTATGTAGACTCAATGGTTGCAACTGAGGTTGCATCGGTGACCTTCCCCGCGATGGTGGTCTTGAAACTAGAGGTGACTTTCAGCGTGACAACCACGGCTGACTCTCCAGTCAGCGTGGACGCAACAACAGTCGCGCCGATGGAGGTGACACAGGTGTCGTCGTCGTCGTCGTCCGACTCGTCGTCCGAGTCTATGTAGTCGTAATCGTCGTCGCCACAGTCCACGTCGTCGCAGTTGACCAGGCACTCATTGCTGGAACCGCTGGATTCGGTGGGGTCGGAGACAACGGTGACAGGCGTGGACGTATACACCGTGGTGGTGCCGCTCACAATTGCCGTGTAAACGTCGTCGTCCTCACTTTCGCAATCATACACCTCGTCGCCCAGAGTGGTTGCGTATGTTGTGGTGACAACTTTAGTGGTCACCACGCCAACGTCGTCAGCTGTAGTGACTGCCTTTGTCTGTGTAGTGGTGAACACAGTTTCTTTGCTGGACCAGGTTCTGGTAGGTGTGGATGTGACCGTGACCACCGTATGCACCGTGCTGCCATTCAGGTTGGTGGTGTAGGTGGACTGGGTAATTGTCGTGGGGTCCAACGACGATTGCGACGAGGAGACCGACGCAGGGTCTGCCGAAGTGGAGTTGACGTTTGCGACGGATGACAGCGAGGAAGAAACTGTGGACGTTTTTGCAGACAGCGAAGAAACTTTAACAGACAGCGCCGTGGACAGTGTCTTCGCAGACAGCGAGGTCCTGACCGAAGACGAGTTCGTAAGCACAGAGCTCGTGGAGCTTCTGGCTGAGGAATCAGCGGAGGCCGGGTCCAATGAGTATGAGGCGTCTGTCTCGGTTGCAATGTCCGAAAAGTCGGTCTCGGTGACTGGGTCAATTCCAGTGTATGTGGGGTAGTCAGAGTCACAGTCATCCTCGTCGTCGTCATAGCTCAAAGACACAATAGAGCTGGAGCTTGACCTGGAGCTGGAGCTGACGATGGAACTGGAGCTGGAGCTGACGATGGAACTGGAGCTGGAGCTGATACTAGACACCAAGCTGGAGCTAGTTTTCGTGCTGGAGGTCAACAGACTCGATTTCGAGCTGGCACTCGACAGGCTCGATTTGGTCAGGATGGCTTTTGTCAGGCTCGACGTCGTCAGGCTCGAGCTGAAGTCGAGTGTGATACCACCAACCAAGTCACTGCTTGCCACGGTCACTTCTGTGTTGGTTATTGGGTCGATTCCACTATATGTCGGGTAGCTGGAAGTCTCGCAGTCATCCTCGTCGTCGTCGTCGTAACTCGAGCTCAGGGCCGAGGACGCATCTGCGAGGAGAGCGGCCAACAAGCCGGTGCTTGATGATGTGCCACTGCTGGAGGTTACACTGGCAGAACTGCTGGACGTCTTTCCAAGAAGCTTGTCAAGCAACCCTTCTGTGGAGATGCTGGACAGCTCGGAGCTGCTGGAGCTGGCAGTGCTGGAGCTGGAGGCTAAGCTTGCGGTGGAGGCGGAGAGCAAAGAATCGATGCTGCTCACTTCCACCGAAATCGCGGACGTGGAGCTTAGCAGCGAGTTCAGAGCAGACGATGTTCCAGCGATTGTGGAAGTTGAGGTGGTAGCAGCCGCGGAAGAGGTGTCGGACAGCTCGCTTGAGCCGCCGGTGAGTCCTTTGAGGAAACTTGCAAGGCTTCTTTTGGATTTCCCCACCCCGGGCCAGTCCCACCGGCCGTTCGCGGTGTCTCTGGCCTCGAGCCCATTGGAATCTAGCCTCTCAATACTGCCGAGCACGGCGTTGGCGCAAATCAAAAGCGTGAAGATGGGGACACTTGATTTCATGTTTGGCGAAACGTTGGATTAAGGCTCTTGCGGTGGTGCACTGAGGAACCGCTGAATGCAAGAGAGGGACAGTAAGCCAGAGAAGAGGATCGGCGTGTCTGACCTGTGGAGAATTGTCCACCATGTTTGCGGGAACCTATCGCTATAAATCGAAAGCGAGCCTCCACCATTAGCCGTGATTTCCTAATGCGGTAAGGAAGTTCGCAACCATTTTACCTATTCGGGTGCGAATGCGGTTGCAGTATAGGAATTTCTTTGCGTGTTCACAAAGAACCTAAATATACACTCTTTCTCAATCTAGTAAGGCTGGAAACAATACGTTATTGCCGTACGTTTGCTACTACTTTCGGTAATGTTGCTAAAAGCCGTGCCAGTAGGTTTCCCTTACAGGATGGTCGCTTCTGCCGCGTTTTAGTACCGAACTGCCACAACCGGGACTACGCAAAATATCTTTTTATAGAATCATGCCATGTTACTCGTCTCACCCCATATGCTCTGATGTTACTCTCGGTGTGTTTGTGTAATGGCCAGTTTTGTATTATACTTTTTCGTGCCATACGCTCTGAAGTTATTCTCGGAGAGTTGGTGTAATGGCCAGTTTTGTATTATACTAGACATTTTCGAATGGTGCCGTACAGGAGACATGTAATTGAATCGAAATGTGGTATTAACGCCGTATTTATTTTAAAAGATAGAAGTTCAACAATCCCTTTTTGAACTTCAAATCGTCCATATTCATCAAAGACCTTTTGGCTGAGCGCCTAATCTTTCTTGTTAAAGCACGCGTCAAGGCTCTCTTCTTGATCTTTTCGGCAGTGCAGCAGCACGACGTAGAGCTTGAAGAACTGGTGGAACCAGAAGAGCTTGTTGAGCCGCTCGAAGAAGAGCTGCTCAGGCTTCCGTCAAACAATCCACTGATGATTGAAATGAGGCCAGGGCTCGAGCTGGAGCTAGAAGAGCTCGAGTCAGAGTCACCAAAAAGACTGTCGAAAAGCGAGGCGAGAGGGCCAGGGCTCGAGGTCGACTCAGAACTCGATCCGGTGCCGCTGGCAGTGCTCAATACCGTGCTGCTTGCAGTGTCTGAGGAATCCGAAGAGGATCCAAAGAGATTTCCAAGAATCGACAGGAGGAGACTTCCGCCACTGCTAGACGAAGTGGAATTTGTGCTGTTTCTGCCGCCGAATATAGCGTCCAACAACTCGGCAAGCAAGCCGTCAGAACTGGTGAGACTTGCGAAAAGCTCGTCTCCGATTTCAAGAGCGACAGTCATTAATCTTGCCAAGAATGTTTTATGCTCTGTGTCAGGTGTTAGTCCAAATAGCTCTTCGATGAGTCTCTTCAAAGTGCCTTTAGAGTATAATCCCGTGGCAAACTTCACGAGGAACAGAAACACTTTCTGGATGATGCCGCTTTCTTTGATTGTGTTGTACAAGGAGCTCCAGTCTATCGACAGGAAGACCTTCTTCAATAAGCCCGTGGCGTACAGAAACAACAGCAGGTCTCCAAAGAGAGAATTCACGATATCCTGAACAAAGTTACTGTTGGTGATAGCGGAAACAATGGACATAATGGAATCGAGAAGGTCTCTCTTGGTCTTTCCGTATGTTTGGAGGTAGAATTCGTCTGAATCGCCACGCTTGACCAGAGACACTGGGTTTTTCGAGTATAAAGCCCTGAGGAAATGCTCCGAGCTGGCGATAGCTTCCCGCTTGGCGCTGAATCCGCCTTGGTCAACGTCCGTCAAGATCTCCTGGGCAGTGTTGTAGAGCTCGTTGTTCAAATCCTCGTCGTTGAGCATCGATTCGAGGAAGTTGGACATCTTTCCACTTGCTCTCAATGTGTTAAGCAAGACGGTCTCGTTGACCATGCCCGCGCTAATGGCGTTCTTGACTCCATCTTCCACAGCAGTTTTCAAGTGAGATGCATCGGAAACCTGCTCAATGAAGTCATTCAACAAGTCGTGGTTGTCAAATTCAACCATCATTCTGTTGATGAATTCGGTGTCCTCACGCCGGCGCAAAGCGTTCCTATCACCGTTGGAGTATCTCTCGTCGATGTCTTTGATTGCAGTGAGGACGTAGTCGAAGTCAATCACGTCGTTTCCGAACTCGTTTCTCTTCATGATGGACGAAGAGCTGGTAAGTGGGGCAGCGATGGCGGCTCCGACAACGGAGCATGCGGCAAACACACTTGAAACCCTCATTGTGTACTCTGGAAATGTAAATCAGCCTTGGTGGGTGTTGAAAAACTACCTGGTGGATGCCAAGTGCCGGAGACTTCACCCTTATAATCACGGCCCTATTTTGCACCCAGTGCGATTTTAGGAAATTTCCCAATCGGGCAATTTAGCCTCAACGCACTTAACTTGGACATGGCTGTTGTACACTTCACTGCATGTGGGAGCATATACCCTATCCGTATCCAGCAATTCTCGAAATGCTTCTAAGTCCATTGTTCTAAATATAATGGGCTTTGTGCGGCACGGCTTCGCCGGTAATCATTTCCACTCTCGCAGTGGCACAACAGTCTTCTGTAAGAAGCTAGTGGGTACGAGTCGTCTGCCTCCACTTGCTTCTTTGGTGAACTTCTGTTGCAAGAGTTGCGCTCTTTCGTAAACAATCATCAAACGATTTTATTTCGAAGATGGCGTGATATCGTTGAGGATAGCGGTGGTATCCTTCACAGTTTTTCACAAATCAACTACGAAGAGGGATAATTGAAAAGTGTGAGAACTTCATATGACCATGTAAATTCGAAAACAACACAAACGCCGCTGGATTTGGTAGCAGGAGCCAAAAGATGCAAGCTCTTTTTAACGCCCAAGACCATCTCCGAATAACTCTTCAAACTGTTTTATATGGGAACAAATGGGCGTGTCACGTGCGTTCTCAACAGTCTTGCCCAAGTGCAAGTGGAGCAGTTGTGATTACTCCACCATGAGACCCACGCTTACCCGGTTGATACGCCAGCGCAGACCAGAAAGAAAGGTCGACCCGCTTCTTCCACCACTATCGCTCTACAGAGCTATTCTTCGAGCTCACGTGCACAAACTCCCGCAAGAGCTCAGATACTTGGGGGATGAGTACGTCAAGGCCGAGTTCAAAGCACACAAAACGACCGACAACCCGTTGTACATTGTGGGGTTCTTAACCCAGTGGCAAGACTACCTCAGAAGCTTGGACGGAGGCAGCTGGCAGGAGGGCAAGCTCACGCAGCTGGAGTTGGACAAGATGTCGCCCGAGCAGATCGGGCAGCTCTACGAGCTCATGCAAGAGACACAGAAGATTGGCAGGGAAGAGTAAACGAGTTTCGTTTGTTGAAGCAAAGCATATAGAATAGATGTCAAAGACACAGCTTTTACAAGCCCTTGCCGTAGTTGCCCTCGGCGAAAAAGGCGACAATGATGGCGACGATTTCCTCCAAGGCCTTCAACCAGGTGGACAATTGCTCGTCGACCTTGGCCTGGTCGCTGCCCAACTTCTCGAAAAAGTCCTTTCTGTAGGGACAGGCCTTCATGGCCAACTTGAAGATGGGCTTCACCAACATGCCGTGGTACTTGGACAAGGTCTTGGAGTAGGCGTCGGTGAAGGTCACGGTCAACTCCTTGGTGGGGTTGTCGACGGTTTCTCTCATGGCCTGGGCGGTGAACTCCAAGCCTCTGGTCAACCACAAGAGACCCTGGGTAGCCTTCTTGTCCTTGGTGCCAGCCTCGGCCAAAACCAAGCCTTGCAAGGTGGAGGCGCCAGCCGGGTCGGCCAAGAGCTTGGCACGCACCTTCTCGATGTTGCCGGTCATGTCCTTTTGGACGACAGCAAAAGCGGACGAGCCCAACAAGTCAAAGAGCTTGACGAGGGCCTCGGAGGCTAGGAGAAAGTCCTGGGTGTCGATCTTGGAGTCTGCGACATTGACGTCGGCGAACGACTTCTTGCCGTCAAAGAAAGTGGTCATTGTGTGTGAGTTTCAGCGACAATTGATCGTAGATACGTGTTAGCCGGGTGCACGGGTGCGGCGCCGCAAGGCTGAGCGCGAGGCGGAGGCACTGGGGCGCCCTGCACCGCGGGCAAACACTACAGCGAAAGCAAGTACTGATACTCGAGTGAAACCCGAAAAAATCCCCACGTAAAATCCATTATCCGTAATTCCTATTCACCACTCGAGCTCGTCGGCCCAGCGCACGCTTTTCTTGGCGGGCAATGTCTTTGGGCGCACGGGCTTGCTGCGGTTGTCAAACTCGTCCTTAGTGTAGAAGCCCTTCTGTCCCAGCTGCAGCGCCAGCGCAAACGTGCGCCCGTGCACGGCCTTGATGATGGCCATTTTCTGCACCGCGGACGCGGGCGTGGTCTCGTTGGTCGGGATCTGCACGATTTCGTTGACGTCCTCGGGAAGCGGGAAGCCCTCGCAGTTGGACGAGTTCAACTCGGTGCCAAACTGCGTGGCGTCACTCACTGAGCCGGTCAGCGAGTCCACCAACAAGATGCTCAGGTGCTTGCGCAACTTCAAGTTCGGCTTGCCCGGCAGCGCGGCGTGCCGCGGAATGCACACGCGCTGCGGCGACGCCAAGGCCTGGCCCGGGCGCCGGCTCTTGAAGTTGTAGGCGAGGTCGGAGCCCGCGGACGGGAGCAACGGGATCAGCGAGAAGGACCGCGCCTTCTTGAGCGGCGCCTTCCGGTGCGAGTCGCTCAACTTGCGCTTCGACGGCACCGGGTGCACGTTTTCCTTGTCGTCGTCGCCGGGGCCCGCCCGCTTCTTCACCGGCGACATGGACACGGCGTCGTCGCGAAGAAAGGAGTCGAGCTGCATGTCGAAGGCGTCGAAGGCGCTGCTGGCCTTCGAGAAGCGCCCGCGGAACACGCGCGTTCGGAGCGTGTCGTCGAGCTCGAACTCGTCGTTCTCCCTCTGGAGCAGGTCTATGAGCTTGGCGATCTTGTTGTCGTGCAACTGGTGGCCGTGGCTGCCGTCTCGTAGGTGGTGGGTCATTTGGAAGAGGTCGCTCGACAGGAACAGCGTGGGCAACGGCGGCAAGCACGGCGTCGGCTGGTGGCCAAGCTGTTTGGTTTGTGGTGGAGGGGCACGCTGCTTCTTGAGTGGGCTGTAGTGCGCCGACGGGCTCTCGGGCATGAACTCCGCGGTGTCGATCTCGTGGTCGTGTAGTAGCGCCGTGGCGTCGAAGGACAACTCGAGGGAAGATGAGCTCATGTTGATGGAAGAAACGAGTGGGAGCCCATGAGATATGTCCGGCACGAGACGATGAGCGGGATGTTTACAAACGGTGCGAAAAGGGAAGGTGCTTGGGTGCAACGGCCTGTGCAGGCGGCGGTTTTTCGCACCCAGGGCCGTGCAGGATTGCAAGATCTACGTATACATCTACTGCCGTCCGAGATCTGGATGAGCCCGTTTCTGTTGACGCGGTGTTTGGGCCCGAGCGGTGCGGCAAATTGATTCATGTTGTCGACGATGAGATTGTGCACCGCTGCGTTCGCGTGCAGCGAGTACTGCGAAAACAACATGTCGCGGGTTAGCGACCAGTGAAGCCGCCCATAGGAAAAGCCTTGGTGATAGTTCTTGTCCACGATCTGGCTTGCACGGTGGTTTAGACTTCCGTAATGGATCCTGTAGAGCTCGGTGCTGATGTCTTTCGCTATCGGTCCAAGCCCAACGACCGCTTTCTCGGAGCCACTGGCGAAGTATGTCATTTTGAAGAGTCGACATGCAAAACGCTGGGGTCGCTGGTGTCCTCAAATGACGGGTCAGCCACGAAATGTTACTTTCATCGCCAGAGGAGTCGCGAACTATTTTTATGTTCATCTGGTCCTGCAACACCTTGTGTCTGTGAGCATTGCTTGTACGAGGTCTGGATGCATAGCCTGAGCCAATCTCTTCGTTCTGAGCCGGGCTATTGGGTTTCCATATTGACTTAACATCCCATTTGTACGAGCGCTTCAATATGATAATTTGGACCTGAAGACGGAAGTAATTATCCATTTTGCCAAAGAAGCCGAACACCGGGAATTCCTAAATGACATAGCCTCACTTCAGCCGCCGGGGCTCCAGCAATAAAGTTGGCCGCGTTGTTTAGCCTTCCTGTGCCTAATAATGGTTAAGGGCTGCTCGGAAAGTCTTGTCGAATTTGTCATAGCAAGGGACAAGCTGATGGATCTCTGATTCATTTCAAAGAAAGTACCCGGCGACTCGTACAGTGTTTTTGAAGGGAGCTGGATGATGTTCCCACAAGCTGAAAAGACTCCTCGGAAGGTTCCGAGCTCATAGCGTAAAGGCAAGTGGATGCTTGCTTTCGAGTGCAAGTCTTGACTCCAACCTTTGAGTGTAGTGTGGAAAATGACGTGGATTCTGTGTTGGGGGCAGAAATTTACGACTAGGTCTGGATTCCTGAGTCCTTCGTACTATCTCTCGAGCAAGTCACCCTGGCTGTCAAGGAAGTGACAGTAATTTATTGGGATCTCGAGCTTTTTCACTTAAAGTGCTGCGAGTAAGACACGGCAAAAGTCGTGGGTCCACAAGTACTTGTGAACCTTTGACTTAGAAGCCAGGTTTATCTTAGCGGTCCTCGGCGCCAAGACTACCTTGTGCTCCGTTTCGTGACCAGGATACCCGGTTTAAGACATTCCATTTGGAGGTGGTCCTCAGTGGCGCAGCCTTCAAAACAATAGGTCCGTTTCAGTCGATAAAGTTTGTCCCTGTACTTGCAAAACATTGCTGGCAACCATGTTGTTCGATTTTAGGAAGGCCCGTGACCATCAGAATCCGGGGTAGACGAGAGGAATATTCCGCTTCGGGAACCACTCCGCCGGCACGGTTCTTAATTACCGAGCATCATAGGTCACAGAAATGCACCCCAGAAAACGCACCGAGCGGCCGCAGCATCTCGCCAAAAACCCGTATATTTTAGGCTTTCTCGGCCCCGCAACCCTGCCCCCGCGAGCGCAAGCTGGCTGCAAAGACCCCGCAATCTACTTTTTACACCATTTTTACGTAAAATCCATGCTGGCCCAAAAAGGCTCCTCGCTGCCGGAAAACCCCACTAGTGACAGGCTCGGAGAAGAAGTGCTGCGCTGGAATACGGCCTTTTACAGCCACTAGCGTGGAGGCTGACAGACGGAGCCAGTAGCGTTAGCGAGACGGCAAATACGAAAAACAAGCTTTCATTGTCTACCATCGCACCACCAGTGACCGTAACAATCCTCTCCTGACTGTGATGGTTCCGTTTTCGGACACACCGGAATACGAGAAAATGCGGATTACTCGTCCACGGCGGGCTTCGAGCCCCTACGAATCTTGGCAGCGTGTGAAGCAAACACCGTAGCCAGTTGAACACCAGCTGGCCGCCACGCTGTAAAACTCGAGGTGTAGGTGCGAGACATGAATTCCGCGATCCACTACGAGGAATAAGCGAATGCGCATCTGCAGCTACCCCACATTTGAGTTGCGGGTCGCGTTTGGGCACCCTATAGTCCCTCTCAGGTCTTAAGGACGAAACGTGTGTCAAATTGCTCGGGGCATTAGCCGCTGTATCATAGGAAGGAGCCATCGCCCGTAAAAAAGACCGTAATATCTCACCTAGTGCGTATTTATTCGAGACGCAAGGCTCGGTGACTTCCTTGCTGACATGCACAGCGGAACCCTCCGCGGGAATACTTCCGCATCCATCGATGTGGACACGCCAAACTACACCTCCGCCGGATTCGGCTGCGGAGATCATTCGTGATGGGCCAGGCTGGGGGCCCATATATATTAGAGCAACGCCGGCCGCTGGCAAAAATTCCAGCAATCACCGCTAAACCTAATACAATGCTGAGTAGCACAGACACAATCGACAAGCACGCAAGCGTGGGGTTGGAAACACCAGAGCCGGTCTCTGTTCACGACTACATTGCTGAAACGAGACCCTGGTATCGGGTCGGCCACTTGAGAATGTTGACGGTGGCAGTTTTCTTAGTTACGCTTTCCTCCACGAATACTGGATACGACGGTTCCATGTTGAACGGTTTGCAGTCATTGGACTACTGGCAAAAAGACATGGGCCACCCCACCGGTCAAAAATTGGGCGCCTTGTCCAACGGCACCTTGTTTGGAAGTATAATCGCCCTCCCCATTGCCCCATATTTAGCCGACAGGTTTGGCAGAAAATGGTGCATTATTGTGGGTCAGACTGTTGGTATTGTCGGTGCCATTTTGCAAGGCTGCTCCACCAGCTACGGATTTTTCTTGGGCGCCAGAATCGTCTTGGGCTTCGGCACCGCCGTCGCCTGCACGTCGTCGCCAGCCTTGATTTCGGAGATCTCCTACCCAACACACAGAGAAACATGCACCTTTGGCTACAACATCTGCTGGTACTTCGGTGCTATCATTGCGTCTTGGGTAACATACGGCACGAGAACGCTTGATGGAAAAGCCTCGTGGACGATCCCTTCTTTCTTGCAGGGCTCCTTGGCTCTCATTCAACTTATTTTTTTCTGGCTTGTGCCCGAGTCCCCCAGATACCTTGTGAATAAGGGACAAGTCGAGGCAGCACGCAAGATTTTGTCGAAATTCCACACTGGTAATTCGACCGACCCAAGAGACATGGCATTGGTGGACTTTGAGCTTCAAGAGATTGAAGGTGCCTTGGCCCAGGAAAAGCTCAACGCCGGCACGTCTTACCTCGATTTCGTCAAAGTCAAGAATTTTAGAAAGAGAGGTTTCTTGTGTTTGATTATGGGTGTGATGATGCAACTCTCCGGAAACGGCTTGGTGTCGTACTACTTGGTGAAGGTGCTTGAGTCCATTGGAATCACCGACACCAAGAGACAACTCCAGATCAACGGCTGCTTGATGATTTACAACTTTGTCATCTGTGCCACCATGACCAGTATCTGCCGGTTCTTCAAGAGAAGGACAATGTTCATCACCTGCTTCGGCGGTATGTTGGTCACCTACATTCTTTGGACCGCCTTATCAGCTATCAACCAACAGAAAAACTTCCAGGACACGTCCTACGCCAATGGTGTGTTGGCCATGATTTTCCTTTACTACTTGTTCTACGATGTTGGAGTCAACGGCTTGCCCTTCTTGTACATCACCGAGGTCTTGCCATATTCCCACAGAACAAAGGGTCTCAACTTGCTTTTCTTCAGCACCTACGCCACCATGATCTACAATGGTTACGTCAACCCCATTGCTATGGATGCCATTGAGTGGAAGTATTACATTTTCTACTGCTGCATCATTGCGGTTGAATTGTTGATTGTGATTTTCACGTTCCCAGAGACTTCAGGGTACACTTTGGAGGAAGTCGCCCAGGTGTTTGGAGACGAGGCTCCAGAGATGGGCAACCGGAAATTGGCTTCGGCCAAGGCCTCTATGGAGCACGTCGAGGAGGTTTAGTTAAAATGCACGCTTGAATGATATATATAAAAAAAAAAAAGAAAAGAAGCTATAAACGAAGAGAGGAAGAAAGTAAAGGTTTAGTGGATTGAAAAGTCATGGAATGAATGGCTTGAGTGTATGTTGAAGGTGCATGCATATACGATGTGGTTGGTATGATATACTCACAAGAATGGTCCAACATGATCGAAAGGAGAGATACTTTACATGTACAGAAATTTGAAAGGTTTATTGATACATTACCGGAACGTCAGTAAGAGCCTGACGGCTGAACTCACCAAATGAATAAAGCCGAGAAGCTGGTGAGCGTCTTCTCAGCGTTGCTGGGTATTTTGGTTGTCCTAACGAGAGCTAGGGATTGCAGTGTTCTTAAGCGGAACAGATGTTGTTGCAGACGTTGGTGTAAAGAACAACGTACTCCATGACAAGAAGAGTGCTGGACACAATGGTCGTCGTGGACGAAACAGAGGTGCTGTAGTCTCCTGGTGGGATGGAGGTGGTGGCTGGGGCACTGGTGACAGAGCTGTCAGAGGCAGCAGCAGCAGCAGTGGCGGAAGTGGCACCGGAAGTAGCAGTGGCCTCGGAGGAAGAGTCGGAGGATGCAGCGGCAGAAGCCTCAGCAGCAGCAGTAGAAGCAGAAGAGTCGGAGGACGCAGCAGCAGAAGACTCGGCGGAGGCAGCGGAAGACTCGGCGGAGGCCTCGGTGGCAGCGGCAGAGGAAGACTCAACGGATGCCTCGGAAGAAGCGGAAGAGGTCTCGGTAGAGGTGGCAGCGGCGGTGGAGGAGGCCAAGGCAGAGGAAGAGTCTGCTGGGGCGGCGGAGGAGGAAGTGGCGGTGGCCTCGGAAGTGGAGGTCTCCAAGTCCGAGGTGGAGGAGTCCAGGCTGGTGGTGGCGGCGTCGGTCAAGGTGGAGGTGCCGCCGGTCTCGGTGACGGTGGTGGCGGTGCCGTCCGTGGTGAAGATGTACTCGGTGATGGTGACGATCTCGCGGATGGTGGAGGTGGTGGTGACGGTGGTGTCGCCGTCGGCAGCTAGAGCAGCGTTGAGGAACAGGAGGAAGAGAATGGCGAGGACGTTGAAAGAAGCCATTTTGGGAAGGAGTGACGGGTGGGAGGGAATACGGGGCGGAAGGCGAGCAAGGTCCGCGATTTATATGGAATCGCCCCGGGATGTTCTTTGGGAATGTTGTTGCTGAATGGAGCCTACCGGACAGCCCCCGGCTGCAAGGTGCTGCACCGGGGCGCTGGCGCCCTGCACAGGGCGTGCATGAGATGGTCGATCTGGTCGTACATGGGCAAGAACGAGCGGCCAACCAGCCATTTGTGCGGGCGCGCGGCGGCTTTGGGCCGATCCCGCAGCTAATATTTTGGCCACACCGATAGCGAGAACCGAGGCGTCCACCGGAGTGCAGAAAAGCACCGTGTCTGTGGGGATTTTAGCGAGCGAGCAGATACTACCCAGATAGACCAATGGACATGATATAGATTCCGGCTGGTCACACGGTGGCAAAACACATAGCGGTATGCCTCCGTAACTGTGGGTGTCGCCACCCGCCCTCTTGGTGGGGTTTCTGGGTGGCGCTGTCCCCGGCGCCGCGAAAAGGCGCTGCTGGCTGGCCACGTTGGGCAATACAGCGGACACCGTGAACTGCGCGGTCGCGTAAAAGTGACATCGGCCTAATTCGCCCGTAACCCTTCGTATTTTCTTGGTAGCCCGCGGTGTCTGCAAGTGCATGCGCGTACGTGCTGGTCCTGCTCCGTCTGCTTTGGGAATTCCAGCAAGCCACGACCGTGAGATAAGCACGGAATATATGGTCGCCTCCTCGCCGACCGAAAGCGAAATAGTCTTTACTCCGACAACGGCTTGGCTCTTTGTTGTTTGAAAACTGTTTTCCATTTTTTTTTTCATTACATCGTGGCTAGTCTAGGCTATTCCTGCCGGGGGCGATGCCCTCTGCAAATCGGAGTCAGCATACCTACAGGACAGTGGAAAAACATTCTTCAACAGACACATTCCGCTTTTTTTTTTGTCGCTTCCCGTCATTCTCTTCCTCTCTCCATTCTCTATCTGTGTATCGTCCGGCGATTGATGTCCTCTACACCGTCCTTCAAGTGTGGGAATTCCTCGACCAACTTTGCCCCAAGCACTTCCAGAAGCTTGCGGAACGCGGTCATTTTTCCCTTCAAGCGCGCGTTGGATTTGGCCGTCACCTCCACGAACTCCCGGGTGTAGATGTCGGGGTTCCGGCCGTCCTCGATGTATGTGAGCACATCCACCGGGATCGGGTACTGCTGCGTAAACGGGCTGTTTGTGAGGCCCGACAACTGGCTGACCACCTGGTTGGTCTTGTTGGTCAACGCATTCTGCGACTGGGGGGTGCCCTGGTTGTCGTGGACCAAGACGCCCAAGTCGATGAACGACTCGACCAACAGCTGGAGCTGCGCGGCGGTGGAGGTCAAGGGCTCGTTCTCGCTGGTGGGCGGGATGTCTGTCGAGGTCATGCGGATTCCAGGACGGTTTGGTGTGGTGGGCTGGGATGGGCGAACGGAGTGATCTGTAGTGGGATGCTAGATACTTGGAAAGACGGTTGGCGCGCACTGCAGACAGGGTGTTGAGCGAAAAGACATTGACTTTAAAATTGAGATTTCATTGCAGCCCGCCAATCTAGAATAATACTTGGGATTCGCTAATTCTTCCAGAAGTCTCTGTAACCGGCAGGCAAGCTATCGCTAAATCACAGCCCCAGTCATCCACGCGACCCACCGCTATTGTGTGTTCCACCTAATAATCACCACCCACTGGCCTCATAAACCCAGCAATCCTGAATGGCTGGACTAAATTGCAGAACCGTTTGAAAAGCTCCATCCTCATACCCATCCATTGAATAAAACATGGACCCAAGCGCGGTCCTCCTTCGATACAGCCCAGCAAAATGGGCAGATGCCAGCGAAAGCCTGGCGGCAAACTCACCGGCGAAAATCACGACACAGGAAGAACGTGATGTGACCCCAACGCCGTCGAAGCCTCCAGCTGCACAGCCCTACGAAAGAAAACGGCACGTCACCCCGCTCTCCAGCACGTCTTTCGAAAAACCGGTCGAGAAGTCGATCCTGGATCTTGCCAAGTACAGGCAACTAGCGGAGCTGGGCCAGATCCCGATCCAGAAACTAGAAACCCACTGGTACTACGACGTCATTAACGTGGGGCAGCGGCTCAAGGTTCTTCGAGACACATTCAAGGTGATCCAGTCTGCCCGCAAGAAAAAGGCCATGGGCGAGCGGGCAGACTTCCGCTCTCTCGACGCAAAGCCTGCGGGCGTGCCGCTCCTTCTGGACGACGAGAACCCGCTGGCGTTGCGCACCGATGATGACGACGAATTCCAGCCTGCGCTCGCTCCTCCACCGCCCAACCGCCGCGGAAGGCCCCGCAAAAAGCGAGGCAAGGACCGGGCCGCCCCGCCTGGGCGTACGGGGAACCCCGTGGGGCGCCCGCCCAAGCGCACGAGAGCCATCCGCGCAGCTCGCGAACAGTCTCTGCCAGTCCCCACAAGATCGCCCACGGCGACCCCCGAAGCGCCAGCGAGCCACGACACGCGGCGAATGTTTGAGAATGCACAGCCGGAGCTCGAGGGGCCTCCGCTCCCGCACCTGCCCCCAATCTTGCCCAGTCAGAGCCACAGCCAAGTGGCTGGCGTTGACATTGTGGCGCCTCCACCCAACGAGGTGCGGTCGCGCACCGAAACCTCGGTCCCCGAGGCCATAACTGTTCCCCAGCCAGCGCCTAGCGCAGACAGCGAGACCAATTTCTTCATGAGCTCGCACTACGACATGGGGCAGCCCATCGTAGAAAGCGCCCCTGCTCCGTTCAGGCTTCCGAGCGTGCATGCCTTGATGAACGACCAGCCTGAGAGCCGCCAAAACACAGACGATGAGCCCGACGCCAAGCGCCAGAAGTTGAGCTTGCACAATCTACTAGGGTGAATAGCGTATGAGTATCATAGGGAAAGTATAGTAGATGATAGATCCGGCGGCTGTTGCAGAAGACTGCAAAGGACCATGACATGTGCCGTCATTCTGGTGTAATTGGTGAGTGTGGCAATTTGCAGCTTTCGCCTGCGCCGCACAACAGAATTACCGCTGCAACAACGCCCTGAACCCCCGGGTGTACCGAACGCCGAAAGAACCAAGGCCCTTTAAAAAAAAAAAAGCGGACGAACAGGCCCCCCACTCTGACTTTCGTCATTTTGCAGTTGCTGCCAAGCATGCGACCCCATATCACCAGATCCTGCACACACCGCCACGCTATCTGCTCACGCACCCGGGTCCCATGGCTTCTGCGCAACTCACCGAAACTTACCGCCAGTTCTCCGCCACCCCGTAGCGCCAGCAACAACGCCCCAACCGCCGCCCGCCCGTCGCCACCCCTCCGATACGTCACGGTCTTCAACCGCCGCCCAAAACTATATAAAGCCCCGGTTCCCGCCCTTTCCGCACATAGCGGCTAATATCGTCACCGCCACAGATATTCCTCCCATGTCCTCCGACAACAGCGGCGACTTGGTGAGGCCAGAGGTGCAGCGCAACACCACGACGCCCAACATGACCGGGTATCTCGTCAGGCAAAAGACCCGGGAGGCCGAGGACCTGCTGGCCAAACCCGGCGAGGGCGCCCCTTCCGCCGCCGAAACCCTCCTTCAGCAATTGAACGACAAGAACAACGAGGACTACAAGCGCATCGTGTTCGACGCCCCTTTCCGCCAAAACGAGTCGTACGTCAGGCGGCTCGCGTTCGATACCATAGACACGAGATACGACGACGACGAGCTACATGACGAGTCCGACGAGGAGTTCAAGCGCGAGATCATGACGGCGCGGATGCGGCTTCAAGCAGAGGCCGACGCCCGGCTGCGCGGCCGGGACCGCGACTTCCTCATGCGGTCGCCCGGCACATCCCCCAATGGGTCTCCGACGAGAATGCGCTCGCCGATTGGTGCTCGCTTCTACAGCCAGATCCAGTACCCCACCACGCCTATCGCGAGCTGCAAGTCGACCACCGCCCTGCGCGTGCACACCGACTACGAGGCCCTATACCAGGGCAAATTTGCCTCGAAAGGCCTTCTGCCCGCTCTCCCGGGACGGGTCATTCTCGTGTACATCAGTGGGCGCAAGCACACGTGGGTCGCCCTCGATTGGATCCTCCACAGCTTCATCGAGCACGGCGATACCGTCATCATTGCCTCCTCGATCTCTCATGCATTGGGCCCTCCCCGGTCCCACCTCACCAAATACCCATCCCCGAGCACGTACCGTCCCATGACGAACCGCGTGCGGCAACGACAGCGGAACCGGCCCGAGTACATCAAGGAAATCGCCTCGAACTTGATGAACTACGCCTTGACCGTCATTAACCCGAACATCATCGCCAGAGTGGTGGTGGAAATCGCTCAGGGCAAGACCAAGGATGTGCTCGAGGACATGTACAAGTTGTACGAGCCCAACATCGCCTGTACGGCAACCAAGACCAACTTCCGCAACAGCGCACCGCTCAAGTCGTGGTACTCCTCCCGGATCTCGGACCGCATGGTGAAGAACTTCCCGTTGCCCGTGATCATTGTTCCTGCCTGCAACATGGGTAACTACGAGAAAGGCCTCAGCTCGGAGTTGTGCGTGGGACGGCAGCCAAGCTTGCGGCTGTCCAAGAGTTTTGATCACAAGAGTGGCGTGAAACCAGACGACGATAAACCCCGGAAGAAAGACGACAGCGACTCGGACGACGTTTCGCTCTCGGACGCCTCGTTGCACAGTGAATCAAGTACCGAGAGCGAGGCTTCGGCGTACAGCTACACGTCGTTTGACGAGGTGGCCGAGTTGCATGACGAGTACAAGACCAAGCTCAAGACCAAGATTGACAAGTTGGACAAGGCGGAGGTGAACGAGACGTATTTCCTGAACATTGCCAAGGCAATCTCGGACTCGTCGCTTCATTTCTGCGAGGAGTTGCGTGACATCAACCCTGACTTCCGAGGGAAAGGCGCTCGGTTGGCGCGTGCCATCACCGGGTCCAACTCGTTCGGCGCCGTTCCATACAAGACCAAGTCGTTGTTGCCCCCGGTCGAGAAGGTCATCTCACCCGGGACCACGCCCGCCATGTCATACAATGAGCTCAAGAGGAACCTCAAGCTCAATGCGCAGAAGGCCAGTGAGCAAAGCGAGCCGCCCACGATCCAGATCGATCTGCCCGTTGATCTGGGCGCCAGCACGCCCAAGCCGTCGGCGTTGAAGTTCGAGGAGGGCGAGAAGACGAGCCGCAGGACGCGGTCCAAGCCCTTGCAAAAGTTCTTGTCCAACGACGAGCCCTCGGGCAGAAGAGTAAAGCTTGAGCCCTTGAAGTCACACCCCGATATGCAGGGCTACATGAATGCTAGCGAAGACAAGAAGAAAAAGAAGAAGAAGCGGTTCTGGAAGATATTCTAGCCCGCCAACAGCCAATTGGCAGAGTTTGGTGGTCAGTTGATGCTGGCCGAACTTTGATCTGTTTGACCGGGGGACTTTGGAGCTCCGCAGCCTGCTGAGCGCCGGTCAAGCCAGAGATGTAAATATGAAAAAAACAAGCGAAAAAAAGGATAACAGGTAACAGGAGGGTCCGAAGGACAGAGCAGGTGAAAAGCGGAGAAAAGGAGAAAAAAAAAAAAAAAAAAAAAAAGGAAAAAGGAGGGTCCAAAGAACAGAGCAGGTGAAAAGCGGAGAAAAGGAGAAAAAAAAAAAAAAAAAAAAAGAAAGGAAAAAAAATCGGTCCAAAAAAGACGATTGAGAGTGGCACGAGATTAGCATCGCGCCCGCACCATTCAGGTACCCATACTCACCTACAACAGCCCTCCCACCGGCGATGTTGCTCCGCAGAATCCTACCGGCACTGTGGCTTTTTTCGGCGGCCTGGGCGTCGTTCTTCGACCTCACCCTCGACCTAGAGCAAAATGGCGCCAACAGCAGCGTGCCCAGCGTCGTGGAGATGGCGGCTCGCGACGGGTCCAAGGGACTCGAGGAGTTCACGCCCATCCGCAACACCATCGTGCAGAGCGACACGCAGTACTACTCGTTCAACGTCAACTCGTCCACCGGATTGGGCGAGTACTACGAGTACTTGGTGTTCATCTCGGGGAACATCTGCGCACAGCCACTGGACCTCGGCGCCAGCGCCAACGAGTCGCTTGCGGTGTACTACTCGTTCAACGCGCTGTTTTTGACGGACATCTCGAACTCGGAGTTGGACCACTTTGAGGACGGGTACTTCCAGGCGTTGGCGGACGTGTCCGTGTCGTCGCTGCAGTCGGTGTTGTACATCGCGGTGCGTGCGCCGCAGAGCACCAACGTGTCTGCGTCGTGGTCGTACGAGATCGGCGTGTCGCAGCAGAACTTGGTGTACCAGTGGGACAGCCGGCTGTTTGCGGAGTTGGTGGACACGGACGACCTGAGCGCGCTCATTGTGTCGGGCAACTTGACGGTGGCGTCCAAGCACCCGGGCGCGAGCACGTCCGTCGCGAGCTACAACACGTCGCTTTCCAACTACCAGCTCTTGGTGTACGGCTACGACGCGCGCGACTACTTCGACACCTTGAGCCACAGCTGGTGCGCGGTCAAGAACGGGCCGTACTTGGACCTCACGGCCAACGTGCGGCTGTCGTACACCACGCGCAAGGGCGGCTTGTACCAGCAGTTCCACGTGACCGGGCTCAACGTCAGCACCAAGTACGTGGGGTACCTCGTGCTGGACGTCACGGGCTCCCAGCAGGGCGGCACGCTCTACGACCAGTTTGTGTTTGAGACCATGAGCACCGACGCGTGCAGCTTGATCTACGACCTCGACTTCTGCGACCAGGTGGCGTACCTGGTGCCGGCACTGTCGCTCGACGAGTACGCCGACACAGAGGCCTTGAGCACACTCTACGACGACCGCGCAAAAGACCTCTTCCTGAACTTCTCCAAGGCGCTCCAGCAGGTGGCGTGCGAGGCGCCCCCGGAGTCCGTCTTCTCGCCGCTCGGCTCGTGCCGCCAATGCAACACCCTGTACAAAGACTGGCTCTGCTCCGTGACGATCCCGCGGTGCTCCACGCGGAACATCACGGGGTACATCCACCGCGAGGCCAACGACTCGCGGACAGACTTCATCAACGACGACGTGGTGCCCAAGCTCGACTACTTCGAGGTGCTCCCGTGCGTCAACGTGTGCCAGGCGATTGTGCGCGAGTGCCCGGCGGACTTTGGGTTCATGTGCCCGACAAAAAACGCCTCCATCGCGCTCTCGTACTACTGGGACGAGGGTGGCGACCCGCCCACCTGCAACTTTGTGGGCTACTTGAGACCGCTGACCAGCGGTGGAGGAACATTGACCGTTTTATGGGGTCTCCTATTGTGGACCATGGCCATGGTGACAATGATTATATAGGTACAGGTACCAATGCATGCGGTTATAGCACAGGTGAAATGAATGTGAATCGAAAAGCCTGACTTTTTCGGGGTTGGGGCAGCGTGTCTTGCACTAGGCGCGCCCGGAAAAAACCTGTTCGTACTATCGCTCGCGATAGTACATCTGTCAATTTTAACAATACAGAGAAGATTAGCATTGTCCTTGCATAAAGATGACACGCTATACAAAGAGATTTACCATTTTTTTTTGCAGCGGGAAACAAGCCACTGGCGCTAATGTCCAACTTTGGAGCAGAGGAGGCCTCTTTCCCCCCAAATCCCTTGTTCTTTTCGGCGGGGAGGCATTTTTCGTACAGCGCTTGTTCGAACCCGCGGGCACGCGCGTGGCGCGCATCAACACGTCCAAGGCGCTCCACCTCTTTTCACCAGCATGTCGACCAAAGATAACTTGCCATGGTATGTGTGTGCAGCCAGCTGAAGCCCGCAATTACTAACATCCAGGGTTGAGAAGTACCGGCCCTCGTCCCTCGAGGAGGTGTACGGGCAAGAGGAGATTGTCAACACGGTGCGCAAGTTTGTCCACGAGGGCAAGTTGCCGCACCTCCTCTTCTACGGCCCGCCCGGCACGGGCAAGACGTCGACCATCACAGCATTGGCCAAGGAGATCTACGGCCCCAACTACAAGAACATGGTGTTGGAGTTGAACGCCAGTGACGACCGAGGCATCGACGTTGTGCGCAACCAGATCAAGGACTTTGCCAGCACGATGCAGATCTTCAGCCGAGGGTTCAAGTTGATCATCTTGGACGAGGCGGACGCCATGACGTCGGTGGCGCAGAACTCGTTGCGGCGCATCATCGAGAAGTACACGAAAAACACCCGCTTCTGCATCTTGGCCAACTACGCCCACAAGTTGAACCCGGCGTTGCTCTCGCGGTGCACGCGGTTCCGCTTCCAGCCGATCGCGCAGGAGGCGATCCGGTCGCGCGTGCACAACGTGGTGGCGCGGGAGCAGTTGAACCTCGCGCCCGACGCCGAGGACGCGCTTCTTGCGCTCTGCAACGGCGACATGCGCAGGGCGTTGAACGTGCTCCAGGCGTGCAAGGCCGCGCTCGAGGACGGCCTGCAGATCGACGTGGACATGATCTACGAGTGCATCGGCGCGCCGCACCCGCAGGACATCGAGGCCGTCTTGGACCTGGTGCTCAAGGACGACTGGACCACCAGTTGCATGACCTTCAACAAGTACAAGCGGGGCAAAGGGCTTGCGCTCGTGGACTTGATCACGGGCTTTGCCGAGATCTTGGGCCGCTACGACTTGAAGCCGGCGGCGAGAATGGCCATTTTGAAGGGCTTGGCCGACATCGAGTACGGCATCTCCAAGGGCGGAAACGAGAAGTTGCAAACCAGCGCGGTGATTTCCGTGATCAAGCAGGCCATGGAGGCCCAGTAGTTTTCAATGTGATTTGAGACGGTGGCGCGTGCTCCCTCTCTTTGCAATTTTATTCTCCCATTCTTTACTGCTTTCTCTGTTTTCTTTTTTTTTTTGTGTTTTCTTGTCTTGTCTTTTTCATCTTGTCGTTCTTGTCGTTTTCTGGCATTGGCACTGCGACCTCAGTGCTCACTCCACTTGCTCAACACCACCACACCGGCCCGCAGAGCCCCGCCAGGATGAGCATATTGGTCCATTTGGAGTCGCTCGCCGACCTCTTCCCAACGTACCCGCGGTCCGAGTTGGCCAGCAGGCTTCTATGTGCCGACAACGTGCAAACAGTCATCGAGGAACTCTTTGCCGAGCAGCAGCAGCCGCCCGCGCCCGTGTACGGCGCAGACGTCCGCAGCCTCAAGGACATGTTCCCGAGCAAGCCCATGAGCGAGTTGGCCGCGGCGTTGCAGCGCAACAAGAACGACTTGGAGACCACCATCGACTGCTTGATGGAGGTGGATCTCCCGAGCCAGTTGGCCGCGCTCAGCGGGCTCTCTGCCGACGACGCCCGGCCGTACGCGGCGCGGAACCGGACGCTCCTCCGGGCGTTGGCGGACGCCATCGCAAACCACAAGAAAACCACCAAGGCGTGGACGTCGCGCGTGCAAGGACGGCAGTCCATCACCGTGAAGCCGGCCTACGTGTTCGACCCGAACAGCGCCGCGGCGCAGGAGTTGGACGACTGCATTGCCAGCGACACGGCCCTCCAGCGGCTCAACTACGACTTCCTCGTCAAGCTGCTCGTGTTTTTCGAGGGCAACGTGCCGCAGGTGCTCACCGTCGCCGCCCGCTTCTTGGAGGACAACGAGCACGCGCTCACCTTCGACACAAAGCTCGGCTACACGCACCGCGTGGCGCCGGCGCAAATCAGCATGGCGTCCGCGCAGAAGAGCCCGAGCTTGCCGCTCTCCTTTGCGCAGGTGGCCAAAGCGCCCGTGCCGGACCCCAACTGGCGCTCGGCGTCCAACTCGCCGAAGCCGCTCTCGACGGCGTCCAGCCTCCTCGCCCGCTCGGCCGCGGTGCCCAAGATCTCCACCTTGGGCGAGACCACGACGGTCGACTTGCACGGGTACTTGGTCAGCGAGGCGGTGGACATTGCGGCGGCCGCCGCCGCCCGCTGGTGGGCCGAGGAGGCGGCGCTCCGCGTCGAAGACGGCCACTTGGAGAAGCATGCCCGCATCGCCCACTTTGTCGAGCCGCTCACCATCATCACGGGCCGTGGTCTACATTCTGCCGGTGGAGTGGCCAGGATCCGGCCGGCGGTGATCCGCAAGCTTCGCGGGTTGGGGTACATTATAGAGGAGGAGTCCAGCAAGGTCACCGTCAAGGGCAAGAGAGCATAAATAGACAGAAAAAGGAACGCGGTCCGTTGGGCGGCGAGGAAAAAAGAAATGATTTCGCCCAGGATCGAACTGGGGACGTTCTGCGTGTTAAGCAGATGCCATAACCAACTAGACCACGAAACCATTTTCGAGAGTTTTAGCAGCGCAAATTGATAGTACGGTTGGTCTGCCGGAGAGGACTAACGAAACTCCGCTCGCCTACACAGGCAGCCGATGTTTGAGTTGTGTGGTCCGTATCTGACGCCGCTTTTGACACTCAAGCTTTGCCCGTAAAAACCAATCGTTGTTCGACCGCGCAGAGACAGCCAGACTCTCGCCTGGACTGCCCGGGTCGGCTACAGAGGCGTATCCCATCCGTTCATTCCATCTCTAATCGTTCCTCCACTCCACAAAGACCTCGTCGGTGCGGAACCGCTGCGTGCACACCGTCTTCTCGAGCGGCGTCGATTGCCCCATTCTGTGGGCCAACAACCCCGCGTGGGCAATCATGATGCCGTTGTCGATGCAGAAGCGTTCGTCCGTGGCGTGCACCGAGCCGTTCTTGCGGTCTGCCACCATGAGCGCCATCATCTCCTGAAGGCGCTCGTTGGAGCCCACGCCTCCCACGATGAGCACCTGGTTGCTTTGCACGTGGGCCATGGCTCTCTCTGTAATTTCCACCAACATGGAAAAGAGCGTTTCCTGCAACGAGAAACAGAGGTCTTCCGGGGTGATGAGCGCGCCCGTCTCTGCGTCCGTGAGCTTGCTGCCGCTGTCGCTGAAGAGGTCCTTGGCCACGCCGTCGATGTATGCAAGTATGCCGGACATGGAAAGGTCCATGCCCTTGACGGTGTAGGGCAACGGGACGAGGTGCTTGCCCCTCTTGGCCATCTGCTCGATGTTGTAGCCCGGCGCCGGCTCGTTGGGAATCTTCAACGTGCGCGCGAAGCGGTCGAGGCAGTTGCCGATGGCAATGTCCAACGTCTCGCCGAAGATGCGGTACCGCTGCTTGGAGTACGCAATCACCTGGGTGTTTCCGCCGCTGACATACAACACCACCGGGTTCTCTGCGCCCGTGATCTCCCTGCCCATCTCGATGTGGCCCACGCAGTGGTTGACGCCCACGAGGGGCAACTCCCAGAGCTGCGCGAGCGTGCGGGCGGCAATGACGACGCTTTGCAACGGAGCACCCATCCCGGGGCCCTGGGTGAAGCAGATGCAGTCGAGCTCGGCGCCCGCCACGCCGGCGTCCGCCATGGCGCGCTTGATGATGCGCACCGCCCAGTTGCGGTGGTGTCTCGCCGTGTCGCGCGGCAAGAACCCTTCGCCGGGAGGCGTGATGTAGGTGTCTCTCACGTTGGAGAGCACCTCGGCACGGTTGGCCTGCGAGAGCGGCCCCAAGTGGTGCTTGATGACGCCGACGCCGAGCTTGTTCGCCGAGCCTTCTAGGCCCAAGGCCAAGTAGTAGTTTTTGCCGGGGCGGGCAAACCGGTCGAGGTCTGGAGTCATGTAGGTGATGTGCGCGAGATTGAGATGGACCGCTGAGAATATGGGCGACATGTGCATTTGGGCATTTTGGGCAAACGGTGGATTTTACTTGGAGAGCGAGTGCCAGGCCGTTGAAAAGCGGCAGTTTCTGCTTGGATTCTGGTAATTCTTGGGGGTCGGCTCGAAGCGGGGCCCAAGGCTGATGCATACTGCGAGACTACACACTGCTGAGACCACACAAGAGTGCTGGCAAGAGACGAACTTTCGATTCGGTAACAAAGCAAAATTGCTGGGCCAACCAGCAAGCTTGTAATGTAATAGCATTTGCGTTGCCAACGGCGGTGCACACTCCAATGCTGGCAAGATACAACAGGACAGGACAATACAGAGGAGATTGACCTTGGCGACACAACAGGGACGTCGAGCTGAGCGCATGTCCCACACGCTGGCCATAGCTACGGGCGACTCAAGGCGCTCCTTTCCCAAACAAATGCGTATATTTTTCGACTACAGATGCTAATGACTAAGTTGGTTCTGTATGGCCAGCATGGGTTTGCAGACAGCGCTTTTGCACCGAGTTTCGGCGGGGACGCAGTCAGCCCACATGTCGCCTCGCGAGCCGGTTTATTACACAAACGTTGCCTACGTTTCAATTAAATCACACTTTTAATTTTCTATACACTTGAAGTGCTCAGCAGCAGCTGCAAGGAGAGCACTTGCACTCGTCGCACGAACAGGACGAGCACTTGCACGAGGTGCACTCACATGGAGAGCAGGTGCACGACTTGGCGTTTTGGGGGATGGAGCAGTTGAAAGACATTGTAGTTGAGGCGGTGGGTGAAGATGGTTGATGAATTAATCAATCAGCCGGGTTTGCACCCATTTATATACTGGTGCGCGGATTGTGCGTGCGTGCGCGCTTTCTGCCACTGGCTGACTGCGTGCATTGTGCGGACTGCCTGTGCTGCCGATTTTTCTTGGAACTTCCTTCAACCTCGGATTCCGTCAGTCATATCCGGGAAAGCCCACGCCGCCACCCAATCACGCCACGCAACAGAAGGCCGCTCGGAGGCGAGCTTCGCCACCCGCATCGGGCTCCCTTTGAACAGCTGGCATGGGTATATGTGTTTCCACGCACCCGTACACCTCGACGCGGCCCACATCTGCAACACAACACAACATCACCAACCACCATTATGGACGACCCGCTTGCCTCGATCCACGCTCTGTGCGAGGCGATAAAGGGCAACCGGTTCCCCGCGCCCGGCATCTTCACAAACGCCATCCTCTCCAAGCCCGAAGTCACCACGTTGATCCGCGATGCCCACGCGCCGGAACAGAGCCTTTACAAGATCACCCGCAGCGGCGGGCTCTCGAGTCTGATGGTCCGCAACACGCACCCGTCCGGCACGTACGACGACAACGACGCGTTCTTGGAGCTCAACCCGGAAAGAATCGATGGGAAGTCCATCTACGCAGAACCAGAGCCGTCAGCCACGCACACCACTGCCGTACGTGTGCCCCGGCTCGTCCAAACGCCTTCGCAGGAGTCGGACCCAATCCCCGAGGAGCTCTCGTCACCCACCAAGCGGCGCCTAGCGTCACAGTACCACCTTATTTCGCCCGAGGTGATTGAGTCCGACGATATCAATGTGATGTGCGCCGCCGTGTGCAGCGTTCTCGACCAGTACCCGTCGTACTCGAGCAGCCAGTCTTTGAGAGACACCGTGGCGAGCTTGCAGCTGGAGTACAAGGACTTGGTGCGCGAAACCGACACGCTAGAAAGAACCGTGGCGGACCAGAAGCAGAGGTTGGACCATTACAACGATAGCCTCAGCCAGTTGCTGCCTCGCAAGGGCAACATTTCTCCGCAAAGAACGCTCACGATAGACGAAAGAATCGAGAGAGAGGAGGCAGAGATCCAGCGGCTCGAGCTGGAGTTGAACGACTACAACGCACAGTAGCCTCCCTGGCGGAGGCCTCAATAGATACCCAGCAGAATTCGCTCCGACAACAGGAGTTACGCAATACTCGGTAGGGCAGACCCCCAACCTACATCTTGTTGTGAGCAACTAGATTAATATACAAGGTATACTTAGATAGCAGACAAAATGTCAGAGTCACCAGCGTCCAAGATGGCCATGGTTCCGACTCTGAACAACTTACCGCACACGGTACCCAACTCGTTGTTACCACCCTGGAAGTAGTAGACTTGAGTCTTGGACAACATGGCGTAGTACTCCAACTCAGACTTTCTCAAGACTGGGGTGTTACCGGCGACAATGATCAACTTGGCCTTGCCGTTTCTCAAAGCCTTGACGGTGGACTTGTAGCCCAAGGTGTACTTACCGGACTTGACGACCAAACCCAACTTGGCGTTGACGTTGTCGGTGTTCTTAGTGTTCTTTGGGGCCTGGATGTTAGTGGTGTTGGTGGGGGCACCAGCGGCGCTACAAGATTTCTCTAGCCGCTAGCCATAGTAAAGTATACGGACCATCTCTGTGATTCTTTATCTTAACACTCCGGTCGATGAAGAAGAAGAAGATTATAAGAGCGCATTGTGAAAATTTGCCGGGGGAGCAGCGCCATCGCGAACAGTCACGGCGCGCACGTGCGCCGCCGAGGGCAGGCCCGCCGCGGGACATTGTCGCGGCGCACCGCACTAGCAGTGCGCGGGTGCGACACGCACGTGACGTCCCGCGGTGCGAGTGCTCCCCCCTCCTGCACGCGGCGGCGGCCCCCCAGGCGTGAAAATTTTCTTTTCGTGAGCTTTCTCTCTTACTTCTACGCTAACGAAATTCGTATGTACGAAAACCGCCGACAAGTGCCGCCACCGCCCCGTGTCTGCAATTCACACTCACGGCCCCAGCGCCCCACCAAGACCCCTCCCGCCGCCGAGTCCACCCGACAAATTGGCGTGTCCTATTCCAGCGCAAGCGTGCCCGCACTTGACCCGCCCAGCCCATACTAACCGCCAGCATAATGAAGCTCGAAATCGACTCCTTTTCCGGCAACAAGATCTACCCAGGTAGAGGTACCTTGTTCGTCAGAGGCGACTCCAAGATCTTCAGATTCGACACCTCCAAGTCTTCCTCTTTGTTCAAGCAAAGAAAGAACCCAAGAAGAATTGCTTGGACCGTCTTGTACAGAAGACAACACAAGAAGGGTATTTCTGAGGACACCACCAAGAAGAGATCCAGAAGAACCGTGAAGCACCAGAGACCTATCGAGGGTGCTTCTTTGGAGGCCATCAAGGAGAAGAGAAACCAGAAGCCAGCTGAGAGAAAGGCTTCCAGAGAGGAGAGAATCGCCAAGGCCAAGGAGGCTGCCAAGGCCAAGAAGGCTGAGAGAAAGGCTCAAGGTGTCACTGCCACCAAGGACGGTAAGTTCTCCAAGATGGGCCAAAAGGGTGCTTTCCAAAAGGTCCACGCCACCTCCCGTTAAGCCGCATTAACCTCCACTCCCCTCTGTACTAAAGATTTGTCAATGAACAAGTTCTAATATCATGTGTAGCTACAATGCAGTCTTTGGTATTCAGCGGCCAGGCCGGACTAGTGCTTGCTTTGAGCGACACGATCTCTGGAGGGTTTCGTCCGATTCGCCGGTTACTTTGTGGTTCAATCACAGGTGGTAACCGGCGAATCGGATCGAGCTGTATTGATGATTCGAGGTTGAGTATTTCAATCTTGTGGTTAAGTGGTTCGTTCCGTATTGTCAGTGGTGGCGTTGGTCTAAAGCCTCAACAGGTTCCGAAAAATCTTTACGCTTAGCTTGTAGAGGCCAACCTTTGATGACACTTTGATTTCGTCACACTGTTTTCTGGGCCTATTCCGTTGGTCTGGCCCACTCGATTGACTCAAATGAGACCCATCTGTTTCCAGCCATGTGGGAACTCATTCGTGTCTGTCCTACTCTCTACAGACAGCTTGAGTCTGGTCGCCCTCTGGCCACTATCTCCAGTCCTTCGTCGTCTTTCCAAAAATCTATCAATTGTCCTCGATCAACTGAGCTTGTATTCGCCATGGACAAATGTCCCCACCGGCCCCTCGAGCCTGCTGAGGACCGTTTCCCGCAGCTTCAGCCGAAAACCAAAGTAAAACGTCTCTGTGCTGTGACAGTACACCAACCTCGCCTCTGAGTGCACCTGCACAACGGCAATCACGCCAACATAGACAATGGGGGCCAAGTCCGCGTTGACAGCAGTCAACTTCACTGACCGGCTGCGCCGTAGAATGCGCTCCACAAGGTACGGCCCGAGTTCTGGCCAGCCTTCCGCGGTTTTTTCCAGAAGCCATTCAGCGAGCCCGTCGCTGACATAGGACGCCAACCCCATGTTGATGATGTCGTCGCCGTTCCCCGTACACATACAGCCCACGCTGACGTCGCCAAAACTGCTGTATGCGATGGCAGCTCCAGGCACACCGGCGCAGCTGATTCTGCCGGGGATCTTGTAGAAGTTCCCGCCCGAAGACGAGGCAATGGTGAAGGTCTGGCCGCCGGCGACTTCCAAGCACCCGACGGTGTCCTGGACGGCCGGCCGCGAGCCTAGGTCGCTGGCGCTGAGATTGCCCATCTGGAGGTACTCGGTGAAGAGGTCGAGGTCTCTCCTCGCCTGCTTCAGCACCATCGAGGCCTTGGCGCTGGCGCCCGTGGAGGCGCAGGTGTGCTCGCGGAAAGCCCTGTAGTCCAACACCAGCGGCTTCAGAAGCCCTAGGCTGTGGCTCACGGTGTTGGCCGTGAACTCGGCGTCGAGCCAGGCGAGGGCGTGGAACGCCGCGGCCGTGGGCTGTGGCGCGTCGTCGATGCCGACCAAGGCCAAGGCGTCGGCCACGCGCCCGTCAGCCGCGCGGAGAATGCAGCTGTCGGCGGTGGCAGCGCCGCGGCGGTCCAAGCTGGACCCTCTGCCTGTGTTTGTGAGCGGGCTCCGCTCAACGACGCCCGCGGCGCCGCGCAACGACGCCTGCGCCAACGCGCCGCGGAGGAGCTTCTTGAGCGCCGGTGTGTGCTTGGGCGAGTGTCGCCCGGCGCCAATGTGGACCACCACAACCAGTTCCATTGCGTGCTGTGAAGAGGAGCGGGGGCGTGGGCGGGGCTTCGGGTGGTGGGACGGCGTGGCTAGGCGGGCAGCTCGCTTGCGGTGCGCGTCGGCTCTGGGGCCCTGTGCTGACGTATGCGCGGGAGATGTGGCCCAAAAGAGCACAACGGTAGGCGTAGGCGGGCCGGCGAGGCATCGCGCAGATGGATGGCCCAAGCACAACGCCCGGGTGCACAGGTTCTTGGGCAGGGCCCGGGCCGCCAAATTGCCCGAATTCACACGCGCGTGCGTGCGGCCGCCGAAAGCCATGTTTTTGCTGATTCGGGTTTCCCCAGCCCAACCCCAGGTGTTCCGCCTGTGCGTCTGCGGGGTCCGCGACCATTCTCCATCGCACCTCTGTAGTCATAGCAACCGCTCCGACCGCAGCCACACTCGCCACTCGGGCCGCTTCTCCGAAACCCGCCCGCCCACACACACGCACCCGCGCATAAAGCAGCGCCGCCCCGCCCCGCCGCAACCCACGCCCAACCCACGCCCTACCCACGCCCCATCCCACACTCTACGCGATGCGTGCCGTGTTTCTCCGCCGCCTCGGGCGAGGCGTGTGGAACGACATCAAGGCCCGCGTGCCCTACTACTCGTCCGACTTCCGCGACGCGTACAACTACCGCGTGGTGCCGTCCACCGTGTTCATCTTCTTCACCAACCTCCTCCCGGCGATTGCGTTTGCGCAGGACATGTTCGACCGCACGGACAACGCGTACGGCGTCAACGAGGTGCTCATGAGCTCGGCGTTGGCGGGCGTCGTGTTCGGGCTCTTCTCCGGCCAGCCGCTCTGCATCGTGGGCGTCACGGGCCCGATCGCCATCTTCAGCTACACGGTGTTCGACATCATCCACCCGCGCGGCACGCCCTACTTCCCGTTCATGTGCTGGGTGTATCTCTGGGCGATGGTGATGCACTTTGCCGTGGCGGTGTTCAACTGGGTGCTGTTCATGAAGATCGTGTCCAACTTCTCGTGCGAGGTGTTTGGCTTCTTCATCTGCATCGTGTACTGCCAGAAGGCCGTGGCCATGCTCAACAAGCAGTTCCACGACGACGGCGTGGCGGCCGGCTTCTGCTCCGTCATGCTCAGCTTGCTCATGGTCATCTTCGGCTTGGGCTCCGCCGTGTTCGGCACCCAGCTCCACTACTTCAAGCCCTGGACCCGCAAGGTGTTTGTGGACTACGGCGTGCCCATGGCGGTGATCTTCTTCACCGGCTTCGTGCACTTTGGCGGCTTCTTGGACCACGTGGACTTGGCCCGCTTGCCCGTGACCAAGGCGTTTGCGCCCACGTCCGCCAGCACCGCCTTGGGCCGCGGCCACGGCTGGTTCATCCACTTCTGGCCCGGCGAAAACATCTCCGTGGGCGACGTGTTCCTCGCCATTCCGTTCGCCGTGCTCCTCACCATCTTGTTCTACTTTGACCACAACGTGTCGTCGCTCATGTGCCAGCTGAAGGAGTTCCCGCTCAAGAAGCCCGCCTCTTTCCACTGGGACTTCATGCTCTTGGGGCTCACCACCGGCATCTCGGGCATCATGGGCATCCCGGCGCCCAACGGCTTGATTCCCCAGGCCCCGATGCACACCTCGTCGCTCGTGGTGCACGACGATGCCGGAGACGCCCAGCTAGTGGTGGAGCAACGCGTGACCAACACGCTCCAGGGCGCCATGACGTTTGTGATGATGACCGGCCCGTTCTTGATTTTGCTCGGCCTCATCCCGCAGGCCGTTCTCAGCGGCCTATTCTTCATCATGGGCATGACGGGCTTGCACAACGGAGCCGTGGTCAACAAGATCCGCTTCGTGTTCCTAGATAAGAGCTTCATCGAAAACGACCCCGACTGCTTGCCCATGTGGAAGGATTTGCAGCGCATCCCCAGAAACAAGCTCAAGTACTTCTACTTGTATCTCTGTTTGCAAGTCATTGCCGGAGTATGCGAGGTGGTCATCACGCTCACCAAAGGCGCCGTCGGCTTCCCCGGCGTTTTGCTCTTTTTTGCAATCTGCGCCAAGTGGGTCTGGCCCTGGATCATCCCGGCCGAAGACTTGGAATACTTGGACGGCGCGGTGGCCGAACCGTTCATCATCAAGAGCTTGGAGGTTCCTCACGACACCGGCGATTCTTCATCTTCCCTCACAGAACTGAAGGATGTATAGACCAAATAGTTTCTGTTAATACCCAATTCCGTATATTATGAAAGCTGTGAGTAATCAGGCGGGGACCCCAGCTACGAAAGAGAAAAAAAAAAAATACACTTGTCAGTAGAAATTTTTGGGAATGGCTATCAAGCACATTAGGTAACAATGATGAAAGTCGAGAAGGCCCGATTATCTAAAAGTGAATGCCTTCTTTACGGAAATAAATTCTCTATCACTGGATGAAACTGAACGACTCTTGCAACCAAAGTTCAAACTAGCTCGGAACACCCGATGGCATTGCTTGGATTGGTATTGGTGAGGCTCTTGATCTGCGGTCACCAATCATGTACAGATGTGATGGATGCTTTTTTTATTATGATTTTATTTTATAGTTCACAATGATTTTTTTTCTTTTCTTTTTGGTGGCTTTTGAGTGGTTTTTTTTTTTGGTTTTTTTGTTTTCGTCTTCTGTAATGACCGTATGTTTTATCGGAAGGTATGACAATTCGGAGCGACCATCGCTGGAATCGATAATGACTGAGGAATCAAGGACGGGGTTATATGCAAGCAGTGGAAGAAGACAGGCGCTTCGTCAACTGTAGTCAAGCACACGTGGTGACGAAACAGAAAGAAGGCAGAGATCTTATATTAAAGAGAAATCCGCCGTTCCTTGAAACCAATGACGCGCTATGAGGAGCAGATTAGTTGTCGGGCAACAACCACTGTTCGAAGCTGTGCTTGACTCTCAACTGGACCTCGGTCGCTTTCGCGTCGTGGGCCTCCTTGCCGTTCAAGTAGCCAATCTCCAAGTTCTGGCATCTTTGCACCGCCTGGAGAATGGCCTTGTCCAACTTGTCTTCCTTGACCTGCTCGTCGGCCTCCTCGATGCCGTTTTTGATACCGTTGGTGATGATCTTGACTCTCTTGAAGCTCAAGATCAAGTCCAACTCGACCCATCCCTCGGTGCCCATCTGCTTTCTCAAGAACACGTCGCGGATCAAGTTCTCCAAGGAGAAGTAGTAGTCGATCTGCAGAGTCAACGCCTGCTCCGGGTTCTGCTTGGGGCTGATGGGGGGAGGAATCTGCACGGGCATGGGGGCGCCGTACTGCATGCCCGGCATCATCATTGGCTGTGGATGCTGGGGGAGGGGAACAAAGGGCATGGACGTCATGGGGTGGAAGCCGTTGGAGGCGGTGTAGCCGCCGATGTTGCCGCTGCTGTTGCTTCTGGGGAAGCCGGCGCCGTTCATGGGTCTAAACTGTCTGTTGGCCTGGAACTGCGGCGTGAACGTCTGGTAGTAGCCCTGCTGGCGGTTCTGCTGTGGCTGGCCCTGTGGTTTCTGGGCGCCCGCCACCGCGCCGTTCTGCGAGAACTTGCGGAAGTTCTTCTGCTGGGCGCCGTAGCGCGGTCTCGAGTCGTTTTGGTAGTTGTAACTCAGCAGGCCGTTGTCGGCCGCAAGGCTATCATGCAGTTGCTCGGGCGCAGCTGGCTTGTCCTCCAGCTCGTCGTCGTCCTTCTTGGCGTCCGCGGCAGGCGCCTTGTTCTTTCTCGCGCTCTTGTTCTTTTTCTTGTTCTTCTGCTGCGCAGCGCCGCTGCCGGTCTGGGCAGATCTGGGGCTGGGCAACACCACCTTGGCGTTGATGGGCACCCACTTGTTGGGCTTGATGAACTTGGACGCCGCGGTTTTGCTGGCCAGCTGCTGCGACTGCTCAATCTCCACCACCTTGTCGGGCGTGGGCCACTTCAGCTCGTCCACGGCAGGTGTGTTGGCCGGCGTGGTCTCGCCCCAAACAGACTTGGAAGGCACGGGTGCGGGCACCAACACCTTCTTCTCCTTCTTGGGCGCAGGGGCGTCCTCGGTTTCGGCGTCCGGTTTCGTGGCGTCGTCAGAGGTGGTCGCGGCCGTCTCTGCCTCGGGAGTGGCAGTGACAGTGGCAGCAGCAGCGGCGGCGGCGGCGGCACCGTTCGCAAGCTCCTCGACGGGAGATTCCGACTCTTGTCTTTTGGCGACAACGTTGGCGTAGGATATAGACATGACTGGCGGCTAGGGTCGGGATTATGTGTTCGACTGAGAACCAACTGCAAAACCAGGTATAACTGTGGAGGGCACAATCGATGGGCAGACGAGTATAGGGTGTTCCTGGGCGGCGCAGGCGGCTAATTGGCAGGTTTGTGTTGGAAAAAGCGAATTTGCTTTTTTGGGAACCACGGTCGAGGTGTACGTTCTGTAGCGGTTTAAAAAATTTTCGTTGGAGTTTTTTTCCGACAGTGCAGAAAAACGAGACGAAAAAAGGACGTCACAAATTGGACCTTCGGGGCCGCGGGCGGACTGCCCCGACTCCCGAGCTTTGAAACGGCCCTTTTCGTGTCGACGCCATGTAACCTTCTACGGCCCTTCTACTTTTTGGAATTTGCCCTGGTCGACTCGCTTGGTGGCCGCTTTGCTGTAATGTGGCCGCGCGCCTGGCCTGGTTCAGCGACCGAGCCTGGCCGTTAGGCTGCACCGAGGCCCCCGCAGCCACTCCACAAAAGACCCACGTCGTCCGAAAATAATTGCAGTTTGAAACGCAGCGGGTCCTCTCTTTATGTAGACAGCATTGCCGCACCCGCCTCTCCGGGCATTTCCGCCCATGCGAATACCCTCGGTACAGCATATAGCCCCACTCACTCACTTCACTCACTCTCTCACTCACCCACTTCACTTCACTCACTCACTCCACACACCACCGGCACCAACCACTTCTTCCCCTCCTCTTCAATTCTACGCTGGCCGTATGTCGCTTTTCTCGAACCCGCACTTGCGCCCACTCCTCGAGGTGGTGCGCTCCTCCAGAAACGGAATTGTTTATGGTGGAAAGATCCGCTTCTCCCACGCCTTGGTGATCAACATGTTGTACCGGTCGGGGCCGCTCAAGCCCCGGCTCCAACAAGTGCTCAAGGCTACCAAAGAGCACTCGTTTGTGTTGGCCTCTTTCGCTGTCGTCTACAAGTCTGTCGTCAACTTGTTGAAGCACGAGAAGCTCCTAAACTCGAACATGGGAATGATCAAGTTCTTGGCTGGCGCCATGGCCGGCTGGGTGGTTTACTCGCAGCACTTTGGCATGTTTAACCCCGGAATCACCCACCAAATCACCTTGTACTGCTTCTCAAGGGTTTTGCTTGCCTCGGCGAAGATCGCTCTCGACGCGTACTTGCAATGTCGCCAGCCACTGATACGGATCCACGGACAGGCTGTAAAGTACGACCAGTTGACCTTACTGCAGGCTAACCACTTCAAATCAAAGATCTACAACAAGTCCTGGAAGTACTTTGCCGTGCTTACGTGGGCCCTTGTCATGTTCATCTATGACTTCCAGCCGCAGTACTTGCAGTCGTCGTTGCGCCACTCCATGGCATACATCTATGACGTGGAGATGGACTCGTGGCTGTCTTGGAGGGAGTTGTTGTGGGGCAGCTAGTATATATGATTAATGGGACGCAATGGTTTATGCTGTCGCAGCCTCTCAGACGCTTGCAGTAGTTCAGAGTGTTGCACCTTCACTTTACAGACAACCTCGCTCTTCACAATATGACTTTTTTTTCCCTAACAAAACCATGAGTTCACTCTTGCCCAAGCTCCTTCAACTTGTCTCGCAAAACTTTATTCTCGCTTTTCATCAATCCCAACTCAATGAGCAAGCTCTGTTTGTTGCTGTGGCTCACCATGTCCAAAAGGGCCTCGTTCTCTGACTGTAATACTGCCAACTTATTAGTGATTCTATGTGCCAATTCCTGCGCATCGAATAATCCATTAGTGGTGATGGCTGGGTCTTTGGTCATCACGAGCCCAACAATAATCGCCTCGATGCGTGCTTTTGTCTCCTCGAGCTCTTTGGTGCGTTCGTTTAGTGTTCGAGTGAGGTCCCTGAATAATTGATAGTAATTGTTTGGTAGTTTCACCTGATCTGCTGCCGTGGCCTCTCCAGACTTGCGCTCGACAGACTCAGTCTTGAGAAGACTCAACTTATCGTTCAATGACTTGTTGATTTGGTTCTTGAATAAAAGCTCGAGTTTCAAGACCTCGACAGCTTCGTTTTCAGTAGCCTCGGATGATTGCATGCTGCCATAATTGGAAGATCGGTGGTCGGCAGAGCTTATAGTGTTGGACCTGGAGTCCGCGCCATCTGACCGAGTGTCGAAGTTGGACGCGTTAGTGATCACCGAACCAAAGTCTGAGCTGTTGCTTAAAGGAGCTGCCGGGGCTTTCTTCTGGAAGTTTGCATTAGAGTGGGCCGTAGATTGGCCTCCGTAATTCACAAACTGAGATGGGCTTCCCAAAGGCTCCCGGCCAAGCTTTCTCCCCGCAAAATTTGTGGAGAAATACTGCGTCTTTTGTCCCGCTGGAGCCGTCTGCATGGGCGGCTTGCCGTTAGGAGTGTAGAGCGTATTTGCCATGAAATTCGGCAACTGAAGTGCCTGGTGTTCTGTCCTCGAGGTAGCGCTGACACTCGAAGTGATTGTCGGGGATGGCTCAAGGCCATGCGCCATGTTAGCAGAGCTCCAGAGTCTGGTGGGCTGTGTGTGGATTGTGTGGCGGTATGCTTTTGTCGGGTTGGTTGACTCATACTTCTCAGACGCCAATTCCATCTGAGGGTGGAACATCAACCCTTGGTCCGGTTCCTTGCCGTGAGAGAACCCTGTGGGCGCACCTGGCATGGGGTAGGCGATCAGAGCGGACACCTTGTTGTTCATGGTAGCATCCATTTGCAGGAGGTCAAGCAGCTTGTAATGAAATTGGACTGGGCACTCGGTGGGGGCATTGGAGGGTTTTTATAATGCTGCGATGTGCGTTTCAAATTTGCAGCCATTTTTATGTGCACTGCGGCGACCCGCACACAGTCACGAAACGTACCGAAGGTGGTCGCAACCGACGTGGTCTGGTAATGGAAGGGGCGGGGCTAGGAACTTTATTGCGGGTGGCTGCACCGTCGTTTGATATTAGTTTTCTATTTGTTTGAGGATCGCTCGAAAGTTTCTGGTCCTTTGGTTTGCTTCTCCGGGCTAAAAGCCAAAGGCAGCATTTCCCGCTGCTCCTCCGCGGCCGCCGCCCAACATGTTACGCAACATCTGTCCGTTTGGGTTTGCCAACACTCGTGCGGGGAGCCCGAGAATGCGGTCGTCCAAATTCCGCCCCACCAAGAACTCCACCAACACATCGGTGAAGTGGTTGCAATTGTTTGCAAACAAGTCGTACTCGGACGCCGTGTACTTCTTTTCCTCGTGATTGCGGAGCTCATCCACAAAGTCCTCGAATGTTTCCTGATCGATGTACGTTTTGCCCATGTCGAGAACCTCGATCGGTGTGCCGTACTTGGTGGAGCCCGGGCTATCGCACACTCGGATGCCCTGGTCGATGTAATGTTCCTTGCCGTACACTACGGCCGAGGTGTGGTATATGGCGTCGATTTTCTCCCCGAGTATCATGGGAGAGAATTGTGCAGCGAGCCCGTGGGAGAGGTCATAGACGTAGACCTTCACGTCGAAAGCGTCCATGGCGAGTTTCAATCGATGAGTTTTGCGGGATTAAGGGTCGAGACCTATGCGTCAAACGTTTAAAAGACTCGAGTGGTGTCGGTTTTTTTTTCTGATATGGCACAAAATCAAGGTATTCAGCGGTGCACTGTGTTTCGGTTTGGCGTTGCTTTGTCCGTTGAGTGGTGGACTGCTCGCTTCGGTTTGCCTCGATTTGCCTCTGCTCAGCGCCTCCCGCACGTGAGCTGCTCAAGCTGCCCGACCAGAATCATTTCCAAAAAACAAAAAAACAATATTGGAAAATATCCTGGCGTGTTTGTGTCTCGATTTTGACGCAGAATTGCCCGTGATTATCTTGTTCCATATTCGTTTATTCTTCTACATCCTCCATTTATACAGGTTGCGAGACCGACATGAGAAATTTTCGGACCGTCAAATCTTCATTTCCTAATCTCCGGTGAACATGTCTCATTACCCGTGAACATCGACAATGATCCCCGCCTCCATCGAACATGAAATTCAGAACTACAAGGCCCAATTGACGCAATTTCTTTCCGCCAAGTTTGTGGACCAGTCTTTGATCTTGGGCTTCACGGTGCTGCTTCAGAACAAATTTCAGCTTTGGATCAAAACTGACTCCCACAACTTTTACCAGGGCCTGGTTGACAAGCCGCAAGCGCTGCAGCTCCCGTCATCGGAGTTCTGCCTGATCGAGCTTTTGCAGCATCTATGGGCCTCATTCCATTACCCGATTATCAAATTCTACCAGCGCAGTCACAGCGAGTTACTCCAGGTGCTGGTGCGGACGTTGTCCTCGAAAAAGCCGCAATTCAGGACCGTGGAAATGCGGAAACTCAACGGCCAGTTTGCCAAATACATTGAGAAAGTCCGGGTGTTCTACATTGATGTGCTCCAGGATCTCGCAGTGTTTCCCAATTCGCTTATCCCGGAAAACTTCTTGGCCGGCTTCGTGCTGCACACCCCCGAAAATAAGCTCAAACAATCCGAGTCAAGCACCTTGACCGACTTCCACTCCAGCATCTCCTATGTCATTTTCTACTGTCTCTTGGGATTGGCCAACTTGACCAGACATGCGGCCAATATCCGTCTCACCTATGTGAGACCGTGCAAATCTGTTGCCGCGTATCAGAGCTACAAAAGCTCGAAAGCTGCGGCTGTTTGTGGCGATGCCCAATCCCAGACCTTATATGCGTACCCTTTGGAATGCTACTCGAAATGCATTGGTCTCTTCCCCACGATGCACGAACCCTACAACCACATTGGCGTCATATACAATTCTTTGGGTCTCAAATTCAGCTCGGCATTGTGGTTTTTGCGCTCTCAGTTCACTCGTGATATAAACAACGCTGCGGGAAAAGTCAACTTGGCCACATTATTTACCAAGCCATGGTTGGAAGCCTCCTATAATAACGTCGTGAAAAAACCACGCAACCAAATGAATGTCGAGGATGCGAACATTGTGCTCCTCCGCATCTTTGCCGACTATTTCTTCCCGGCAGCTTACAACAAACCAATATACACCGAGAAGGTGGAAGCTGACTTTGTGGAGATTTTGTTTTCTCGAGACCTCCAGGAATCCGAGTTTGAAAGCGCAGTTCTGGATTACTTGACGGTATTTGTCTGTTTTTACTCGCTTGCTGAAAAAGAGGACCGTGCCGTTAGGGAGAATGTGGGTACTTTTTTCGCCAGGTTCATTGCATACTACCTTCATTCGCTCACAGGAGCAAATCGCAACCTTGATACCGCTTTGGGCAATGTCAGATTGATTCTTGCGTTGCTCAGAAAGAACGGGCCATTCCTCAAGAAACACGGGGCCCGATTAGTTGACCCACTTGCCAAAGCGCTCAACTCTTTGCTCAATTCGGTTGACGAAGACTCCAAAGATCAAATCACTATTTTCTGCTCGCTGGAGAAGGAGCCGATGAGGGCGCATTATTTCGAGGAAGATGTCAGGTTCAAAGACTTCACCCCAATCGGGTGCCAGTTCAAAGACTTCAACGACAACCATTTATTCCAAAGCGGCAGAGTGCACCTTCTTTTTGGCGCCGATAACGCCGCTGATAATGAAATACCCGCCTATCTCGACAACGACGCTGTGAACCGAATCAACAAAACGAGAGAGCTCAACAGCCAGCAACCTCAAGATGCCGTGTGGGACGAATGCCGCCGATACGAGAACATTTCGCGGCTCAAGGCGCTAGTGCATTTGTTTTTCAAGCTCTTCCTGTCCTGCGTCACCTTGTCTGAGGAAGACCTCATAATCGTGAAGAAATCGGAGGTAGAGAAGAAAGAGGGACAGAGGGACAATGCTCAAGCAAAGTCCCGCAAAAAGAACAAAACCAAGGTGAAGGAGCAAAAACCCGACCCAGCAACTCAAAGACCCGAACCAGCAACTCAAACCCCCGAAGCCACGGCACCTGCATCGTTCAAAGATATCGAGCTGATGATTTTGGGCCACGCGTCGAAACTCAACAAACAGACTGAGGAAAAGAACGATCGGTCTTTTGCGGAGATGGTCGACTCCATCGTGAGCGACGACGACACGTCACATGACATTTTGCAGGTGCAAAGCACCATGGACCCCGGAGCACCAAAGGCGCCCCCGAGCTTGAAAAAGATGCACAGGCCACAGAGCTCCCACGACGACTCGGGCTCGCAGGCCAACTCACAGTACAATGCGTACCAAGCGCCTGTGTATCTGCAAGCTTCTCAGGGCCTGGGCCAGTACTCCACGCCGCAACCTTCGCAGGCCCACTTGGCACAGACGCAAGTTGCAGCGGAGACGCCCTCGTCGCAGGCTGCAATTCCGGCCCAGGTGTACCCAGTCCCGGCCCAGTTTGCGCAGTACCAACAGAACATGTACATGGCTCCCGGTTGGTTTGGCGGGCTTCACCCAGCCCCGCCCGGCACTTTCGAGGGCATGCATTACGGGCACACCTTCCCAAATGGCCAGAAGTTCGGCCAGGTGCCCGGCCCCATGATGTACATTCCAAACATGCCGCCGCAAAACATGCCGCCGCAAAACGTGCCGTCGCACAGCATGCCCGGTCAAAACACGCCGAACAGGCCACATGTCATGCCCCAAAACATGGCCCAAAATATGGGTGCAAATATTCCGGGCGCCAGCTCGGTGCCTCATTTGGCGCGCCCAGAATTTGGTCCTGGACCTCCCACGGGTGACGCGCAGCCCAACGGCGACGCATCTCACTTGGGAAATTACATGTATCCCCAGTACTACCTGCAATGATGCAAATTAAGTCTGGCGGCCAACCGGAGACCTGCACTGGCGATATAGACGCTCACCTTTTCTAAAATTCCGTAAATTTCCCCGGCGGGATCTAGATCTCGCCATCAGCTGATTTGCCGGTGTGCACACATCGTCTACGATCGGTTGATTGTGAATCAGGCCAAAGTGAAAAAAGCGTGCAACTCATCTTTCCCCGCCGCAAGCAAAAACTCTCTGCAATGGGCCACATCACGCACCGGGTCTCGAACCAGACGTACGAGGTGTCGACGCCTCCAGCAGACGCCCCCATCGAGGTGCTCAACGAGTTCTACTGGACAACAGAGTCCGAGCCCCACACGAAGAGGAGAAAGGCCATCATGGAAAAACACCCGGAGATCTCGAAGTTGACCGGGTACGAGCCCAGGACGAAGTGGTTGGTGGCGCTTGTGGTGGCGCTCCAGTTCTCCGTCGCCTACCACTTGCGAGACCACAGCCCGCTTTCGTGGCGGTTCATTCTTTTGGCGTACGTCGTGGGCGCCACCGCCAACCAGGCGGTGTTCTTGGCCATCCACGAGCTCTCGCACAACTTGCTTTTCAAGAAGCCGATGCACAACAAGCTCTTTGCCATCTTCACCAACCTCCCCATCGGCATCCCGTACTCTGCCTCATTCCAGCCGTACCACCAGTTGCACCACAAGTTCATGGGCGACGAGTACTTGGACACGGACTTGCCGACGGCTTTCGAGGGCATTTTCCTCCTGAACGTGCTCGGGAAGGTGTTCTTCGCCACGTTCCAGATCTTCTTCTACGCGTTGCGGCCCATGTTCATCACCCAGATCAAGTTCACCTACATCCACCTCTTGAACATCGTGTTCCAGATTGCCGCGGACGTGGTCATGGTGAAGCTCTGGGGCGTCAACGCGTTGCTCTACTTCATCATGTCGTCCTTCTTGGCTGGGTCGTTGCACCCATGTGCCGGTCACTTCATCGCCGAGCATTATGTCTTGAACGAGAACAACGCCCCGCGCCACCAGACCCAGGGAACGGACCAGAAAGTGTCGGTGGACCCCGAGTTGTTGCCCGCCGAAACGTACTCCTACTACGGCTCGCTCAACCTCTTGACCTGGAATGTTGGCTACCACAACGAGCACCACGACTTCCCGTATATTGCCTGGACAAAGTTGCCCGAGCTCCGGCGCATTGCCGCCGAGTTCTACGACCCGTTGCCCCAGATCGGCTCTTGGTGCGGCGTGTTGTGGTACTTTTGCTTCAATGACATCAACACTTTGTGGTGCAGAGTGAAAAGAACGGGAAAGGAACGGGAAGGGCTGAAGATCGGGGGCTTGGACAGAAACTAGGAACGAAAGTAAAATTAGGCTAGCAAGAGCGCAATAGACATCCGCTGAGAGCTACCCGAGTCAATGTCTTTGTACAGGGCACTGTTGTAAGCCATGCCTCTTTCGCAAGCATTGCAATCTTTCTACCAACGCAAATCTCCGTTGTAATCATCGCTCGTTTACCGCGCTTTATTTACATCACTCCATCATCACAAGTTCTTCACCATCTTGGTCACAACCTCCATGCCGCCCTCGTTGTAGTTGGCCAACTTCTCCTTGACGTAGTCGATGTAGGTCTCAACATCCACGAGCTCGCCCTCGTTGGAGTCGTCGCCCTGGCCCAAAACCTTGACTCTGATCTTGCCGGCGGGGAACTCCTCCTTGCCCAAGATCACCGCGAGCTTGGCGCCGGCCTTCTCGGCGGCGTCAAACTGCTTTCTTGGGTTGGCCTTGGCCTTGTACAAGAACTCGGCATTCACCAGCGCGCTCCACAACTGCTTGGCCACGGCGAGTCTCTCCTGCAAGAAACCGGTCCAGCCCTCGCCGCCGCCAAAAGCCATGACGTACACGTCGGTGTGCGACGACAGAAGCGCCTCCCACTGCTTGGCACTTCTGGCTTTGATGATGGAAAAAAGTCTCTCCACACCGAAAGACGTGCCGACACAAGGAACCGACTTGCCGTTCGAGAACATGCCCACCAACTTGTCGTAGCGACCGCCGGCGGCAATCGATCCAACACCCACATACTCACTGGCGTCCTCGACTTCTTTGGCGGTGCTTTGGGCACGCGCCTTCAACTCCTCGGCGTTCTTGGGTGGCGCAGAGGCGGCAGTCACGGCCTCGAAAATCAACCCCGTGTAGTAGTCCAAGCCTCTGGCGAGCGACAAGTCGAACGACAACTTGGGCGAGATGCCGAGGGCCTCCACGTAGTCAGCCAACTGGGCCATTTCCTTGATGCCCTCCTGCGCAGAAGCGTTGTCGGCCAAAAGCGTGGCACCTTGCAAGTACGTCAAGGTCTCGCGGATGGAGCCGGACACCTTGACGAACTCGCCGATGCGATCGGCAACCTCCTCCAGCTGGCCCTTCTCCACCGTCATTTCCTTCTTCACAGCTTCCCACGGAGCCTTGTCCAACTTGTCGACGGCACTGGAGATCTTTCTCACGTCCTCCTCCTTGACACCACACGCCTGGAAAATACCGTCCAAGATCTTGCGGTGGTTCATCTTCACCTTGAAGTCGTGGATTCCCAAAGACGTCAAGCCCTCGCACAAGATGGCCAACACCTCGGAGTCGGGGATCATGGAGTCGTACGTGCCGGCAATGTCGAAGTCGCACTGGTAGAACTCTCTCATTCTGCCCTTAGTCATGGCAGGCTGGTCTCTGCGGTACACCTTTGCAATGTGGTATCTCTTGATAGAGGCGATGCTGTTGCACGCGACAAAACGGGCAAACGGCACCGTCAAGTCGTAGCGCAACGACGTCAACTCTCCACCCTGGTCTTGCAAGTTGTAGATCAACTTGGAGTCTTCACCGTACTTGCCGGTCAAGATTTCACGTAGTTCAAACACTGGCGTGTCGATGGTGACACCGCCGTGTCTCTTGAACAACGAGCTCAACGTGCCAAACACCTCCTCTCTCAACACCATGTCCTTGTCGGCCCAGTCCTTGGTACCCTTTGGCGTCTTCAAAAGAAACTGTGACTCATTCTTCTTGGACTTTTTCGACTGCTTGGCGCTGGGCTTGACGGCTTCGGTGGCGGCGGCAACGGCGGCGCTCGCGGCGTTGGTGACGCTGGCGGCGGCTTCTTTGAGAGCTTCGGTGGACATGTTTTTGCGATGTGACAGTGTGCGTAAAAAAGCTCTGAACATGTACTGTGAACTTTTTTTTGCACTACTCACAACCGCTATCTAGGATGCACGGATGCGGACGTGGCACCGTCTACGGCCAAACGTCCAAACAGATGGCTGTGAGTTGCTGTGTGCATGGAGAATCCCACGCTTGCCTTACAAGCCTTTCTTTCCCCTGGTGTATCACGAGTTTTGGATTTTTGGGTTGCATTTCACATTTCAGCACTCAACGAGTATCTTGTCATATACTGCGAATATACCAGGGTAGGACAACAATTACACATCAACGCTGAAAATACAAGTTGCTAAATTCAAACCTTTATTCCTTAATCCTCATTGATCCCATTCGTTTTCGAGTACTTGAGCCTCATGACTCCGTCGCTGAGAATCCTCTTGCCCCAGCTGCCGGCTGCGGCATCTCCAGTCTCGTCTCTACACTGCTTCAAAAAGGGAAGCAACGAGGTTCCGCCGGTTCCCTTTTCCTCGCCGCCGTTCTTCTTTTTCTTGGCCAACCCGGACCGCAAAGTCAGCAACGAGCCCATCTTGGCCGCCTGCTTCGCTTGCAAAACAACGTACCGGGTGACGATCTGAATGTGCTTGTCTCTAAACAGCTTCGTCATGGCCAAGCACGCATCGTAACTAAGACTGAGTTCGGAGTTGTTCGCGGCACGCACAACCTTCTGGATACAGCACTCTGCGTCCACTTTGGCGAGGAACTCCCGGTGCTTGCGGGGCATGTAGTCTCTCATCTCAAAAAGATAGGCGTTGCTTTTGGATTCGGTCTCTGTCTTCTGCTTTTTCGCCAGCGGCACAGGCTTTTCACCCGTGGCGTAGTGGGAGATCCCGAGGAGAGAGTCCAAGAACTGGAGCAAGGACGACTGGGCGTTCGACCCTCCGGCATACGATCTGGGCGCTGCTTCCTTGCCGTAAATCACACCGTCCTTGTTCAAGCCGACGTCAACCATGTTCTTCCACCCGGCCAAATACGGCCGGATTCTGAAGTAGAACACGTGCGGGTCGCACATCTCCTCCATGCGCATCAAGACGCTGCCCAAGTGGTCGATGGCTTCTGCCAAGCTTTGCAACGAGGCAATCAAACGTGGAATGTCGCCGTTGGCAGCGTGCTCCATGGCCTCCGACCCGTGCCTGATGGCGCGGGCACCTTTGTACTCGAAGAACACACTCACCAAGTAGAACCAAGACTCGTCGATGGACCCAGTGAATGTGTTGATGGTGGTGAGGTTGCCCAAGTCCAACTCCAGCTGGGGCGAGGAGGAAGGGATGATTTCCTTGTAGTTCCAAAGACACAACCCAGCGTACGTTCCGAGCGGAGGAAGCCCGAGCCTGTCGCTGACTTCCACCAAGGGCAGCGCTATCAGCTCTGGTATCTTGCTGCTTGGCTCATCGGTGCCCCACACGTAGGCATGGGCCAAGAACCCGAGGACCTGGTAAGCTCTTCTCTCCTCTTGCACAGATGCGAGCTGCGTCAACTCCAACACAGGCAACTTGTCCACGAGCTCTCTGATGCGCCGGGCCAAAAGCAAAGACGGCAATTTTGCGACCAAGTCTTCCCAGGGTTTGTAGTATGGGTTTGGCAAGCAGGCGACGGGGAGCGAAGGGGGCAAGAAGCCCGAGTCTTTGCTCACGTCGAAGGAGGCGAGGTCAAGCATGAAGAGAAGGGGTGGAGCAGTTGCAAAATGTGAGCCGGATGAAAAGATGCTTAGTGAGCTGATTGGCGCGTCACGTGCTATAACCTCAGGGGCTATTTATTCCGGCGTCAGGCAGGGTGGATATAACGTGGTAAGTTTAGGCTTGTCGGAAATCCGTATTTGATGATGTTGCTAGCCTCAGGAATTTGTTGCAGGAATGTTGGATGTCTAATTTGAGCGAAAGGCTTTTGGGGCGTGAAAGACCGGTGCGCACTGGCCGCTTCCGGCCAGTCTAAAATTTTTAGACAAACAGCACCCGATCTTTAGGATTTCCAAGAGTTTCACGAGCTGCCCGAGCTTCACAAACTGGGCCGGGCGTGCTGGCTACTTTCGGAATGCTGAAAAGGAGCTGCACCTTTTTTTCAGGGAAAGTTATCTCGACAATCCCGAGAAAGTCGGAATGTTGGTTGGTCGGATGACCCGGGAGGCTGCGAAATGTGGGTTCCTTTGTATAACCGTTTGCTGCCTCTTGAGCTCCCACTGGGAAAAGGTATTCCTGTTCGCCAAATTTCTTGTCTCTCAGCCTTAATTTCTGGCCCTTGGTCTATATTCGACTGACTATCGTGAGTTCGGCTCACCATAGGTTGTTGTGGGTCCAAAAGTAATATCGTAAAGTATCCGAATCAAAGGGCGCAACATTCTCCTCTAGGTTTAAAAGAGGATAGTGCAGAGCCCTGGCCCTGCTACACAGCCGCTAAAAGCGCAATCTGGTTACTTTCAGGGGAAGCAAATTCCGTCCATGTGGCTAGTACGGAGCCAGGCAACGCTGGTAATCATTTACGAGCTGTCTGTAGGTCTTGAAGCGCAGGCATAGACGCCCAATTGAGGGATTTCTGCTTATTCTTGCTGAACTCCGTGCCACATTCTTTATTTTGTTGTCGCTCACTTTGGGTCTTGGATATTCTGGAGCACGCCCACAGCAATCGGACCGCCGGGATTCGGGCCAATCGGGAATTGACTGGAGCAGAGACATTCAGACAGAGTGATAAGTGGCAAATTTAGCCAGCCAAGCCGTGAAAAATACCGCTGGGATTTCATGGAAAGGAGCGGCCAAGGGCGGTGCAAGTGGAAACAGTACACGCCATTTCTAGGGCATGCCACCGAACAATGAGCACAACAACGGCCGTTTCCCGAACGCAAAGACTCCAAGTTACATAGTATAAATTATAGACACGAAAACATCAGAAACCTTTCCTGAGAGCCTGGGTGCAAAAGAACAGCCTGCCGCAGGATCGATCCGGAAGTCGCCCCGCGCCCTGTCATGCGCCTTCATACAAGAACCGCCTCCTCCTCCTATCAACACCAACTACCGAATACCGCAATTGTGTTCCGTTGAGCCCAAGCCATTTGCTCAATATTCCTTCGGATCTCGGAAAAATAATAACCCCGGTACCAATCTCACACCATGTCGTTCAAAGGCCTCAAGAAGTCCATTGTGAGAGCTCCCCAGTCGTTCAGGCAAAAGTTGAACATGGGGGAGATCACGCTGGACCCGGTTTACATGGACGCCGAGCGGCGTTTCAAGGAGCTCGAGCTCGAAACAAAGAAGTTGAGCGATGAGTCCAAGCGGTACTTCACGGCCGTCAACGGAATGTTGGACTATCAAATTGACTTCTCGAAAGCCATCGAGGAGATTTACAAGCCAATCAGCGGCAGATTGTCCGACCCTAACGCCGCCATCCAGGAAGACAATCCCGAAGGTATCCAGGCCGCAGAGCAGTACCGCGAGGTTGTGAAGGACTTGAAAGAGACATTGAAGCCGGACTTGGAGTTGATCGAGAAGAGAATCGTCAAGCCCGCGCAGGAGTTGTTGAAGGTCATCAACGCCATCAGAAAAATGGCAACCAAGAGAGAGCACAAGCAGGTGGACTTGGACCGTCACAAGAGAAACTACAAGAAGTATGAGGAAAAGAAGGAGCGCACGGTGAAGGACGAGGAGAAGATGTACACTGCAGAGGCGGAGGTGCTGATTGCGCAGCAGGAGTACGACTACTACAATGACATGTTGAAGCAGGAGTTGCCTGTTTTGTTCCAGATGCAGAAGGACTTCATCAAGCCATTGTTCGAATCCTTCTACTACATGCAGTTGAACATCTTCTACACGCTTTACTTCCGCATGGAGGAATTGAAGATCCCCTACTTTGACCTTAACTCCGATATTGTCGAGGCCTACCACGCCAAAAAGGGTAATATTGAAGAACAGACTGACGCCGTGGGAATCACGCACTTCAAGGTGGGCCACGCCAAGAGTAAGTTGGAGGCCACCAAGAGAAGGCACCAGCTCATGAACGGCGACGGCTCGCCAACGTCGCCAACCTCATCGTCAGCCGGCACGCTTCCGCCATACTCCCCTGGCCAGACGTCGTACACTCAACCGGACGAGAAGCAGCAGCCTGCTGCCGGCGCTTACGCTGCAGGTTATCAAACCTACCCGCAAGCGGGCCAAGCACAAGTGGCACAGCCACAACAGGCATACACTACTCCGCAGTACGCTGGGACCACTCTGGCCTACGTCGCTCCTACTGCACCAGTGGCAGCAGTTGCCCCAATTGTTCCAGCCGTTGCGACAGGCGCTGAGTATTGCACAGCATTGTACGACTACACGGCCCAAGCGCAGGGAGACTTGACCTTCACTGCCGGAGCAGTCATTGAGATTGTGGAGAAGGGCGACGTGAATGCATGGTGGACGGGCAGATACAACGGGCAAACTGGCACATTTCCCGGTAACTACGTTCAATTGCAGTAAAGGCGGGGTATGCCGGCCGAGCTTTTATTAGAAGTGATGTAATAAAAGGAGACACAGACAAGCTCCATTAAGCCATGTTTGGGCACAGAAAATAGCTCGCACCACATTGTTAGGTGCCTATTGTTGCGCAATGCAGGGCACCCCGGCCTCTGGCCCGGAAGAAGACACGCTGAGCGGCGTTGTTTGAATCGTGGGAGCTCCAACGGCGAAAAAAGCACCGTTTCACAGTTGCTTTTGCAGACCGACTGCTTCCAAACGCAGATTGGCACGGGCACGGAGCACACGGGCGGAGCCAGAAACGGAGAAAAAGCCGCCCTGGGCTGGGCCGTCTCCCAGCTAAAGTTGCTCTTTTCTGCGCTACACAATAGATGTTTGGGTCTTCGTGGTCGCCGAGATTACCCATATGATCGGCCACCGACATAAATATCACCACAAGTCTGGTCTTTAAATTTGGGGCAATTTCTGCCGTGGGTCCCGAGAATATCATTGGCCGGATTCAGACTGGATGTGCATTACTGTGGGTTTCGCCGCTAAAAGTCTCCGTGATGCCCTACAAAAATAAAGGACGACCCGGGCGGCCCAGATCCAAAAGGCCCTGCGATTTCTGCCGCCGGCGGAAAACGTGCTGTATAATCGACGGCTCGATCCCGTGTTTGGCGTGCTCACAGTTCAACAAGGGCATGTGCACATTTGTCGAGTCTCCTGCAAAGCGGCCTCACCGCAAGGGGGCGGCGAAAAAAGAGCACGAGCGGGACGTGCCCGCGAGCCACCCTGGGGAAAGTTGCCTCCCGCCCCGGGCGGCGCAAAACGGGCACCTTTTGCAGCCGCACTCGAACCCGGCGCCGCATGAACGCAGGTTCCCACATTTTGCACCCACGCAGAACGGCTTGCCGATGGAGATGACGCCCCCAGCGCGATACGCTGCCGTTGGCGAGGAGGCGTTCCACCTCAAATTGCCCGAGTACCACCGGCTCCAGGTGTTTATGGAGCCGCCCGAAGAAACGCACCGCCGAATGTGCGCCCAGGTGGAGGACTCGGCAATCCGCCCGGCGTTTCCTAGCCAGACGGGCGACGTACGGCCGCCCGAGCCCGTCCGTCATGTCGAACATTTGAGGCAGGTGGACCCCATCTACCACGCCAGCCCAATGCGCCAGTTTGAGCCTGCGAGACAGGTCAGTCCCAGTCAGTTTGAGCCTACAAGGCAAGTCGAGCCTCTTCGGCAGGCCGACATGGCCTTCCCGGACGAAATACTCTACCGGCCACTCGACAACTCTGTCTTTTCGTCTTTGCATACGTTCCGGAGGCTGGCGAACTAGCACTCGCCCTGGCCCCCGCCTTTCATTACTGAGCATACTTGTCGAACCAGTCGCAGATCAATTCAGACACCTTGGCAGGATCCTCCCGGTGTAGGAAGTGGCCGACGCCCCGCAATACTTGCACCTTGACCCTGGGCGTGGAGGCCAAAAGTTTGGACTCGAGGTCGAAGAGCGCAGACACCATGCACCCGTCCTTTTCTCCACCGACAATCAATGTCGGCACTTTTTCAAAGTCCACCACCCACCGGAACTCGGGGAGGTTCTTGAAAGACACCATGTTGCGGTAGAAGGCCGTGGCACTGTCGAGCACGCCTGGCTGGCTCAAGGTTGTGCGCACCAGTGTGATTTGCTTGGAGAAATCCCACCCGGGAGACCAGTAGCTCCAGAGCGAGTCGAGGTAGCCGGGCACCTCCACGCTCTCAAAGGCATGCTTGTAGAAGAGCCAGCTCTGCATACGAAGCATGTAGCTCAGGCACCAGATTTGCTTTGGGGCGTACCACAAGAGGTGCCAAGCTCTGAGATTGGCCAAGTACGGAATGGCCAACGTCACCATGGACGTGACGAGTTCCGGGTACTTGGACGCGGTTTTGAAGGCCACGATGGCGCCCCAGTCGTGCCCCACGAGGTGCACCGGGAGCGTTTGGTCTGGGTTGACGGTCTGGATCCACAGCTTCACGTCCTGGGCAATCTCAAACATACAGTACTCGTCGAGCGGGCCCTGCGACGACGGCTCATAGCCCCTGAGCAACGGCGCCACAAGCAACGTTGACTTTCCAAAGTGGCTGGCCAAGCGGGGGAACACCTCGCTATAGCTGTCGTTGTTATCTGGGAACCCGTGGAGCAAGAAGATGGCTCTGGTGTATTGATCTGTGCCCAACAGGCTCTGCGGGTGCGACGCCCATGCCGAGAAGGTTCTTTTGCCGTTCTTGAGGGTAACTTTGTGAGGGGGCATCTCGGTGGCTGCTGGCGGGGGTCCTGTGGAGTATTTAACTTGGGGGCCCATATCACATGATGTACAGAGGCATGTGCGAGACGGAGCATGTGGCAAAAGGTTTTGGGGGCATGTCGGCGAGTGGAGCGGATTCGGACTTCCCTCCGTGTGGAGAGGGCCTGGATTCGGCCAAAAGCGGTGAAGATGTATTTTGCACCCATTGCCTGTGGGGGGTCCTCACCGCGTCCATGGCACGGCTGCAATGCATAGGACAGAGGTGTGCACACCCCAAAAAACCTGCCGGAGGACGCCAGTAAGATGACGGCCTTCTCATTGCCGGCACGCCTCTGCCGGTGGTTCCACAAGCTGTGCCAATGCGTGGGTGCCTCACTGTGCTATTCTGCCTATACCCATTGTCTATGCTTAAGTTGGCATTTTAAGGATCAGGTATCCCGGGCCGGATCACGTTGTGACTGTTTTGATGTTATGTACAAACCTTCACGGCTCGGCACAAACGCTCGTTATCTGTCAAAAGAACCGACGTCACTGCATTATTTTTTAGCAAATGGCTGTCCGATGTAGCTGGCTTGCAGAGTGAGGCTCGCCAGTGCAGCAGGTGATTGGCGGGGCGCACTCGGAAGTTGCGGTATTTTCTGCCGACCGCACCGTCGGGTGAAATTAAACAGGCCGCAGAGTGAAACAAACAGAAAGCGGCGGGCCACCACACGGGCAGAGCAGCTGTGGAGCAGGAAATCCAACAGCGTAGAAATACAAGGATGTCCCCGGCACGGGCGTTTTTATTTCTTTCAAACGGGCTTTTCCCCGAAACTTCGGCTGTTTGCACGCCGCCCAAGGCTCGGCAGCGGGGCCAATCTCGGGACAGAGCGACCGGAAATGCGCTGCACAAAGACCCCGGACTTCCCGGTTTGTTGTGGCCAATGCCGGATTAGGCGCGGGTCGACCGAAAAGAAAATTGGAGCACAGGAAAAATTATCGCACCAGCCGATATATAGCTCGGTGGGGTCGCCCTCCACCCGTTTCTGCCCCCTCTTTTTCTTCACTCAATCGTTATGTTGCCCCCAGGTGTCATTCTTGTGTTCGTCTTGGTCTTCTTGGCCTTTGTTGCTATCGCTGCCATTCAAATCCAAAAGAGAATGAAGGCAAAGAAAGCCAACCAGAGATTCTAAGTCAGTTGCCTGACTTGAACGGTGCCTTGTGCCCACGCGGCGGAGGCGCTTGCTGGCTCTCAGCAAATCATTGTCTACCTTTTCTTTTTTTATATTCTATGAAAGACGGGAATCTTTTTTTATATTAATAATACGGGAATCAGATCTATGCTGTAGGCGTTGCCCTGGCGAGGCTTCAGGGATGTGCGGCGCCGATTGGGCCTCTCGAGACTCTCGAGGGGGCGGCTCGACGATGCGGCCAATCGGCGGCTGGTGCTCGGATCATTGCAGAATGGCTTTTGCCGGCGGTGGTCGTGTTTGAGCATTTGATCCCGGGGCCAATCTCCCGAGCTAATATGACGTTTCCACATGTGATGCCCGCTGCCCATTGCCGGCGATTGTCCGATGATGTCAGTGCGAAGAACAACACAAGCGAGCCGCCAGGCACGTGGCGGAAGCGTAGACGCCAAAAGTGACGCTTACCCTTGTTTTCCACCATCTGACATGGACATACCCCGGGCCCGGTATTGGCTGGCGCCCGCGGACGGCAGTCACGTGACACACGCCAGCGAAAGTTTCGCCATTCCCACCAGCTCCACTTCTCGTCATGGTGCAGCTCTTCCAGTCCTCCCAGCTCTACAACTACGGCTTTGCCTCGACGTCCGTGGCCTATCTCAACCGGTACCCGAACCCATATGCGCCCCACGTGTTGAGTTCCGACACCATCGAGAGCCACATTGATGCCGAGGGCCGACTCCGCATCACCAGGCTCGTGGTCAAGCGGGGCCTGTTGCCCGACTTCATCAAGCCGATTTTGGGGAAAAGCCTCGACTCGTGGGTCATCGAGAAGTCCATCATCGACCCGAAAACCCAGCAGGTGGTGGCGTACAGTGCCAATGTGGACCATCGCAAATTCATCAAGGTGGAGGAGTTTCTCACCTACAACTGCACCGGCAACGAGACCAACCTAGAAATGCGTGTCCGCTTCTCGTCGAACTTCATCGGCTTGCGGAGACGCATCGAGCAGTGGAGCAGGGACAAGTTTTCAAAGAACTTGCTGAACCTGCGAGACGGCTTCATGTACGTGATCCACAAGGCACACGCCCTACGCCGGGGAGACTCCATCTAAGCCGCGAGGAGACGGAACCGAAACGACCGCAAGCAGGAACGGGCGAACTTGCTGTCTCGGGTTCTGTTGGCTGTGAAGCCGAGGCCAAGGGTGGCTCGGTGGGTCCACGGAACCACTGCCCATAGCGAAACCAGGAAATCTGGGCCCGAGCGGAAACAAGCCGAGCTGCGAGAAGCCGAGCCGCTGAGCCGGAAAAACGCACCGCCAGAAGCAAGTGGCACTCTGCCCGAGCCTCGCTTATCAGATTAACCTGCATGCGCCCCACACTTTAGCCTGGCCCAAACCACACCGGCCCGACTCTTCCTCAATTACCCTTCTTCACCACGCATTCTGCATCATAGCATCCACATATATCTATATATACGTATATCGGCCCATTGAGCCCAACGACCCTGCTCACCCATTCACCCGGCCACGTCTGGCAAGAGTTGCTCCGCAAACCACCACCGCTCAATAGTTGCCCCCAAACGCAAAATGGACGCCTCCACCGACCCTCTAGAAAAGGCCGCCTTTTCCGACAGCCCTGCGGTTTCAGCAGCGGCGCCACGAGCGGGCAACAGAAATCCACCACAGGGCGCCACAGACGCCACGACTGCGGCTGCCACAGGCACGGAGCAGGGCACACAAAGCGGCGCCGGCGCAAAGCACGGCACAGACTCGGACGCGGGCCGGCGCAGGTCGTCGGCGTCTTTGGCGCTGCGGCGGTCGTCGTTTCTCTCCCGGTCCATGCTCAACAGCGACACCATTTCCGTGTACGACTCGTACTCGTTCAGCCACCTGGGCCTCGCCCCGTACAACATCATCTCGCTCAAGGAGTCCCAGGGGTTCCTCTTCAACCAGGACCTCTTTGCCACGCCGTACCAGCAGCTGCGGGCGTGGGAGCGCGAGAAGCGGAACAAAGCAATGATGTCGTCCAAGAAGCGCAGCAAGTCCCACGGGAACGTGTTGGGCCACTCGTTGCCCTTTTCGGCGAAGCAGCGGCGCCACACGTCGTACGACGACCCGCCGTTTCGGGTGGCGGCCGGCGCGGCGCGGGGCCTCGACAGCGCCGTGGAAGAAGCCTCCAACGATGACATGTCGATCGACGACTCCCCCAGCTGCACGCAGGAGCGGCTGCTATCGTTCGAGGGCCGGCGCCGCGGCTCGCTCGCAAAGTGCGAAGACAACCACAGCGACGACTCGAGCGAGTCGGAGGACGAGACGATGGAGTACTCGGCGATAGGCTCGAACTACGTGCCGGTGGTGGACATTGTGGTGGACTGCAACGGCCCGCTCGTCCCCGAGGAGTACCTTGCAGCGCTCCACAAAAGCTGAATTTCCAGGCTGCCCCGGTCGGCGGGGCATTCTGGCCATGTGTGGCAGCCTCCTCCGATGTCACGGAAACGAATTGAAAGAGAAGGATTGGAACGTTTACTGACTGTAGAGCTTTGCGCTGTCGAAAGGGTAGAGTTCCCGAGGCATTGATTGCACCTTGGCGTAGAAGTGCATGGCGGCATCCCAGCTTGACTTCGGTGTACATTAGATGTACACCAGCTGGTGTAGTACCGCACAAAGCCTCACCAGCTCTCACATGGTCACAGCGAAGCCCCAGCGAAGCCGTCGCCCCTGAATTTGGAAAAACAGACAGAGCAAGAAATCGAGGAAAAATTCCAGAGGCGCCGAGCAGAAAAAATCCCGACCATCGAGTCCGAGGGCATTGCCCATCCTCCGCCGCTGCCTTCTCGCTAAATGCGCGCACAGCGAAAACCCACCGTACACCCATGTCAGATCTCAAACTGCAGTTCGAGAGTCTCCTGATGGAGCTCAGCAAGTCCCAAACGGACATGAACGAGTTGGTGCAGGCACGGTCCAAGCTCGAGACCCAGTTCCAGGAAAACAAGATTGTTTTCGAGGAGTTTGAGTACATGAACGAGGACTCCAAGATCTACAAGTTGACGGGGCCCGTGTTGTTGCCGCAGGACTACAGCGAGGCCAAGATGAACGTGAGCAAGCGGATGGAGTTCATCCAGGAGGAAATCAAGCGTGTGGAGGACAAGCTTGCCAAAACGCAGGAGCAGGCCGAGGAGCAGAGGACCAAGCTTCTCCAGGTGCGCAGCCAGCTCGCGCCCAGTACATAGGGTATACAATCTTACGGTGATGATGCTGTTTATTGGTTCCGAGGCCGACCAGGCCGGCCCGGGTTTCGGAGGCTGGGCCATTCTTTGCCGGCGGTGTATCATCCGCGGGTCAACTGGCTCCGGATCAAGTTCACGGTGGAGATGGCGTTGAACGTCGCCCACTGCTCCACCGCGGTGTACGCCGAGCCCATGTTTCTCGCCGACGCAACGCTGCTGTCGACGTACTCGCGCGTCCGGGCGTAGTCTGCCGAGGTGTCGTTCAACATGTACAACTCCGACTTGACGTAGATGGACGACAACAACAAGCGCTTGGCGTACCACGCCGAGTCGTTGGACATGTCGCCCGCGTAGAACGCCACGTCGTCGCTCAAGTTATGTAGCTCTGCCATCGACAGCGTGAGATTGTAGGGCACCACAAGCTGCGCGAGCGCCTGCGAGAGCTGGCCCATCACCGGCTTGTTGTAGCGCAACCGCGTGTTGAGGAGGTACGCGGCGCGGTCGTACTCGTCGGCAATGGCGTGTAAGGGCAGCTTCAAGTCCTTCACGTGGTCAAACAACCGCTGTCTTTGGAGCTTGAGCCAGAACTGCACGAGCAGGTACTCCGGCGTGTGGGGCAGCGCAGCGGCCACGGCGCTCTGGATCGAGTCCAGGTAGTTCAAGTCGGCGACGGCCGCGTTGATTGCTTTTTTCGTGAAGCCAAGGCGGGGGACGTGGTCGATGGCCTTGGTGAAGAGAATGGCTTCGGGCGACTTGGCGTTGACGATGATGTTGGACGCGGGGTGCGACACCGAGTGGTACGCCCGGGCAAATTGGCCGACGCGAGAAAACATACGGTGGTTGGGTGCTGGGTGGTGGTTCTGGGGGGTGGTGTGAGGTCTGTTCGCGCTCGGCCTTTGGCACCGTTCGCACCATTTCCTGGCACTTCTGAATGCGCACCGCACTTACGCACCATGCTTATCAAACAGTGGCAAGATTCCCAGGCGGCGAGACACACATTGGCGGACGAGTGGGAGCTGCAGCCGCTCGCGCCACACGTGTCGGTGGCGCTCGACCTCCCCCTGCTGGCGGTGAACCGCTTGGTGGTGGTGCCTAAAACCATGGAGGTGCTCTTTCTGGCCATCAACCCGGTCGCCTGTGGGTGCATCAAGGTCAGCTATCCACAGCTCGGCGCGGAACAAGACCCCGAGGAATACGACGACGAGGAACAGCTTTATGCTGCCGCGGCCGGGAGCGCTGCCTCGCGCCGGTACCCGAGCCAGGAGTTCCCTATAGTGAAGTTGGCAGGTTCGGCCGTGGGCATAGTGGTGCCGCGTTTCGCCAATCCCGTGGCGGAACTCGCCGTTGCCTCCGAAATCGCCCGCTTGGCTGCCTCGCACACAAAGTGCACCGTTTTGGCCCCGTGCCAGCTCAACAACGGTGTCTCCATATGCCAACTTGACCTTCCCAATACAGAGGCCGAGGGCGTTCCCAAACTTCAGCCGCCGCATTACATCACCGGGATCGGCGCCGCAGTACTAACGGCGCTCGAAAGCGCAGAAAACGCCACCGCTCTTGTGCTCAATGCCGAGGGCCATCCTGGGTTCGAGAAGATCGACGCGGACTCCGTGATGGACGCAGCGGAAGTGCTTTACTCGCTTTTGCTGCCGGACGAGAAGGCAATGTGGGTCCAGCAATTGAGCCACAGGGTGCGCAAGATCAACTCGGCCAACACCTCTGGAATGTACATCTAACGCCAATAAATGACCAAATGTAATGACGAAATTAATGACTCTTCGCGCCAATCATGCCGTGGAGTTCCTCATGGACAAGAAGCAGTTCCACAACACCGAAATGGACGAGGAGAACGGGACCTGGAACGCTCTGGGCACCAAGAGAAAGTTGATGAACTGCACCGGAAACCACACACAGTAGTTGATGACGAGCGTTTGCAAGTAGAGCTTTTGGAGCTTCGCCTTAGTGTCCTCCCACGTCCCACTGTCCAAAACCATCGTGCCGTAGGTGAAGAAGCAAAACAACGAAACCGGCGAAAAGCAGAACTGGTCCGACATGACTTTTCGGAGCACCTCGATGAATTGAGGGTGCTGTGAGTAGATCTGGAGAAACTTGTACCACCAGCACTGCACAAACGCCATGACGAAGCCCCAGCACATGAACCCTGCAAGCCTGCTGAAGTCGAAATATGAAAGTGGGTACAGCGCAGGTTCCCCAATCAAGTCCACCGTGGACATGTAGGGCAAATGCGTGTCGGAGCCACGAAGGTAGTTGAGAAACCGGTCGAGGTTCTCTTCGTCGACAGACTCGGAGTCCGAGTCTGCACCTGACTCGTCTAGGCCGAATTCACCTTGGTTAGGTTGGGAGCCACCATCCTCCCTGGGTAAGGAAATCGGGGTGACGGAGTTTTCATGGGGGAAACGGAGTGAAAACGAAATGGCCGGGGCTTCGATGTTGAACAGTAACATGGATTGAGCCAACGTCTCGGATATACCGTAAAGCACTAGGTTTGTGACCACCGTGGTGACCAACGAGCTTTTCATGTACAACTCGCGGTACTTTGTGGTGAGCTTCAAGAGAAACGTGGCCAAGACCGTGACAATGGCAAAGTTAAGCGCCGGGATATTGTGGATCCGGACACAGTTGATGATTTGGGAAAACGCCACCGGCTGGCGCACAGTCAACGCCTCCGGATCTTCCAAGCGGACCATGAGATTGCAAGACTTAGCTTTGAAGAACGCGACAATTTCTAGGAAAATGCCAAGTGTGGGAAGTGAAGCGGGATGATGTGGAGTGGTATCTGGTGCGAGCTAAGCAGATACGTGATGTTCCGCGCCCCACAATCTGATAACGAAAAACCGTCAGAAAGTGAAAAAAAAATTAGCCCGGGACGAATTGTTTGGCGGGAACTTATGATAGGTGAATTGGCAATTTGAAGGTTTAGTTGGCGGAAATGCCAACCCGACGAGCACTTCAACTGGACCTTTGCACCAACTCACCATTGCCGCTGCCACTAACCCCCCAAAAGTGAATCGGAGTGCAATTAAAGACGGAAACCCTGGCTTCGCTCAGAAAACACCATCTGTCCCCTCAAAATAACTAGACACTCTTTAGATACGGAGATCTACCACTCCCCTGGCTGCGCACGTGACCAACCTCACATGCTGTGCTGCGCACGTCGCCCAATCAGAAAAAGACATTTCGTAAAAACTCGCTTTCTCCACTACAACAATGTCATACAGCAAAGCGTACCAGCCCGTCAGAAGCGACGCCGTCGAGGGCGACTATGAGCTTATCGACGTGGACCCCCACTTCAACAGAGTGGTGTCATACTTCAGAGGGTCCGACATCGGACTTTGGGGCGCCACCACGGCAGCATTTCCCCTTTCTTTGGTTGCGTGGGAGAGAATCGACCCCGTGGCCGGCTCCTTCAAACAACCCGGAAAAGTTCCCGGCGGCGCGTTGAGAGCAGCCACGCTTCTCGGGTGCTTGGGCGGATTCTACCTTGCATACATCCGGTCGTCGAGAAGATTTTTGGGGTGGTCCGAAAACGCCAGAGAGGTCAGCAAGGACAGATACGAAATCAAGAAGTTGTTGTCGCAGGAGAAGTTGCCCTACCACGAGAACGAGTCCACATTGAACGACAGAATGAAGGACATTGCCAACAAGAACTCCCAGTACTCCTTCCTTGTCATGTCTGTTTTCCCATGGTTCAACTTGGCCCACCACCCATACCACGGCGTGGACATCAGAAAGTACTACGAGGTGAGAGCCGGCGAAGAGGCCTGGGGCTTTGACTTGAAGCCGTACGAGGAGATTAAGGCCAAGTACGCCGAGGTGATTGAGTAGGTGTATACTAATAATATTTGCATAGGAGACGTGTACGAAGTACATTGTACGGAGGAATTGCAACACTGAGTTTGTCCTGGCTGGTTCTTTGGTTTGAGTTTGATCGTTCCATCGACCACCCATGTCACACAGATACATTGCTCAAGAGATCTTAAAGCGAAATTCGATTGTATTGTGTCATTGAAACTTGGAGCACGCGATCAGGCTTGTTTCGATCGAGTTGTCCCGAGCTACATGTTAACATTATCTTGCCTTCTGCAAAATCTTGGTGGTGACGAATTTCCCCGCAGCTACTCTGAGTGGACTACGAAGTATTCATGGTGTCCCAATTACATGACCGTTCCACGAGTTCCCATAGCTTCCTAGATACTCAGTCCAGTGAAAACCAATCACAGCAGTGCCAATTTCACAAATTTCCCCACCACAATGCCCCCTCAAATTCAATTTCTTTAGACGTGCTCTAAAGTCCCATTTCGCAGTTACGCCCTGCAAGTATAAGAGTCTTGATTTCGCAATTCTACATTTCAGATCAGCCCAAAGCTCTGGACCGGATATGCTGTTGACCGGTGACAAGTAAGTAAAACACAAGCAATTAAATAAAAGACGGCACTTTACCCGATCCTCAAAAATGGCACACTCTGCCTCCTCTGCCGGCTTTGTATCCTGGTGCTCGTTATACCGCGCTCTGTTTATTTACATGAGATCACACCTCAACTACTACTATGAGTGCAGACCAGGACTTCTCCAGTTTGCCTGTGGAAGAAAAAATCGCCCACAGCGTGTGGAAGGTCCGGTTGGACGGATACACAACCTTGGTGGCGCAATTTGAGGCGTCACGAAACGAACAGGACCCGTGTTTTGATGTCTTTGCCAACCGCCCAGAAACACTCAAAGCGCTCGTGACCGATTCCAACGTGGTGGCGCAGGAGTCGGGCCTTTTGGCGCTCTGCAAGTTCCTCGAGTTTGGCGGCTCGCCGGCGGCGGTAGCAAAACTCAAGAACGCCCAACTCGTGCCGGCTATCTGTGAAAAGGGCCTTTCCTCGAGCAGAGCAGGCACCAAGACAAAAGCCACCGACGCATTGTTACTCTTGACGGAGATTCTGGGGTCTGCAGACTGGATTCTTGAGCAGATGGCCCCTTACTTCGAGAACAGATTGCCAAAACTCGTGGCAGGCTGTGTTGCAGCCGCCGCCTTGATCTACGACAACTTCGGCACCACGATCGCGTCGCCCAAGATCGTGATTCCAAGACTTGCCAAGCTCTTTGCCCACGCCGACAAGACCGTGAGAGCGGAGACGACAAAGTTGACCGTGGTGCTATACCAATGGCTCGGCGACGGACTCACGCAACTTCTATTCTCATCCTTGAAACCAGTCCAGCAACGTGATTTGACCGCAGAATTCGAGAAAGTCAAGGGCCAAGCGCCGGAGCAAAAGACATTTACACGGGCCCAGCAACATGAAATGGCCTCTCGTCAGCAAATCACAGCCGAAACCGGCGCCGACGATGTTCAAATGGAAGACGTTTCCGTGTCAGAGCCTGCGGAATTTGATCCATACGCCATGATGGAGCCAGTGGAGGTGTTGTCAAAAATGCCTGCCGATTTGTCGTCCCGAATGGCTTCGACAAAGTGGAAAGACAGAAAAGAAGCCCTCGACGAAGTATACTTGGTGCTCTCGAAAGCCCCGAGACTCGCAGACGACAACTACGCTGACTTGACCCGTATTTTCGCAAAATGCATGAAAGACGCCAACATCCAAGTTGTGCAACTTGCGGCCAATGGAGTCGAGTTCTTGTCCAAGGGCTTGAAACTGGACTTCAACAAATACCAGAACCTCGTTGTCGGACCAATGATCGAGAGAAGCAAGGAGAAGAAGCCTTCTGTGGCTGAAAGCTTGGCTAATGCCTTGGATTCTGTGTTCCAGAATTCGTCGCTTCTGGACGTCTTGGACGAGACGCTTGCTGGAATGAGCCACAAAACGCCACAGGTCAAGATCGCCGCCACCAACTACCTTCAACGGTGTCTCGTCAAAACCCCTGTTGCCCCCAAGTCCTCCCAGATTGACTCGATAATGGAAGTTGGTGTCAAGTTGCTAGGCGACTCGCAGGAGCCAATCAGACAGGCGGCCACAGAAATGATTGGCACTCTTATGAAGATCACCGGCGAACGTGAACTAAAAACGTTGCTCGAAAAGGTGGACGAAAATAGACTTTCGAAAGTCAAGGCGGTGTTCGAAACGGTCACGGTTTCCGCCACCAAAGCAGCCAGTGCCTCAGCGCCAAAACCCCCAGCTTCGCTGTCACGTATGGGCGCAGCTCCAGCATTGAAGAAACCCGCTTCTCAGGCAATTCCATCCAAAAGACTCGCGACCTCTCCAGCCAAAAGACTGGATGCAACGTCCAAGCTTCCAGTGAAGAGCTTCACGGGAAGACTGTTGATGACTCCAACTACAAGCGGCACAAGCCGACCGGTTCCTGCCGCCCAGGAAAGCGCGGTTTCCAAAGCAGTCCATGAACAAGCGTTGCAGGCGTTGCAGCAGGAAAACAAACAGTTGCGCTCCGAAATCGAGCTTCACGCCAAAGCGCAGAGCAACTTGAGCGATGAAATCCAGAATGCAAAGCAGGAGAATGCGTTGATGAGAGAAAAGGTCGAAGCGCTTTTGAAGGACAACAGCAACGGCACGCTCATGGTGAAGCAGAAAGACACGCAGATACTCCGGCTCACCAGCGACTTGGAAAATGCCAAGTTGAAGATCAAGAGCTTGGAGCAGACCATTGAGATGATGAAGCTCAAGCAAAGCACGTCGCAGACGCAAACGTTTCTACAGCCATTTCTGGCGGACGACGCCAGGTCGCCGTTCCGGTCGCCCGAAAAGTTTGGGCTGCCTAAGTTGTTACAGCAGGAGCTCAGCACGCGGGTGAACCGGCTTTCGATCGACGGCTATGGAGCAGAGAACGGAGAGGACCAAGAACAGGCGCGGCCCGAGCGCAACTCGATGTTTGTGGGCACGGAGAAAAAAGAGGTTGTGACGGAGGAGGACAACTGGCGGAAGGCCGCGGAGGTGACGGCGCAGCTCAAGGCGCGCATCGAAAAGATGAAGCAGCGAAACCGGCTCTCAAGCCGGTGATTGAGTAGGACTGTACAATACAGGCCGATTCGGTGAAGTGCGTAAAAAATCACCTACCACCAGTACAACCCAAATGTCCACGAAATTGAAGATTTTGGTGCCTGTGAAGCGGGTCATTGATTTCGCCATCAAGCCTCGGATCAACAAGGCCGGCACGGGCGTGGAGACCAAAGGTGTGAAGTTTAGCATGAACCCGTTCTGCGACATTGCCTTGGAAGAGTCCTTGAGAATCCGGGAGGCCAACAAGGGCCTCGTGGAGAAGATCCACGCGGTGTCGATCGGCCCGGCCAAGGCGCAGGACATCTTGCGGACGGCGCTCGCCAAAGGCGCCGACTCCACGACATTGATTGACGTGGGTGACGCAGAGGTGGAGCCCTTGGCCGTGGCCAAGCTCTTGCAGAAGGTGGTGGAGAAGGAGCAGGCCAACTTGGTGCTCTTGGGCAAGCAGTCGATCGACGACGACGCCAACCAGACGGGCCAGATTCTCGCCGGGTTGTTGGACTGGCCGCAGGCGACGAACGCGTCGAAGGTGGAGATCGACGGCGACAAGATCAGCGTGACGCGGGAGGTCGACGGCGGCTCGGACACGTTGCGGGCGTCGTTGCCCATGATCGTGACCACGGACTTGCGCTTGAACGAGCCGCGGTACGCGTCGTTGCCCAACATCATGAAGGCCAAGAAGAAGCCGTTGGAGAAGTTGAAGGCCGGCGACTTGGGCGTCGACGTGGCCAGCCGCTTGGAGACGGTCAAGGTTGAGGAGCCGCCCACGCGCCACGCGGGCATCAAGGTTGGTTCCGTGGACGAGTTGATTGAGAAGTTGAAGGAGGCCAAGGCCATTGAGTAATAAAGAGCTTTGGAGTGCTTGTGTTTTTTGTACGCCTTTTTTGTATCGTGTTTCTGTGTTTTCTCGCTGCCGTTTGTCTGTCTTCGGGCCGACTTTAGACTGTCTTCAGTCCAAGTCTTCGAACTTTAGTCTGCTCTCAGTCCTGGCTGTTCAGTCTTGGGCTTCCAAGCTTCAGTCGTCTGTCTTTGCCCTTTCAGTCGTCACTGTTTCGGTAATGAATTACACATTCTTCTCTTTCCCCCTTGTCCTCCTTCTGTCCTTCTGAATTCTTTGATGTTGCCTCCCTTGACTGGCTGGTTCGGTGAGTACGGCTTCATCTTGTGTCTCTTTGCAGCTTCAAATACTGCAACACCATTTAATTCTTGGTGCTTTTGTGTACCTCCGTCCACAATCGTTCACTCTTGTTCCAGTAACATCTTTCTCAAGTAGTGTATTCTCGAGTAGCTTCTTACCAAACTGTCAATAACCTGGGCCTCATCGAGACTTGTGCCATACGCTTGTAGATCAATTTGCCGGACCTGATCCCAGTTTGACACCAAAAACGCCTATATCATCACGCCAATCAACCACATTTCCTCCGAATCATCTTCATTTAACGCCCAAAACCAACTATTCTTTTCGCCCAAAATCTACTCTCGGTTGCATCGTTCTGCAGTAACTGCTCGCTGTTCCCCACACTACGCACCCACCGATACATACTCCCAGATCCTTGCCGCCCTGACCCCAGCCTGGGCCTGCAATCTTTCCCACTCGAACCCCCTCCAGCTGAATCGCTTGCTGAAGTTCTCGGGTCAAAAGAAAACCTTCCCTGCGCCTCATTCAAGCGCTCTCCCAGTCTTCTCCACATAATGACTGTTGAGGTAGCAGCAGCGTATCTAGATCGGCAGTTGGCCCGCCACGACGGGTCCAGGCCGTTGGTGCTCGGCATCTCGGGCCCCCAGGGCTCCGGCAAAACGTACCTCGCGGCCAACCTCCTCCGGCACATCGAAAAACGGTACCCCACACTAAGTGCCGTGGGTGTTCTGATTGACGATTTCTACCTCACCCACGAGGAACAGGCCAAGGTGTCGCGCGCGGCGGCCGCTTCCGGGAACTTTGTCTTGGAAGGCCGAGGGTTGCCCGGCACACACGACCTTCCCTTGGCGTGGGACACGCTCCAGAGGCTCTGTTCCCGCACGGTGCCCACGAAGATCCCCGTCTACGACAAGAGCGCGTTCCACGGCGAGGGCGACCGCAGCCCCGAGAGCGAGTGGCAGGTCGTGGAGAGGCCGCCGGACGTGGTGATACTCGAGGGCTGGTTCGTGGGGTTCCGCAGCTTGGGGCCGGCGGTGTTCCCGGTGGCGTACTTGACCAGCGACCCGGCGGGCGTGGTGCAGGCGAGCTCGCTCCACCACTTGGAGGCGGTCGACCACAGCCTCGCCGCGTACGAGCGGCTCTGGGCGTTGCTCGACCACTTTGTGTTTCTCGACACCGACGACCTCGACAACGTCTATCGCTGGAGACACGAGCAGGAGGCCGACTTGGTCGCACGGCGGGGCCGCGGCATGAGCGCGCTGGAGGTCGCTGCCTTTGTGCGCCGCTACATGCCCATGTACCACTTGTACTACCGGCGGATGTGCGGGGAAGGCGTTGCCCAGACCATGGGCATCCAGATCGACTCCGCCCGGGCCGTCACGGGCGTGAGAACGTTCCGGTGAGCGGGCGCGCCCTGCGGGCGGATGGTGTCCTCTTCTACGCGTCTTCTCTGTCTTTATGTTCATTCACCTTCACCGCTGGTACTCGTCGGGGTAGAAGATCAACCTCTCCACGCCGGCGTCGGTCAACACCACCATGCGGATCACGCCGCCTGACAGGCCGTCCCACTTGATGGCCTCGGAAAGCGCCGCCTTGATAAACGCCACGCACTCGTCCTTCTCCATCGCCGGCTTGAAGTTCTCGTCACACCAGCCGTAGATGAACGTGGACCCCGAACCCGCAATGGCGTACTCCTGCTCGTGGATGGAGCCGCCAATCGGAATCGAGTACACCGTGCCCTTGTTGGCCTTGTCGTAGCCCGCGCAGATGATGCCCGCGGACAACGAGTCCTTGTTGTTGTAGCAAATCTCCTGGAAAATGCTGGCCGCCACTTTGGTGCTGGGCGTCTGGCCCGGCGGCAATTGCATCGCGTACATCTGCAAGTGGTACTTGACGATGTCTGCGACCGCCTGCGTGTCGGCGGCGGAGCCGGACCGGCAGCAGTATATGGTGTCGTGGATCTGCGTGAGCTTGTCGGACACTCGGTTGGCAATGTAGGTGCCCGTGGTGGTGCGCGAGTCTGCGCCGAGGATCACGCCGTCCTTGAACTTGACGGCCATGATCGACGTGCCTAGCGACACCTCGCCTTTTTTCAAGTGGTTGATGTCGACGGTGATTCCGTTCATTGTTGGCGCTGGAGTGGTGGTGCGGTTGTGTTATATCGCCACTCGCCAGTCACGTGCCGCGCCAGGGAACCTCCACTCTCTGCCCAGCGTCGGCGTGTCCGTTGCCGTTCCCGGCGCCCTTGCCCGTCCTTCACCCCTGCCCACGCGTCTATGTCCTCATTTCCCTACGCTTTTCAATTTTTTTTTTCTTCTCTTATTTTGCTCTTTACCGCTGTCGTGCCCGGCTGTGCTACACCAGCGCGAACTTCACCTCACCTACTACTCCATCTTCATGTTCCTCCACTGGCTCCTATGGTGCCTCGCCTTCCCCGCTTTGGCGGCGTCGTCGGCGGTCGGCATCAGCCTCACCGGCGAGCAGTTGCTGCACCTCGCCAACGACCCGAAAGTCACCCACGTCGTCCACTTTGAAATCGGCCAGGCCACCCCCGCCGGCACCACGTCGTGGGGCATGTTGCACATTGCGCTTTTCGGCGAGACCGTGCCCATCACAACAAAGCACTTTATCGACAGGGCCGCCAGCACCTCCAACGGGTACACCAACGTCATCTTCCACCGCGTGGTGAAGGACTTTGTGGTGCAAGGAGGCGACTTGGTGCGCCACGACGACAGCTACACGCCGCTCGAGTTCGAGCGCTTCGACGACGAGAACTTCGAGCTCTCGCACAACAAGGTGGGCCGCTTGCTGATGGCCAACTCGGGGCCCAACACAAACGGAGCGCAGTTCTTTGTCACCACCGGCAAGAGCTTCCCCCACTTGGACGGCAAACACGTTGTGTTTGGGCAGCTCATTCTGGGGTTCGACACGCTCGAAAAGATGAACAACGCAGAGGTGGCCGAAGGGCGCCCGGCCGCCGACATTGTCATTCTCCAGTCGCTCGTTCTGGAGCTGCATACCGGCCCGCAAGCTGGAGCCGTGGACGAGTCCGTGTCGTCGTCGTACTTCCTCCTCATGTTTTTCTGCTTTGGTGCCGTGCTTGTCTACGGCGTCCACCGGTATAATCGCCGGAGGCTGTTGGTGGATCTTGCGAGCTTCAAGATGTAGGCTCGCTTGCGGCTGTTGTTCCGGTGTTTAGCTGGCTAATTGCTGGACGAATCAATCAACCGGCGGAGACGTTTGCCTGGGGTTCGGCGTGTGGGTTCCTCTATAGTCTCCCTTCATCTAATACAAAACAAGTACTGATATGCATTGGCTCATTGAGTTATTGTGGCGAAGCGACTTCATAGATTGCAATCCAAGACTTTGTGCCTGCTGCTGATGCTCATGTAGCACCCTTCCCAGTTGTGAAGGTTTCCTGGCTGAATTCAAAATCAAGGCACAGTCTACACTGCGAGATGTTGTACCACCACTGCTATACTATTCCGTCTTCAATTAGCAATACATAAATACTTCCTTACTTAGCAGCTTCAAGCTTCTTCTTGATGTTGGCGCCCAAGTCGGGGTGCACCTTGCTGAAGTACTTGACCACTCTCTCCTGGATCTCAGGGTCGGCAGCGGAAGCGTGCGCAGCAACGTTCTTGGCCAAGTTCTCTTGTTGGCCGGGCTGCTTGCCCAACACGTGGTACAAGCCGGTGGCCTGCGTGAACTCGGCGTCGGTGGCCTTCCAGTGGAATGGGCAGGCGGCACCGTTCCAGACCTCCTGGTCCTCCTGGAGCTTGAAAGGACGAATGCCAAAGTTGTTTGCGGGCGAGAAGTAGTTGGGCGTGGAGCCCAAGTTGCCGTTCACGTTCATGGCCCCGTCTCTCATGTGTGGGTTGAAAACACCGGTGATTGGGCAGTTGACTGGGATCTGGGTGTAGTTGGGGCCCAATCTGTGTCTGTGGGTGTCCGAGTACGAGAACAATCTCGACTGCAACACGGGGTCGGCGGAGGGCTCCATGTATGGCACGCTGTGCGATGGGGCAAAGGCAGCCTGCTCGACCTCGGCAAAGTAGTTCTTTGGGTTCTCGTTCAACACGAGCTTTCCAAATCTTCTCAATGGGTAGTCCTTGTGGGGCCACACCTTGGTCAAGTCAAAGACAGAGAAGTCAGCGGCCTTGGCCTGCTCGGCGGTCATGGTCTGGATGTAACACGTCCACGATGGGTAGTTGCCCTTGGCAATCTCCTTGAACAAGTCCTCCTGAGCAAAGTCTGGGTTCGAGCCGGCCAACTCACCAGCCTCCTCGTTGGTGAGGTTCTTGATGCCTTGGTCGGTCTTGAAGTGCACCTGCACGTACCACCACTCGCCCTTGGTGTTGGACCACTTGTAGGTGTGGCCAGAGTAGCCGTTCATCTGTCTGTACGAGGCTGGAGTACCACGGTCGGAGAACAACTGCATCACCTGGTGAACAGACTCCTCGTTGCTGACCAAGTAGTCCCAGAACATGTTGGGGTCCTTCAAGTGGGTCTCGGGGTTTCTCTTTTGCGTGTGGATGAAGTGGGGGAACTTGGATGGGTCTCTGATGAAGAACACCGGCGTGTTGTTGTAGACAAGGTCCAAGTTGCCCTCCTCGGTGTACAACTTGGTGGAGAAGCCTCTGGGGTCTCTGGCAGAGTCGGCGGAGCCGGACTCACCGCCCACGGTGGAGAATCTGGTGAAGACTCTGGTCTTCTTGCCGACCGTGTCCAAGAACTTGGACGAGCACACGTCCGTGATGTCGTCAGTGACCTCGAAGTAGCCAAAGGCACCGGAGCCCTTGGCGTGCACGACACGCTCGGGGATTCTCTCTCTGTCAAAGTGAGCGAGAGAGTCAATCAAGTTGAAGTCCTGCAACAACAAGGGCCCGTGCTCGCCCACTCTCTGAGTGGCAAAGGGCTCCGGGATCGGGCAGCCGTTGGAGTTGGTGAAGTTAGGGGGTTTAGCGGAAGGCGACATTTTGGATGGCTCAAAATTCCCGTGGCGACCACGAACTATATATACGGCGCGGAATTGCGGGGTGACTTATCCCAGCAAGTGTGGTTCCGTGGGCCAATGAGCCGAGGGCTGTTACTCAGTGCGCGTCAGTGCGGCGGCAGTGCAGGCGCCCGGCCGGTCCAGCTCCTTGCCCCAGGGCCCTGGAAGCCTCCCGATTTTTGCTACAGACACAGCCCGTGGCAGCAGAGACGGCCCGGCCCTGGAATCTACAATTTTTTGCTGTTCAGTCTCGGCATTGCCCGTGGTGTGGTGCTGCGAGCAACGATGGCAACGGTCGTGGTGCGATAGTCTGGAACAGTTGCTTAGTGATTATTGCTGACACAAAATACCCGAACGGCCTGCGTTTGGGCTGGAAGCGCCGGGACTCGACCACGCCCTTTCCGGAGGCTTGCATTCTCGCCCGCTGGCACCGCATTTTCCCCTCTTCACAGTTCCTCCATTGGGACCGTGCTCTCCACATGCTCAGCTAATGTCACGGCCTGCACACAACTGAGACCTCTCCGCCCGATAAGTGCGCGGACTAGATCTTATGATTTGTAATGGGCAGAATGTGATGGCTAAATAGAAGAACAAGAATACTCAATTTAGAGGCAGAGGATGCACATGCTGAGATGTTGTAAAAAAAAAGACATGGTGCCGTTTCGGTGCCTTGGGGCCGGTTCGATTGTCACCACATGGCGACGGGCCACATCAGACCTAAGCCCAAGAACTGCTGGTTTGTAACCACCACATTACTCCGGCTAGACTCGCCTGCCGCTGTAGATCAGTCAACAGTCATCAGTGCGGCTAGTTCGCTTATTCAACCCGTTTTCGCCACCAGCGGCGCGTCACCTTACATGCTATCGCAGTGGGCTTCTGCTGCGGAACACCGAAGCCCGCCAGTCGCATCGAACCACTTGGTGAGTAATCTGCCAAAGCAGAAACGCGAGGCCAGAGCCAGGCCATTGGGTGGAGTGGCCATCAACGTAATCAGAAGCGAGTTTTCCAATTCATTGGGAACAATTGCACTTTTCAAAAGTGTTAAATCATCTCTCCACACATCTCGCTACTATGCAGCAGTACCCTCTGCACCATTGACAACCGATGAATAATAACCCGACAAATTGTTCAAGTCACAATCAAATGGCAACGCTAGCCTCTATAACACGCCCCAATTGGAATTTTATTTTTCCCCCACCGGGCCATCTTTCCACTACTCGGTCGCTACCACTCGCCAACTTTCCGTTCGCGCGCAGTCATCGCACATCAACATGTCTGAACTCCCCATAGTGGTGGTCAAAAACCTCCCGTTCGACGCCTCCACGGCGCTGTTGTACGATCTCTTCTCCAACTTCGGGCCCATCCACCAGCTCAGGGTGTCCGACGGGTCCGCGCCTAGAGGCACCTGCTACGTGATCTACTCAGCGCTAAAGGATGCCACCAAAGCGGCCACCGACTTGAACGGCGTCAACTTCCACTCACGGTACCTCGTGGCGCACATGTTCCAGCCAGACAGCCAGGCGCTACAGTCGTTGAAGGAGCTCCAGGCGAAGTAGCACTACAATGGAGAGTCAGAGAACATTCATTCTGTCTAGTTTTTGATGGACACGTCCACAAGCCCCAAGAGGTAGTACCCGAGCAAGCCCGAGAAAACAAAGCCTGCAATCTTGCCCACCTTGAGCCAGTAGCTCGCTGGCGAGTAGCGGTACTTGACGTACACAAAGGTCGAGGACAACTCGTCGGGCAAGTTCAGGAAGTGGAGCGACACCTTCACGTGGCCGCCGGAAACGTCGAGGTAGCTGGCCTCGGCGCCGAGCTCCACGTTCTCGGCGGGGATCACGGCGGTGGCGCCGACGTACTCGGCGTTCTCGGGGAGGTAGAAGTTGATGGTCACATTGTCATAGTAAATGTCACGGAGCGAGTTCAAAAGCGGGAACTTGGCCACGTAGGTGTTCTTGTCGTCCAGGGCCTCGCGCACAAAGGACTCCATCTTGTTGCTCCAGCCCATTGTGAAGTTGTACTTCCAGCCGCCGAAAAGCGGGAATCTCGGCTGCATCACAATGTGGCCGTGGGTCACGTGGTGGGTCGACACCATGCCCACCTTGTCGGTGAAGTAGTAGTTGTCGAACGGCGCTTGCGGGTCGATGGGGAACTCCAACTGAGAGAGCGCAAAGTGGTCCTTGATAAGGTCGTAGCGGCCCTTCATCCAGTCGCCGCGGGAGTAGCCGCTCTTCAACTCGGCGGCGCCGTTGGTGAGCTCGTAGTAGTCCTCGGTCTGCACCACGTGGGAGTCCGACGCGGGCAACCAGAAGCTTCTCTCCAACGTGTGCACGCGGGTGATGGGGCGGTTGCGGTCGTAGACGAGGCCCAAGGGGAACACGGAAAACGGCGGGATGTCGGCCAACACGGGGCCGTAGGTCAACGCGCCGGCATCCCTCTCGACGCGGCCGGGCAAGTCGGGCAAGCCGGCGGTCGTGTAGTTGCTCAATTGCAAGTCCATTTCCTGGCCCTTGGACAAGCCGGTGAAGGTGAGCGAGTAGTCCTCGGTCAAGTACAGCGAGTAGCAGAACTTGTTGAGCTGCACCAACACGTTGTGCGGCTCGTCCATGTCGATGCGCGGCGGGAAAGGCTCAATGGCGTTGGTGTACGAGTACACGGCCTTGAACTCGACCTTGGACCCTGGCGCCACGGGCTCGGGGAAGTTGACGGCGTAGACGCCCTCCGTGAGCTCCACGTACACCATCTGGATGCTGCGGTCGACGTGGAACACCTCGAAGTGCGCCACGTTGTTGATGGCGTCGAAGCCGTCATTGACGGTGAAAATGTACACTTGCTGGGGCTCGGCGGAGGTGTTTTCCGCCTCGACGAGCGAGAAGTCTTTCACGTACGGCTTGGAGAGATCGACGTTTCGGTAGTAGTGGGTGTTCTTCCACACCGAGCTGTCGATTTTGAAGCTTTCTGCACGCACCACGGCCATGAGGGCCATGACGAAAGGCAACCAGAGCATTGGACTAGAGGTAACGTGTACTGAGTTTGCAGAGCGCGAATTGCATCCAGGAGTGGGCAGTCTCGGGTGGTCGGTGAAAATGAAGTGTTTTTGAATTTGTGAAAGAGCACTGGGGTCGGGAATAGGCAGGGAGAACGCATGGTGGTTCTGTTTTTTCTATTCCCTTTTGATTTTGATTTTAGCGGGGCCATTTTGAACATGCGGCGCAGTAACTGCGAAAAGTGGAAATGGGCGTTGAATCAACAAAGGTGCTCTGCACAAAATTTGAAAAAATCTCGAGAACTCATGGAAAATATGAAAAACAAAGAAAGAAACAAGAACAAAGAAAAAAACAAAAACAAAAATAAAGAAAGGAACAGCCGAAAAGTCCAAGAAACAGCCCCGAGGCTCGTCCGCTTGGGCTGGCGACTTTGCACCCACTGCCAGTCGCAATCCACGCCACTGTTCCCGAAATGCGTGACTGAACACCGACTCACAGCGTCGGAATCTAGCGAAAAACGCCGTCAAGCCAAAAACGTGAACCAGAACAAACTCTGCCGGAAAGCCCCCCACAGTAGCACCGTACCCCGAGATTTCTCCAGGCAATTTATCTCCGCCACTCGTTGCGTGCCGACCTCGCCGCACTGTTGGAAAAAAAACATCCCCATACTCTTGCTTTTTTGAGACCAGCACGAGACACAACGGCACGCCCCGCCTTTGCACACACCTCGAGAACCCCGTGACACCAGCGACAAGCGCCACTCCCACCTGTCCTTCTAGCGTCTCTGTCCCCGTGCGCCCATTTGCACCCGCCGCTGATTTGTGCCCTCTGCCAAAACCGCCGCTACCCGCCGAGTGACCTCCCTTCAGGCCCCGTCCAATCACCGCCCAGCATGTCGTTTCAGGACCTCATCCCCGTCGTCAACAAGCTACAGGACATCGTCACCACCACGCAGGTGTCCGACATCGACTTGCCCATTTTGGCCGTCGTGGGCTCCCAGTCCTGCGGAAAGTCGTCCGTGTTGGAAAACATCGTGGGCAAGGACTTCCTCCCCCGCGGCACCGGCATCGTGACCCGCAGACCGTTGGTGTTGCAATTGATCAACATCGATCTGGACAACCCGTTGGTGCACAACTACAACCGCTCCGACTTGCACGCGTCCTCGGGCTACTCGCTGTCCTCCGACGAAGTCAACTTGGAGGACCACCTCAGACACCGCGCATCGCCGCTGTCGGACCACCCGCCCTCCGAGTGGGGCGAGTTCTTGCACATCCCCAAAAAGCGCTTTTACAACTTCCACGACATCAGAAGGGAGATTGAGAACGAGACCGCACGCATCGCGGGCAAGAACAAGGGCATCTCGCGCTTGCCCATTAACTTGAAGATCCACTCGGACCGCGTGTTGAACTTGACCTTGGTGGACTTGCCGGGCCTCACCAAAATCCCCATCGGCGACCAGCCCACTGACATTGAGAAGCAAACGAGAAACTTGATCTTGGAGTACGTCTCGAAGCCCAACTGCATCATCTTGGCGGTGTCGCCCGCAAACGTGGACCTCGTCAACTCGGAGTCCTTGAAGTTGGCTAGGCAAGTCGACCCCACTGGAAAAAGAACTGTCGGCATCCTTTCCAAGATTGACTTGATGGACCAAGGAACGAACGCGCTCGACATCTTGAAGGGCAACGTTTACCCGTTGAAGTTGGGATTTATTGGCGTGGTGAACAGATCGCAGCAGGATATCCAGGAAAACAAGTCCTTGGACGACTCCTTGCAGGCCGAACAGCAGTTTTTCGTCAACCACCCAGCATACCGTGCCATCGCCAGCAAATGCGGCACCCGCTACTTGACGGTCACGTTGAACAAGATCTTGATGAACCACATCAGAGAACGTCTTCCAGACATTAAGGCGAAATTGAACACTTTGATGGGCCAGGCCGAACAGGAGCTAGCATCTTACGGCGACTTGCCCACTTTGGATGATACCTCGGACGGCAAGTCGGCGCTCCTCTTGAACATGATGACCAAGTTTGCCAACAGCTTCGTCAGCTCTGTGGAGGGCACTTCATTGAACTCTGTTTCCATCAAGGAATTGTGCGGCGGAGCAAGAATCTATTACATTTTCAACGAGGTGTTTGGTTCGCTGTTGGCATCCATCAACCCCACGCACAACCTTTCGGTCAAGGATATCCGCACTGCCATTCGGAACTCGTCGGGTCCCAGACCGTCTCTTTTTGTGCCGGAATTGGCGTTTGACTTGTTGGTGAAGCCGCAAATCAACTTATTGGAGGACCCTTCGCGCAGATGCGTGGAGTTGGTGTACGAAGAGCTCATGAAGATTGTGCACAGCGTCAGCAACGCCGGCAACGGCGTGGAGATGAACAGATACCCTAAGTTGCAGGCCAAGCTTATCGAGGTGGTTTCCGACTTGTTGAGAGAAAGGCTCGGGCCCACGATCAAGTACGTGGAGTCCATGATTGAAATTCAGCAGGCGTACATCAACACCAACCACCCCAACTTTGTTGGTGCCGCGGAAGCTATGGCTTTGGTGGTTGAGGAGAGACGCAAGCAAAGAGAGGTGGAGCTGACTTCGAAGCTCAAGCTTGCCACGCAAAGAATCTTGAGAAAGCACCCCGAAGATGACGAGGAGACGTCGGAGGAGGAGAAGCGCGAGGACCTCGATGTGAGCCAAGTGGATGACGATTTGAAGGTTGTCAGAAAGCACAAGCGGTCCGACTCCAGCAAAACCAGCATGTCGATCAAATCTGACAGCACCCACCACAACCAGTACGGTGAGTCGTACTTCAACTACTTCTTCGGAAGAGACCCTGTCATGCACCAGCAGCATATGCAAACGCAGGCGCAGTTGAACCCCACTCCGTTCAAGTTCCCACAAGCGCACGAGCCTACGTTGCAGTTCAACAACAACTTCATCAACAACGGTATCGTTACCGACATGAAAGATATGCACTTGGAGGACCACAACGGTCACATGTACAGACATCAAAACGGCGCCTTGGTGCATGGCGACTCCCCCAACGGTTCGATGAGCGAGGAGGACAGCATCACCGAGCTCAGCGAAAGAGAGCAGTTGGAGTGCGAGTTGATCAGAAGATTGATCGTGTCGTACTTTGGTATTGTGCGGGAGATTATCCAGGACCAGGTGCCCAAGTCCATCATGTGCATGTTGGTGAACTACATCAAGGTGCACATCCAGAACCGACTCGTTGTCAAGCTATATAACGAGAAGTACTTCGACGAGTTGCTCCAGGAGGACGAGACGATCCAGATGGAGCGCGAGAAGTGCTTGGCGTTGCTCAAAACCTACAGGGAGGCCTCGAAGGTCATTAGTGATGTTGTCTGAGCCCCTGTTGTATATACCGTTCATGATCAATAAAGTTCCTTCAGTGTCTAGGGCGGTGCATCACGTAAATGTTGAGCAGGTCGGTGACCCGGTTGTTGAGGAGGTGCTGCCGATGTAGCTTGTACCGAAGAATCTTCTTATCGTCGATCGGGCCGGAATCGGCGTCTTCAGAGAAGCTGGGAAGGTTAAATTTGAGCTCCTTCTTCATGAGCGACAGCTTGTTCAAGTCGGCTGGCTCCACGGCGATGTTCTTCTCCCGCAAAAAAACAACATCTGCCGTTCCAAGACTCGAGAGCTTGAACCGCAAATCAGCAATGTACCCTAACGAGACCACCACCTTGCACTTCCAATTGCTGGAGATTTCCGTCACTGCGGCCGTGTTTTTCAGAACAGAGCGGCCCGGAAATAGCTCCGCTAGCGGCGTTTCAAAGAGTAGTCTTCTGAGCTGTGCCTGGATATCCAGTGTGAGATTGTTCATGTCATAGTTGCTGAGTCGGATCAGATTCACCGACAGAAGCTTGATGATGGATTTCTGGTTGACGGCCACGGAGCTCAGCAGAGCAATCTTCTTGCGGTCAAGGAAGACCCGGATCGGGATGGCAGACGTAGCGTCTATCGAGAGATAGGAAACAGTGGGAGGCATGTTGATGTCAGTGCGAGTGAGCTGAGCAACGAGATGTGGGGGAAACACCAAAGGCGGCATTTAATTGCGCCTCTTTGAAACAAGCAATGGAAGAGGTTTGCGGGAGTATTTATGTTGCCAACGGAGGTGTTGTTTTTTGTTTTCAAAAGAACTAGTTCAGTCGCGGAGATGTAAAGTTCAGAAATCAGCGGCGTGGCGCAGTGGAAGCGCGCAGGGCTCATAACCCTGATGTCCCTGGATCGAAACCAGGCGCCGCTACTTTTTTGGATCGAGGGCCATTCAAGAGTATTGACTGAGCCCTTTTATTTTTCTACTAGTGTATCTAATTTTTTTTTTCTTTTACGTGTTTCCCTCGTCTCTCTCCTCCTCTGAGCCTGCTCCTCCTCCCGCCGTGCTGAACCCACTCTTTTGATTTTTGATATTGTCTCACTTGCCAGATCTGATCGGGTGCCCAGCTCGCCCGCAGTTGTGCACGCAACAACATTAACGTGTCTGTTTCTCACCGCTAGAACCACCACATACGCCAAAATGGTATGTCAAACAACAGCCCCAGCAAGCCAAATCACAAATCCCGCCTGATGTTCTCCTCGTCACAAGCCGCGTGTTACGACCGTCGCCAAGTCACTACTCATACGAATTGCAGGTTATCGCAGATCAAGTACTAACTCCAGGCCCTTCAAACCGCAAAACAGAGAGCAGCCAATGCCAAATTTGCCAAGCTCAACAACAACAAGCAGGGAAAACCCCGGGCCAAGTCGGCGAAGGTGGAGTCGCCTGTTTCGAGGAAGTGGGTGATTGCCTTGTTGTTTTTGGTGTGCGGCGGTGCAATTCTCGAGCTCCTCCGTCTCATTTTCTAGCTACGATCGTGTAATTTAATGAACTAATCTGTACTTTGAGTCCGTGTTGGCGGCGAAAACCTTACTGCCAAAGAAACCTACATTATTAATTAAACGAAATCAACCAAAACTTTCTTGTTTTAAATAAAACCAACTAAAGCCTGACATACTGACTGATGCCTCTCTGTTTGACACCGGCGACAATCACTTCTACTTTCTCACGTTGTCTTGAATATCATATTACGAGTTATTTCCTTTTCCTTTTCCTTTCCTTTTTTCCTTTTTTTTTTTTTGTTTTTAGTCCGCCTCGGGCTCCTGGTCAAAAATCAAGTTCTGGTCAAGCTTCACCAAGAGATCCTCGGAGCTCGAATGTGGCGTGCCGGGATCCGTGATCCGACTGAAATCGTGCGTAGCAACCGGAACGTCGTTTCCGAAAGTCTCGAAATATTTCCAGAACCCATTCTGCTCAATGTCGTACGCCGAAACAACGACACCTTTCTCCTTGACCAAACTCGAGTAAGGACTGCAAGTCTGTATCTCGCTTTGGGAAAGAGGGGTCTTGAACACCTGCGGCGGGTCGGCCTTGTTTTTGGCAGTGATTGGGTTCCAGATATGAGCCCGTGTCGAGTTGGTGATGCCGATGGCCGTGGATTTGGGTTTGAGCTTGTACTTGAAAATGTGTTTTCCGTTGAGCGGAGAAACAAGCCGCAAGTTAAGCTTTGAGTCGAGAAATGCCAATTGCGTGAGCTTACACAACTCCGCATGAGCACATTTGCCTGTGTTAGCCATATCGCTCGGGACATTGGCATAACCCGGGACTTTGAAGAACCGTTTTGCTCCGACCGAAGGGAGGATCCACGAGTCAAGGAACAGCCCGACCTGATGCTGGGCACCCTCCTTGGAAACGTTGGGCCGGTTATCGTTGCCATTCCTGGACAAGTAGTTGATATTGTACCAATGAACGGAGCCGGTCTTTTTGGTGATACAGCCAAATCCAGAGTTGGTCACTTGTGCGCCGTCAACAGATTTGCTGTTCATGAACCAAAAAATCTCCCCAATGATAGCACTAGTCTTCCCCCGAACAAACTTGCCAGCCAAGAAAACCTCCTTGGGTAACTGGTATAGATCCCACAAATAAATATTGTCTCCTCTGAGAGTTGCCTGGGCGAGTTGCAAGTCGTATCCACTCAAGGAGAGATGCGAAATTCCACCTGGTGGCTTGAATGTGGCAACAATATGCCCATTCGAGAGGTCGATGACCTTGATGTACTCGTTCTCGCCTATCATGCCTGCTTGCTTTTGAATCATGCTCGCAGTGGAGTTGAGCGCCTTTCCAATGGAGCTGCTGATAGACTGCAACGAGAGATCCTTCTCGACAGGTTTGCTGCTGGTATTCAAGTAGTTCTTAAGCTTGTTTGAACCGAATTGCGACAACTTGTAGATTTTGTCAATAGCCGAGTTTGAAAGACTGGACACCACGCGGAGAAGGAGCGGGCCGCTTGGGGGCAACCTGACAGTGGTAAAGAGACTCTTGCGTGCCTGGCTCATGTCCTTGGCCTTGGTGGAGACGTTGTTCCCCGAAAGATGCAAGTTCTTGAAGTATGTCATTTCAGACTTCGTAGGGCAGTACACCAACCACGTGCCCATGATGTCATACACCGGGCTGTTTTCAAACACAGCTGTCTTCAAAACGACACGATTATCGATGCTACCATGGTCATTCCCCTGTTCCAAAATCGGGCGCGTGAAATGATTCACAACATTTGCAAGCAGACCGTCATCGTTCGCATGGACCAACCGACGTTTTCGCGAATCGTACTTCATGACCGAGAGAAGACCAGCTCCGCTCGACATTACTAAGAAGTTTGATGACGCCTTCAAGCCCACCAGGTCCAAACATTCACCCATGGGCGCGAGCTTGAAAATGTCCACCGACCAGCCCTGGCGAGTTTCCAAAAAAAAAGAGTCGTTCTCGCGACATGCACTCACGAAAAGTGTCCCGCGATCGGTGGGCATGAACACCATGGCGAGAACGGAACGACCGGAAGCCACAAATTTAGTAAGAAGCGAGAGCGTATCGCCGCTGTAGTTCTCACCCGGCGACTCTCTGTTATGATAGGCCCAGAAGGAATTGATCGACTGATTCAGCTCATGGTAATGGGTGTAGCCGCCGGGAGTTTCCCAGCCCCACATTTCGTACGTAGACAGGGCATCGTACCACAAACAGATCTCGCCATTGGGACCTTGGGCCACGAGCGTTGGCAGCTGCTTCTCCTCCAGCGCATCTTTCTCTTCGGGACCCTTGCGAGGATCCATAGTCGCCAGCTTGATTTTGTTCCACGTGGCGGAAGAGGTACCTAGGCGCTGCCCCAATTTGGGGTTCGTAAGTCTAAAGTTAGTATCGCTAGAGTTGAGGGGTTTGGGGCGCCAAACAAGGGGCCAAACAAAGAAAACAAGTAGCCAGAGCGCCAGGATCAGGCACCCTGGGCTGCTAGTAGACATACATCTTGTGCAATTGGGTGTCTGACATTGATCGTGACAGCGAGAATCTGGGGTACAGGAGCGGTGCAGCCAGGGCGGAACAGGCCGAACGGAAAGCCGAACGGTTAAGGGCAGGTGTCTATGTCAACACAGAAGCAGGAGAATGAGTGATATTAGGAGCGTGAGTTGGAGAGGAGTCGAGTGGTTAGATAATGTTGTGAGAGTCATTATCTTATCGGAGGGGAGTGTGTGCACTCACGGGGCGCGCACTGGGGTTCGGGGTCGAACTTCGCAGTGCACACGAACTTCTATTGTGAGGCAAAGTGGCGCCAGAAGCGCAATTAAGCAAAAAGGGGCCGAGTATCAAAAAAAGAAAAGCCAATCTAGAGGAGATGGCTTGTTGAAATTCTGCGCAAGCCCGGAATCGAACCGGGGGCCCAACGATGGCAACGTTGGATTTTACCACTAAACCACTTGCGCTTGTTGTGGTGGAAATGGTTGTCACTGGCAAGTGCCCCAGACTGCCGGGCCGGCGACGGCCGTGCTCGGCGTTCGTAAACGGAAATTGCCTCATAGGAGACAAATTGGATGCGCCAACCACTGTTTACTTTGTCCCGATCCAGCAGGCGGTCGACTGAAACAAGAGGCATTTACCACGTTGGGCCCCACGTTTTGCACTGCGGTGGGTCTGTATGCCGTACTTTGCAGTCACTAAGGCGATTCGCAGCTACACACCGCAGGACAATTAATTGCACTAATTACTTTGTGCTAATAGTTTCAGGCGCATGTTGGCTAATGCAACGAGATGGGCCTACGGTAACCGACCGCCATGAGTATAAATAGCAGGTCCCGCCCGACCTGGCTTCTCTCTCCAGACTGCTCGCTAATACCCAATGAGATTCACTTCCATCATCTCCACTCTCACCGCTGCCTTGACCGTGTCCTGTGCACCAGTATCCAGCGGCAACAGCACCTCCAACAAAACCATTCTTCTCACCAACGATGACGGTTGGGCCGCCACCAACATCCGTGCCACCTACGACACCTTGAAGAGCGCCGGATACGACGTGATCATGGTTGCCCCAGTTTCCCAGAGATCCGGCTACGGCGGACAGTTTGCTTTGCCAACGACCAAGAACTTGACTCGCGGTGGTGAGTTCAACTACCCACCCCAAGGCTCGCCATCTTGGGGCCACGAGGAGGACGACATGAACATCTGGTACTTCAACGGTACCCCATCTGCCTGTGTCGCCTTCGGCTTGAAGTACATCATTCCAAAGTACCACGACAACAAGACTGTCGACTTGGTTGTCGCCGGTCCTAACGAGGGCCTCAACTTGTCTCCTGGCATGTACACCTTGTCCGGAACCATCGGTGCCACCTACTACTCTGTGCAACAGGGTATCCCCGCCATTGCCTTCTCCGGCTCCATGTCCAACAACTCGTTCTTCAAGGACGACGCTGCGCACGCTGATGACGAGACCTTCGGCGCCAACATCTTGGGCAAGAAGGTTGTCGACTTGGTTGACGTTTTGTTCGAGTCCTACGAGAACAGACCCAACATGATTCCCCTCACCACCGGTATTAACGTCAACTTCCCTGCCGTGGGCGCTGACTGCATGGACCCCGAGTATGTCTTCACCCGCTTGAGTGGCCCTAACTCCCCCGGCCCATCTTTGACTTTCAACGAGACCACCGGTCTTCCAGTGTGGGGCTACTCCTACACCAAGGCCAACGCTGAGTGTGTCTTTGGCGACTGCTCGTTGCCTTCCGAGTCGTGGATCATCTACGAGAACACCTGTAAGTCTTCCCTCACCGTCTTCTCCATTGACTACGACGCTGACTACAAGCAAGAGCAGAACGTCAAGACCTTTTTGGCTCCTCTCTTTGCTTAAAAAGGCAAATGCCACGCCGTTGAACACCGGTTTTTCGCTGCCCGTCCGGCTTGCTTATAGATAAAAGTTTTTTATACAACATGTTGTAGACAGCGTAGGCTCACGCACTGATGAAAAGATCATGGTGACGGGAATTGTCCGAGGGACTCGACTGCGGTCTGGCAATTGCCTGATCATGGAACAAATTTGAAAACTGCTCGCATCGCTTACAGCTACCATTGTCCAAGCGCCTCTAGCTTAAAGCGGACGAGATTTACAATAAACACATTTTAGAGAAGAGAAATATTGATCATGTATTAGTCCCGTGAGGCAACCGAGGCTCGAGAGCACGTCACACAGGGTGGAGATGATGCATTGTTCTTCCATCAGCGAAAGTGTTCTCCTTTGCCAGTTTAAACTGGATGTAAACGAATACTCCAGGGCAGACGAGAAGGCATACGCGTTGGAATTTCTACATTTTTCAGAGAAAAGATGTGTATTGGTGTGGGAAAAAGAAGAGAAGAATTTTTCTTATATAGTGCGTGGGGCGCGCACGACCGCCCATGAGTGCGGGCAGGGCTTAATGGCTCACTTGCCCGTCACGGAAAATCAAAACTTCGTTTTATTTTTCGTAACTTTTCAAGGGAATTTGTTACAGGGAGTTATTCTTTTGCTTCTTTGTTATTTCGATTGAACAATGATTTGTGTATGCCCAACACCTCACGACCGCCGCAATGTTGCATTTCACTTTGAGAACGAACTCTGATGGTTTGACTCAGCTTTCTGGCCCATTCCGCTTGGCTATGAGTACATCACTTGGTAGGCTCCTATCTTTTCAGTTCAGCCGACAACGTATCAACAAATGTAGCCAAAACCTTCTCTCATCCTATTCGTTTGTACTCTCGGAACTCTTCACTGACTACAAGTACTTCGACTATAGTACAAGTGTATCCATAATTGCGGTCAATACCTCCGGTATATCTGATGTCCTTGTGTTTACTTTAAATCATTTAGGTGTTTATTTGATGCTGCGTTCACTATAAGTCATGTAGGTGTTCATCTGTTGTGGTGGCTTACCCAATGCCTACAACTACTGCATCAAAAAACCTACAATCAAGTTGACTTTCCTTCAGAAAATGCCAGCTACATCATGATAAAGTCAATGAAAAGTTGATTGCTTTTCATCAACATCAAGATCATTTTGTGAGTGCCAGGGCCTATGAATGAATCGTGCTCTGATCGAAGTGGTTGCAACCGTACTATTCGTCAGGAACAACGACCGAGTACACTTCTATACATAACAACGCTTGGCCACAATATGCGGATATACGGCCATTGGCCGATTCCATGTACATCAGGTTCTACCGTGAGTCAGAGATGATCAAATCTAGAACGCTTTTGCCTCAATAGACTCACCTCGAACACTAACTGGAGTTTGAATTTGCCCTTAAAAGCGATCTGCAAAACATGGGCAAGGCGAATATAAATTTGTCTTTGACAGTTCCAGAGCCACCTGTTCGATTCAGTGGGGGTAGACGCAGCATTTCCTTGACAACGCTAAGTCAATATACTGAGCCGATGTATGATACTAGAACACGTCAAAGACATTTCAAATTCGGAATGCTTCAGTCGGGACATTCATTACACTTCTTCCGGCCTCCACTCCCATCCCTTAATCATCAATACGCCCATCGACTTTTTTTGTAGTGCCCCAACTGACGCTACTTAGCACATCCAATAATCAAACTCTTTTGATGCTGATGCAGCGAGGCATAGGACAGAATTGACGTATTGAGATATACACTAACCATGCTTCCACACACATCCAATTGTATGAACTTGTTCGGCGGCAAGCAGCACAATGCGCATTTCGCAAACACAAACACCGGTATTTGATGAGGTTTCTTGCCGGAGTTGTCGTTCACCACATTCAGGTTTATTAGCCTTAGCGTGTCGCGCCTGCACACAGGGCAGCTCACCAAAGACCCAGCGCCCAACCGCGCGGTCCCAACATTTGCACCCAATCCAACAGTTTACGTTCCTGCATTGCGAGCGCGCTATATAGACGCCATTAATCCTTCATTCTTTTCTTCAGGACATTTATTCTGGACGCCCCCCGCCTTTGCCCCGTGTCAAATAGTAAAGACTGTCCGCAATGAAACCCGAGATCGAGCAGGAGCTTTCCCACATTCTTTTGACAGAATTGTTGGCCTACCAATTCGCCTCCCCCGTCAGATGGATTGAAACCCAAGACGTGTTCTTGAAGGACCACAACACCGAGCGGGTCGTCGAAATCGGCCCCTCGCCAACTTTGGCCGGCATGGCCTCGAGAACCATCAAGGCCAAGTACGAGTCCTACGACGCTGCTTTGTCCTTGTTGCGTCAAGTGTTGTGCTACGCCAAGGACGCTAAGGAGATTTACTACACTCCCGACCCAGCCGACTTGGAGGCTGCTGCCGCCAGCTCCGCCCCTGCGCCAGCCGCTGCCCCAGCGGCTGCTCCAGCTGCTGCTCCAGCTGCCGCCCCAGCTGCTGCTGCTCCAGCTCCAGTTGCCGCTGCCCCAGCCGCCGCCGTGGCCGCAGTTTCCGACGAGCCAGTCAAGGCCTCGTTGTTGCTCCACGTGTTGGTTGCTCAAAAATTGAAGAAGTCCTTGGAGTCCGTGCCAATGACCAAGGCCATCAAGGACTTGGTCAACGGTAAGTCCACCGTGCAAAACGAAATCTTGGGTGACTTGGGCAAGGAGTTTGGCTCCACCCCAGAGAAGCCTGAGGACACTCCATTGGAGGAGTTGGCCGAGCAGTTCCAAGACTCGTTCAACGGCCTGTTGGGTAAGACCTCCACGTCCTTGATCGGCAGATTGATGTCTTCCAAGATGCCCGGTGGATTCTCCATCACCGTGGCCAGAAAATACTTGGAGTCCAAGTTTGGCTTGGGCCCAGGAAGACAAGACGGTGTCTTGCTTATGGCCTTGGTCAACGAGCCAGCCGCCAGATTGGGCTCTGAAGGTGATGCCAAGGAGTTCTTGGACACCGTTGCCCAGAAATACGCCGCCAACGCCGGTATCAACTTGTCGGCTGCCGCTGCCGGTCCCGGCGGTGCTGCTGCTGGCGGTGCCACCATCGACAGTGCTGCTTTGGACGCTGTCACTGCCGAGAGCAAGAACTTGGCCAAGCAACAACTCGAGACCTTGGCCAGATACTTGCAGGTCGACTTGAACAAGGGCCGCAAATCTTTCATCAAGGAGAAGGAAGCTTCCGCCGTGTTGCAGCAGGAACTCGACTTGTGGGAAGCAGAGCATGGCGAGTTTTACGCCAAGGGCATCAAGCCCATCTTTTCCAACTTGAAGGCCAGAACCTACGACTCGTACTGGAACTGGGCCAGACAAGATGTCTTGTCCATGTACTTCGACATCATCTTCGGCAAGTTGAGCTCCATTGACCGCGAGACCATCAACCAATGTATCCAAATCATGAATAGAGCGTCGCCCACGTTGATCAAGTTCATGCAATACCACATTGACCACACGCCAGGATACAAGGGTGAGACCTACAAGTTGGCACAAAAGTTGGGCCAGCAGTTGATTGACAACTGTAAGCAGGTCTTGGACGTCGACCCAGTCTACAAGGACGTGTCCAGAATCACTGGACCAAAAACCACCGTCGACGCCAAGGGCACGATTGTTTACGACGAGACCGACAAGGAGACTGTCAGAAAGTTCGAGCAGTACGTCTACGAGATGGCCCAAGGTGGCTCCATGACCAAGCAAGCCCAGCCAACCATCCAGGAGGATTTGGCTAGAGTTTACAAGGCTATCTCCAAGCAATCTGTTTCCAAGAACACCAAGGTTGAGCTTGACAAGTTGTACGGTCAATTGGTTGAGTACATGGAGAACAACAAGGAGATTGTCACCGACCAAGTCACCAAGACTGTGTTGGAGACGCTCACCGGTGCCACCACACCAACTGAGGAGGATGAAAACGCTACCTCTGACGACGAGATTGCCTCGTTGCCAGACAAGACCTCCATCTTGCAGCCCGTTTCTTCCACCATTCCTCCTCAGACCATTCCATTCTTGAACATTCAAAAGAAGACCAAGAGCGGCTGGGAGTACGACTCCAAGTTGTCTGCTCTTTACTTGGACGGTTTGGAGAGCGGCGCGGTCAACGGTTTGACCTTCAAGGGCAAGCAGGTTTTGCTTACCGGTGCCGGTGCTGGCTCCATTGGTGCTGAAATCTTGCAAGGTTTGATCTCCGGTGGTGCTCAAGTTGTTGTCACCACTTCCAGATTCTCCAAGAAGGTCACCGAGTACTACCAGGCCATGTACTCTAGATACGGTGCTGCTGGCTCGACTTTGATTGTTGTTCCATTCAACCAGGGTTCCAAGCAGGACGTTGACGCTTTGGTCAACTACATCTACGACAAGAAGGACGGTTTGGGCTGGGACTTGGATGCTATTATTCCATTCGCTGCTATTCCAGAGAACGGTAACGGTTTGGACAACATTGACTCTAAGTCTGAGTTGGCTCACAGAATCATGTTGACCAACTTGTTGAGATTGTTGGGTGCTGTCAAGGCCAAGAAGGCTACCGACACCAGACCAGCGCAGGTCATTTTGCCACTTTCTCCTAACCACGGAACTTTTGGTTTCGACGGTTTGTACTCGGAGTCCAAGATCTCTTTGGAGACCTTGTTCAACAGATGGTACTCCGAGGACTGGGGTACCAAGTTGACCATTTGTGGTGCTATCATTGGTTGGACCAGAGGTACCGGATTGATGAGTGCCAACAACATCATCGCCGAGGGTATCGAGAAGATGGGTGTCAGAACCTTCTCCCAAAAGGAGATGGCTTTCAACATCTTGGGTTTGTTGACTCCAACTATTGTCAACTTGTGCCAAGAGGAGCCTGTCATGGCCGACTTGAACGGTGGTTTGCAATACATCGACAACTTGAAGGAGTTCACCTCTAAGTTGAGAACCGACTTGCTTGAGAACGCCGATATCAGAAGAGCTGTTTCCATCGAGTCCAGCATCGAGCAAAAGGTCATCAATGGTGAGGGTGTGGACGCCAACTACACCAAGGCTACTGTTCAACCTAGATCCAACATGACCTTCTCCTTCCCAGAGTTGAAGCCATACGAAGAGGTCAAGAGTGTTGCCCCAGAATTGGAAGGCATGTTGGACTTGTCTTCCGTCATTGTTGTCACTGGTTTCTCCGAAGTTGGTCCATGGGGTAACTCCAGAACCAGATGGGAGATGGAGGCCAACGGTGAGTTCTCTTTGGAGGGTTGCATTGAGATGGCGTGGATGATGGGCTTGATCAAGTACCACAATGGCAAGATCAAGGGTAAGCCATATGTCGGTTGGGTTGATGCCAAGACTCAACAACCAGTTGAGGACAAGGACATCAAGTCGAAGTACGAAGAGGAGATCTTGAACCACTCTGGTATCCGTCTTATTGAACCCGAGTTGTTCGCTGGCTACGACCCCAAGAAGAAGCAATTGATCCAGGAAGTTGTCATCCAACACGACCTCGAGCCATTTGAAGCTTCTAAGGAGACCGCTGAGCAATACAAGCACCAGCACGGAGACAAGGTTGAGATCTACGAGATTGAGGAGACTGGCGAATACACTGTCAAGGTCATGAAGGGCGCCACTTTGCTCATTCCTAAGGCTTTGAGATTCGACAGATTGGTTGCTGGCCAAATTCCAACTGGCTGGAACGCTAGAACCTACGGTATTCCAGAGGACACCATCACTCAAGTTGACCCAATCACTTTGTACGTGTTGGTTTCTACCGTCGAGGCCTTGTTGTCTGCCGGTGTCACTGACCCATATGAGTTCTACAAGTACGTCCACGTTTCCGAGGTCGGTAACTGTTCTGGTTCCGGTATGGGTGGTGTCTCCGCTTTGAGAGGTATGTTCAAGGACAGATTCTCTGACAAGCCTGTGCAGAATGACATTTTGCAGGAGTCTTTCATCAACACCATGTCCGCTTGGGTTAACATGTTGTTGTTGTCCTCTTCCGGTCCAATCAAGACTCCAGTCGGCGCCTGTGCTACCGCTGTCGAGTCTGTTGACACTGGTATTGAGACCATTCTCAGCGACAAGGCCAAGATCTGTATCGTTGGTGGATACGATGACTTCCAGGAGGAGGGCTCTTACGAGTTTGCCAACATGAACGCTACTTCCAACGCTGTTGACGAGTTTGCTCACGGCAGAACGCCATCTGAAATGTCCAGACCAACCACCACTACCAGAAATGGTTTCATGGAGGCTCAAGGTTCTGGTATCCAGGTCATCATGACCGCCGAGTTGGCTATCAAGATGGGTGTTCCAATTTACGCCGTTGTGGCCATGACTGCCACCGCCACTGACAAGATCGGCAGATCTGTTCCTGCTCCAGGTAAGGGTATTTTGACCACTGCCCGCGAGCACCACGGCGACTTGAAGTACCCAGCAGCCATGTTGAACATCAAGTACAGAGCCAGACAATTGAAGAAGAGATTGGAGCAAGTTGCTGCTTGGGAAGAGTCCGAGATCGAGTCTTTGTCCGAGGAGGCCGAGCTTGCCAAGGAGGAGGTTGGCTCCGAGTTCTCTGTCGAGGAGTTCATGCGCGAGAGAACTGAGGAGATCCACAGAAGCGCCAAGAAGCAAGTTGCCGAGGCCAAGAAGCAGTGGGGTAACAACTTCTACAAGGGTGACCCAAGAATTGCTCCATTGAGAGGAGCCTTGGCCACTTACGGCTTGACCATCGACGACTTGGGTGTTGCTTCGTTCCACGGTACTTCCACCAAGGCCAACGACAAGAACGAGTCTGCCACTATCAACTCGATGATGCAGCACTTGGGCAGATCCGAGGGTAACCCAGTCTTTGGTGTTTTCCAAAAGTACTTGACTGGTCACCCCAAGGGTGCCGCAGGTGCCTGGATGTTGAACGGTGCCATTCAAATCTTGAACTCCGGTATCGTTCCAGGCAACAGAAACGCCGACAATGTCGACAAGTTGATGGAGGACTACGAGTACGTGTTGTACCCATCGAGATCCATTCAGACTGACGGTATCAAGGCTGTCTCTGTCACCTCTTTCGGTTTCGGTCAAAAGGGTGCCCAGGCCATTGTTGTCCACGCCGACTACTTGTTTGCTTGTTTGGACAAGAACACCTACGAGGACTACGCCAAGAGAGTCAGCAGCAGACACAAGAAAGCATACAGATACATGCACAACGCCATCACCAGAAACACCATGTTTGTGGCCAAGGACAAGGCTCCTTACGGCGACGAGTTGGAGCAGCCAGTCTACTTGGACCCCTTGGCACGTGTCGAGGAGAGCAAGTCCGGCTTGGTTTTCAGCAAGAAGGGTGTGCAATCTGACAAGAGCTACGTCTCTAGTGTTGCCGATGCTACCTCCAAGGCTTTGGGCAAGTTGAACAACGGCTCCAAGGGTGTTGGTGTGGACGTTGAGATGATCTCTGCCTTGAACTTGGAAAACGAGACTTTCATCGAGAGAAACTTCACCGACGGTGAGGTTGCCTACGCCTCCAAGGCACCATTCCCACAGGCTTCTTTCACCGGAACCTGGTCTGCCAAGGAAGCTGTCTTCAAGGCCTTGGGCGTCAAGTCCCAAGGCGCCGGCGCTGCTTTGAAGGAGATCGAGATTGTGCGTGACGCCAATGGCGCACCCACAGTTGTCTTGAACGGAGCTGCCAAGGAGGCCGCGGCCAAGGCTGGTGTCAAGAAGGTCAATGTGTCTATTTCCCACGATGACTTCCAAGCTACCGCCGTTGCTTTGAGCGAGTTTTAGATTGTCAATAGATAACAAGAAGTGAAGATAATGATTTAGTAATGAGCATATAGCGAGGCGATAAAATGGCTAAAGCGTGTGATTGAGGCACTCATATGAAGTCAGATGTGTAGGATTTGGAATTGAAGAGGACGAAGAGAGAAATCCGCCGAATTTTGGCAAATTGTGCTGACAACCAAAACATGGACCTCGATCTCCAATTTTTAGCGCACATGAGGTGAAGGCGGAGCTTATCTCTCAGCACTTGGCGAGCATAACTGACAGTGAGTGCCACCAACCGAAACCCTCTGAAATACTTCGAGGACCAGCCGAATATATATGAATCCAAATTACTGGCTCGAGTGAACCGCAAACACATGCCATTTTCAACTTTCACTCTGCCCGCCGTTCGGCTTGGCTCACGTGACCCACAGAGACATTCAACAAAATTGAGTGCGGTGTTAAAAACACACGGATACGCTAAATTCAGCCAAGCACGCATCTGCCGCCACCTGTTGCAGTTCCAGAAACAGCCACGGAAAGCATGACTCGAGAAAGTGCCGGTCATGCCGCCTCGCCGGAACCAGTGGAGAATTCCGTCGGGGACAACAATCCTTCAGACAAAAACCACGATTCAGTCGCCGACACCAACGGGAATGAGGGGTCCTTGAACGGCAATACCGCGGCAATTGCCGAGGCCGCCGAGTCCAGACCCAAGGAGAAGTACGGAGAAACCGAGGACACGCGCCAGGCTGAAACAGGCGTCGAGAGCGAAACCGACGAAAAAGCTGACGGAGAGTCTGGGCCCGTTGAAGCCGATACCACCGAGGCGCCCGAGCTAACGGCCACAGACAAAACTCCCGACGTGACAGTCGAAACTCCCGACGTGACAGTTGAATCACCAGATGTAACGGTTGAAACTCCCGATATCACGGTTGAAACTCCCGATGTCACAATTGAAACACCAGATGTCACGGTTGAAACACCAGATGAAACAGGCCAGCCGTCAGAGGCAGCCGAGACGCCCGCCCCAGCACAGGGTGAAACGCTCGAGGCGCTCCCCGCAACGCCAGCCTCCGCGACATCCGCTGCGTCGAGCAGACGCGGCTCGCTCCGCACGCCGTCCCGCGGCAGCGCCAAGGTCGACAACACGTCCATCTTCAAAAAGACGTTTGACGTCATCTTGGAGAGCAAGGAGGCACACAAAAACCCGAAGTTGAAAACGGCCACTCAAAACGCCATCGACTCGCTCAACAACTCGGCGTCCCGGGACCCCCACGTCTTGTTCAACGCGTTGAAGTTGGCGTGCGAGACGACGAGCAATGACTTGAAGTCCAAGGCCGTGGACTTGTTTGCCAAGCTCTTCGACCACGCGCTGTTCGACGATGAACAGGACCGCGTCAACTTGACGGATGCCTCCGTGGACGTCATTGCGCTGTGTTTTGACGGCGAAGGCACCGACCCCGAGCTCGAGTTGCAGGTGGTCCGCGCGCTCATCCACAGCATCATTCTCATGCCCACCCACGGCGCCTCCCTTTTGAAGGCCGTGCGCCAGATCTACAACGTTTTCATCTTTTCTTTGACGCCGCGCAACCAGGCTGTTGCCCAAGGCACGTTGACACAGGTAATTGGCACGATTTTTCAGCGCGTCAACGATGCTGCCGTGAGCAAACACAAAGAACATAATGCCAGCTCGCAGAGTGTGCTCAAGGCTGTCGTCAGTGACGAGGCGGTGCTGTCCCCAGTCGAGGCATCTCCAAATGTGATGACTCTTGAACGTTTGGAGAACCTCAATGGCGACTCGGCCGACTCCGCTCGTGTGAACGAGGCCAACTTGGCGTCCGAAAAGGACGAGGACTTGGTGGTGAAGGATGCATTCCTCATTTTCAGAGCCATGTGCAAGCTCTCGATCAAGGACATCGACACTGACAACATTGACATGAGATCCCATTCTGTGAGATCCAAGCTCCTCTCGCTCCACATCATTCACACAATCTTGAAGAACAACATCGACATCTTCTTGAGCAACGATGTCGTGATCCTCTCGTCCAATTCAGACGAGAAAACGAAACTCATTGACGCAGTCAGAGGGTACTTGTGCCAGGCCCTTATCCGCAATGCCGCGTCCTCTTTGGCTCCAGTTTTCGAGTTGACCTTGGAAATTTTCTGGCTTCTCATTTCTAACTTGAGGTCCGATTTCAAAATGGAGATTCCCGTCATGTGGGAGCAAATATACTTCCCTGTTGCGGAAATGAAGACGTCGACTGCTCACCAGAAGCGGTATCTTCTTTCGATCATCGAACGTCTTTGTAACGACTCGCGCTGTATCATTGAATTTTATTTGAACTACGATTGCGACAGCAATCAGCCCAACATCTGCGAGGCAGTCATTGACTATTTGACGCGGCTTTCTTTGGCGAGAGTCGAGACGACCGCCGCACAAAAAATGGCATACAGAGACAACAAGAGGAACGGTGTCTCTCTTTACGATATCAGTAAGATTGACAATTTGACCACGGCCACAATGTCGTCTAAGCCCCCTGAGCCAGACATTTACAATCACTTTCCTTTGGAGTATTCGTTGAAGCTCACATCCTTGAACTGCTCCGTTGCATTCTTGAGATCGCTTTACTCGTGGGCTCAAAAGGGCATTTCTACGTCTCAAAAGCTTGCCATTCCAAAGCTCTCCACGCCCCAATCCCCATACTCTTCGAGAGACAATTCGAGGAACCCCTCATTTGTGGGTAAGATGAATGGCACGGAAAACGAAACCGACGACCCGGAGCAGTTCGAAACGCAGAAACAGCGCAAAAGAGCGCTTTTGGAGGGCACCAGACAATTCAGCCAGAAGCCGAAAAAAGGAATTGCGTATTTCCTTGAAAATGGCTTCATCGACTCGGACTCTCCGGAGGACATTGCGTTGTTTTTGTTGAAAACTGATACATTGGACAAAGCTGCTTTAGGAGATTACTTGGGCGAAGGAGGCGAGAGAAACGTCGCGATCATGCATGCATTTGTCGACCAGATGGACTTCACAAGCAACTCGTTCGTCGACTCATTGCGCACATTCCTACAACTGTTCCGGTTGCCCGGAGAAGGCCAAAAGATCGACAGATTTATGCTTAAATTCGCCGAGAGATATGTTCTCGGAAATCCAAAGGTTTTCTCCAATGCGGACACTGCCTATGTTTTGGCTTATTCTGCGGTCATGCTCAACACCGACCAGCATTCGAAGCAAGTCAAAAACAGAATGACAGTTGACAACTTTATCATGAACAATTCCGGAATAGATGACGGAAAGGACCTTCCAAGAGCATTCCTCGAACAAGTCTTCAACGAGATTCAAAGCAATGAAATCAAGTTACAATCCGAGCATCACGCTGCTTTATTGGCAGGTGACCAACTTTCGGCTAACAATGTCCAGACCGGCTTCTTCAGCTCAAGAGATTTGAACAAAGAGGCCTACATGCACGCATCCAAAGAAATGTCTTCCAAAACTGAGAAGCTTGTGAAAAGCTTGGGCAAAAAGTTGAGATCGGAGGATTCCTCATATCATATTTACTATGCTGCCTCTCATGTGCATCACGTTAGATCTATCTTTGATACAACCTGGATGTCGATCTTGGCAGGTTTAACTGCACCTTTTAAGGAGTACGAGGAGGAAGAGGTAATTCGTGTTTGCCTCGAAGGAATCAAGCTTTCGATCAAGATCTCATGCATGTTCGAGTTGCAGTACGCTAAGAAGTCATTTATTGGTGCTTTGGTGCAATTCCAGAACCTCAACAACATTGAAGACATCAAGCACAAAAATGTGGACGCTATCTATATTATGCTTGACATTGCCGTTGGCGAAGGAAATGGATTACAAAAATCTTGGCTCGATATTTTGACGTCGATCTCGCAATTGGAAAGGTTGCAACTTATCGCCAAGGGTATTGACAGGGATTCCATTCCTGATGTCAGTGTTGCGAAATTGGTAAACCGCAACTCAATCGAAAGTACCTCGTCACAACCTTCTGGTTTCTTCAGTCTGTTCCTGAGAGACACATCCGCATCCCATTCTGCGTCGGTAAAATACCACAATCAGCAATTGTCTGAGGAGGCCGCCAAACTTTTGACAAGAACAGAGCTCAGTGTTGCCATTGATAAAGTGTTCAATAATAGTTCTGAGCTTTCAGGTGAAGCTATCAAGGACTTTGTTGAGGCATTGAGCAAAGTCGCTACTGAGGAAATCGAGTCATCGGGCCAATCTTCGAACCCGAGAATGTTTTCTTTGCAAAAAGTGGTGGACATTTGTTACTACAATATGGGCAGAATCCGTTTGCAGTGGTCTCAATTGTGGGTCATCTTGGGAGAGATTTTCAATGTTGTCGGTTGCAACCCTAACCTCACGGTTGACTTCTTCGCTCTTGACTCCCTTCGACAATTGTCCATGCGCTTCATGGAGATCGATGAGTTGGCACATTTCAAATTCCAGAAGGAATTTTTGAAGCCATTCCAGCACATCATGACCCATAATAACTCCACTGAAGTGAAGGACATGGTGCTCGAGTGTATCAACAACATGATTTTGGCCAAAGCCAGTCGCATCAAATCTGGCTGGAAAACGATTTTTGAGGTGTTGACCGCTGCTGCTAAGGAGAGACTGGACACGTTGGTGACCAAGTCTTACAAAATGGCTTTCAACATCAACAAAGAGTTCAAAGAGGAGGTTGTCAAGCAAGATTCATTCTCCGATTTGGTTGCTTGCTTCACGGAGTTTGCCAAAAATGACAAGTTTCAGAAAATCGGACTTCTTTCGCTTGAGGTGCTTTCTAGATTGATTGTTCTGGTTGCCAGCATTACCATAGAGCTGGACAAAACCATCACTGCAAACGGCGACAGTGAGAAGTACGAGACATTGAACAAGCTTTGGTTTCCAATTTTGTTCGGACTCAATGATGTCATCATGACAGGAGAAGAGCTTGAAGTTCGCTCGCTCGCTTTGACGCATTTCTTCGACGTCTTGTTGAAGTACGGCGACCATTTCGAGACAGACTTTTGGCTCCAGATTTACCACAGACTCTTGTGTCCAATTTTCGGCATTTTGGCTAGTCCTTGGTGTTTGAAAAGTGACGAAGAATCCATGCTGTATGGAAGCGGCGCATATGAGAGCGACAGATTGTCCTTCTGGGTATCCACCACTTTGATCCAAGCATTGAACAGCATGGTTTCCTTGTTCACACAATATTTCGACGCACTTACTCCAATTTTGGATGAGTTCATGTCGCTCTTGATCAATTGCATCTGTCAAGACAATGACACGATTGCACGCACAGGAACCTCGTGCTTCAAGGAATTCGTCGAAAAGAACAGCCATCGTTTCAACGAGGCCCAGTGGGACTTGATTGTGCAAACCTTTGAGAACTTATTTGACTTGACAACTGCCAAGGAGTTGTTCTTGCTGGACCCGTTGAAAAAGTACGAAGATGAGAACGCTGACGTTGTCTCGCTCAACATCAATGACGATAAGGCTAAAGGTGCGGAGACTAATGGATTGGTGTCAAAGGCGGACAACTCCACCATTGTCGTTAAATGCGTGTGGCAATTGATGATGATTGAGACGTTGCTGGAGTTGTCGCTGGAAGAGGCATTCTATGATGCCATTCCTGACAAGCACCTCTTGAAGCTCTCCAAGCTCTTGTACCACAGTTACGACTTTGCCAAGCGGTTCAACGACGACTACGACTTGAGAGTGCGGATCTGGAACGCTGGTGTTTTGGAAAAGTTGCCCAGCTTGTTGAAGCAGGAGAGCATGTCAGCCGCGGCACTTCTCAACCTTATGTTCCGGATCTATTGCGACGACAAGAAGTGCACCTCTCCTCATGGAAAGGAGGAGCTCATGAGCAGCACGGTTCCTGTTTGCAACTCGATTGTTGAAAGATTTGTTGCTTTCGACGAGGCTACGCAGCAAAAAGGTATTGCAGCGTGGAGACCAGTGATTTGTGAGGTTTACGAAGGCTACATTGAGATGGACGAGGCGGATTTTGCAAAATACGCACCCAGCTTGTACAGAAGCACGCTTGAGATGTTCAACCGGGAAATCACGCCAGACTTGCGCAAGTGTGTCCGTCTGTTCTTGAACCGCATCGGAGATGCCTTTGTGAAGGAAACGGCATGAAGATAGGACACACTCTTTATTCAATAATGGCGAGGCCAGTGGTAGGCCTTAGGGCATACTTGTGGCTTTAGTCAAATCAATATGAAATGTCATTCACTAATGTGCACTTCTATTTGCGTGACAATGTGGTCGCCTGTGCACGATTTCCATGAAACACGACCTAGATATACAATGTTCCTCCGTCGTCTTTTCAAGATTCGACTTTCATTACGGTTCCTGATGAATGGAAAATACATCTTGTGTTCTGTACCTCCGATGTATCTGTCCCTCCAATCATGCGACACTTTAACGATTCATCTTGGAGCAATTTTCGAGAGCTTTAATTTCCAAAAATGGCTTATATAGTCCCACTACGGGAATTTGTAGTGCCAATCCACAACCACCAGAGTGGTTTAGGCCTTTGCTGTATACCAGCATTTACCGCGCGCCACAGTAAAACGCGGACCACCAAAACGTACTTCACACCCGTACCGCAGTTGCGACTTGGTGGAGAATCTGGGTCATACTACGCACAAAAAAAGTGCTGAAAAAATTTTTGGACGTTTCCTTTTTCTTTTCCCCAGTTTAACAGTTTTAGCCAAAATGTCTCACGGTAACAAGGTATGTACGCCGAATCAAGGGCCGTCCCGGCGGGCGACCAAGCCCGTCAATTGGCCCAGAATTATCTTCATTTCCTTAAAAACATAATGAGCAAAAGACAACCACTTAGTGGAGGAGCCACGGCCGCACACCACGAGCAAAAGTGCTTTCGCCGGCGGTTAAATTCGTCGGAACTCGGCGAAAACCCCCATTTCAGGCGCCGCCAGCACGTCGAAAGCAACTAGCAACTACCCCAGACCGCTTAATGGAAACACGCCAACCAGTACTAACCTCCAGAACATGTTTGCTTTGTTGGGCAACGACGTCGAGGACGCCACCTCGACCCCTCAGATGCCAAAGGAGATTGTCAAGAACACCACCACCTCCAAGAAGGCCGACGTGCCTCCACCATCTGCTGACCCAGCCAAGGCCAAGAAGAAGAAGGCTCCTACCGGCAACGACGCTGCCGCCAAGAGCAAGAACGACAACAAGGCCAACCCCGGCCCAGCCGCCACCCCAACCAGACACGAGAAGAAGCCCTTTGACCGCCACTCCAGATCCAACAAGACCGACAGCAGCAAGAAGGTCAGACAAGGATGGGGTGACGAGAGAAGAGAGTTGGACTACGAGAAGCGGGGTGAGGAGGACGCCGCTGCCGAGGCCGCGCAAACCCCCGAGCCCGCTGCTCCAGCCGGCAAGTCCTTGCAAGAGTACTTGGCCGAGCAAGCTGCTTCTCCATTCAACGCTTCCAAGTCGACCAGAAAGGCCAACGAGGGCGCCGAGGACAAGTGGACCGCCTCCGAGAAGATCGAGAAGGAGCAGCAAGCTTTCTTCGCTGCCACCGGCGGCAAGAAGCCTAAGACCAGAACCCAGAAGGAGAAGAAGTTCTTGGACATCAACGCCGTGTTCGCCGACGAAGTGCCAAAGTACAACAACGACAAGAAGGGTGAGAAGGGTGCTTTCAAGGGCAAGAGACCCGCCAAGCCTACCGGCAAGCCTTCTGGCAAGCCCGCTGGCAAGCCTGCTGCCGCTGCCCCAAGCGAGCAAAACTTCCCATCTTTGTAAGATGCTGGCTAACGATCAAGTTCATATGAGGTTTCAACGCCATGACTCAACGTTCCGAAGTGTAGACACTGTATGGTGAAGACCATGAACACGCCTGGATATCAGTGAACAGACTGGGGTCGGTGCACCGCAAAAGTGCGCTGAGAAGTGGATCCAGCCCTCCTTCACATGCGATAAACATAGCTTACCTAAAGATAGAAGAAAAAAAAGAAACACAACAGAGACAAGGAACTCGCTGCAAGAATGCAAAAACACTACAGTCGAGGAACTCTCCTGTGATTGTGGCCGGGTGTGGCCAGTTATTTTTGGCAGTTGCTCTGCGAAACCGGTCCACGGGCAAAGCGCCGTCCACCAGTCACGTTCTCAGTTACTAGTGACATTCCCGAGACTGGCGGCGTTTCCGGGTCGCCGGCGCATCAGCTCCGTCGCTACGCCTAGCCCCGCTTTGCCTCAGCTTCAGCTTCTGAGTCACTCCGCACTGTATGCACACAGTGACCTTATTCTGCTAAATAGCAGCTGCGCTCGCCGAGGTGAGCCAGCATAATTGGTAAGCTAGCCCAACGAGAGAGGGAGCCTGAAACCGTGCCGAACGCCTGCTGAAACCGTGCTGAAACACGCTGAAACAGCAAAACAACAACCAAACTCCGCTGCGCCGCGATATTCTCGATTTCCACCGGCCCACTTTTTCCCCGATAAGATTACGCAGGTGAGCCCGTACACACCCGTGCACCGGTCTAATCACTATCACAGGCCATTCCAAGGGCGGCGTTTCCTGCTAGTGCCTCTCTAGTTTCAGTCTGTGAATTTCTGCTCGGAAGGCCCAAGTTGCATTTTCGGCTGAAACGAGCCCAGAATTGCTCCCCTTTCCTGATTAAGCCGGTTCTGGTGTCATTCAAGCTCGGGCTCCACAACACGCCCACCGCGCGCGGCAGCCTGCAGGACCACTTAGTCTGGTGTATTGCTGAGTGAAATTATCAATCCAACAAATAACACCAACATCGTTTTCCCCCGTGTGCAAAGTGCCGCCAGACACGCCTCAGACACCAACAACGCTGCACCGCAGAAACAACACCGCGCACAAATTTCCGCGATTCGTGGCTCCAACCCCGATAAGCCACAAATACATCAGCCGCCACCAGTCTCCACAGACTACCCGCCAACACCCCCAGCACCATGACCACCGCGTCACACTCGCCCGTCAACCTGCCGCCCGGCGCGGACAACGGGAGCGGCGAAAGAGCCGGCGCCAAGCACGTCACGAAGCTCTCAACGCTGTCGCCAGAAGCCATCCGCGTGGCGGCGGCGATCACGCCAAACCGGCTCGCCAACTTGCTCATCCGCAAGGGGCCGCTCGCGATCCGCCTCATCACCTCTCACTTGTCGCAGGAGGTTCCCGGGTTTGAGTACCTCTCGTTGTCCAAACAGAGACGCTTGATTATGGCCGCCATGGAGCAGGGCGACCCGGGCAACAACGTGGTGTTTGAGAAGATTGGCTGGGGCCAGTGGGCCGTGCGCCACGTCGACTCGGACTACATCGTGACCGAGCCCAGCGCGTCCCACGACAGCAAGGCCCGCATCAGCATCCACGAGCTTCGCGAAAAGGCCAAGTTGGGCTGGCTGAAGAAGGAGTCTGTGCACGACGGCGCGGTGCTCCAGATGGCCAAGGCCGCGGACCGGCGCCACTCCATCTCCAACAACAAGAGCAATCTCCACAACATGCGGCTTCCCGGCGAAGCCTTGGATACCACCAACGAGTACTCGGACTCGGAGCAGGACTCCGACACCGACGAGTTGGACACTGGTGGGATGCTCGACCGCCTGCGCCTTCGGTTGGCGCTTGTCGGTGACCACGCAGGTGATATTGACGACAATGCTATCGATGAGGACTCGGACGAAGATGCCGAGGACGACGCCTTGTTCAAGTTTGAGGACGACGACCATGTGCTGGCCATCTCCAAGTTCAAGCGGTCGCCGCCGCTCCGTTTCGCCAACCGCGTGCCCACAAAGTTCAGCCCACCGCCGCCACTCACCCGAAGAACGTCGGCGACGGCCACAAACAATGCCGTGAGCAAAAACACGGGCCCGACGCGACACCAGCTCTTCAACCGTAGTCGCCTCAACTCGCTCGAGAACTTGGACGACTACCTCGTGTCGACGGCCCGCGGGTCTGTGGCGTCGCCCTCTGTGCAAACGAACTCTGTCCCGTCGACTTCGCCGTTGGGTTCATGGAACGTCAAAAGCGAGTTCATGAACCAGTACGAGTTCACGCTCTCGCTGGACAACATCGCGTCGGCGCTACAGAGCGCGGGCCGCAGGAAGCTGTCGTTCAACGAGTCGAGCATCCGGTCCACACTCTCGTCGTCGTTGCCTCGTGCGCACGCCTCGAACCGCCAGCACGACAATGGCCCGCACCACATTCTGATGTTGAGCAAACACGCATTTGCGCTGCGGCCGGAGGTGGCGAGCGATACGGACGAAGAGGACTGGGCCACGATGGGCGCGGAGCGGCTCAAGCAGTCGGCCGAGCCGCAACCGGCCAACCAGGAAGAGCACACGGCCGCCACGGCGTTGGTGAATCTCATGGGCACTTGAGGATTATATAGGGATTGATTAAACTGAAAAAAATGAATGGGATGCGGTATGGTTAATAAAAATGATTAGACATTCTGGTGTAGACTGGTCATGTAGAGAAGCTAGCAACTCGCTTCGTTACTGGTGTGAAATTTTATAGAAAGATCATCCTTTTGAATTGATCGTCGGATCAATTGTCGGATCAATCGTCGTTGATGGCGATTTTACAAGGTAGAATCCATTTTGATGTCAAGCATCAATTGATTGATGGACTGGCTAAAATCGAGACTGTCAATTTGCCTGTCAACTTGCCTTTTGGCAAACTGACGTTGGCCTACGAGCACAGTGATTTGATCCTTCTCGGCTCCAAGGACGTTTTTCAAAAGCTAAAGGGTTTGCTACCTACAACCTAGTCTTTAAAATTTTTTTGGGAATATTCCACCACAGCACACAAACGTCACCCAGTTGCCATCAGAAGACCCAGCGCCATTGTGCTGTCGAACAAAATAATTTTGAGTGGCTTGCCAAGTAACAACTTCAAAATCTGTCCCAGAAAAATCCCCCGCCCGAAAATCAACCCGGCCAAAAAACTGTTCCTGAAGTTGAATTTCAACTCAAGACCGCCATTCGGACTCTACGCCGCGCGTCCGGCCTGCACACGCGGACCCGCACCGTGTTGTAATATGGCCCAACTAGGAAAGGTAATGGCGCGTACCCCTTCTCTTCTCTCGACATCCCGTTGATTTCCACTCTCCCGAGCCTGACCCTTCACTTTCTCTTTCCGAGCGCTTCCAATGTCAACCACCGTGGCGTTGCCGACGGTGCAAATCAACGTCAACTACAATGACATCAAAACCCAGGTGAGAGACTTTTTCACCCATTTCAAGGCGTCCTCCGCCGACGCCGACATGGACGACGAGACGTTCACGGGCATCAAATACTTGGACCTCTTCCAGAAAATCGCCAACCGAGAAACGTCCACCATCTTCGTGGAGCTCGACGACATCCGGCTGCACCAGGAAACACAGATGTACTCTGCGCAGGCGCTGGCCAGCGATTTGGTGGCACAGGTGCAGAAGAACGCCCACCACTACGTGGAGTTGTTCAGCAGCATCGTGGACGAGTTGATGCCGGAGCCCACCAAGGACATCTCGTACAAGGACGACGTGTTGGACGTGATTTTGCACCAGCGCAAGTTGCGCAACATGCGGGTGTCGCAGGAGAACGCGGACGAGTTGTCCAACTTGCGCAGCGGCTTCGGCGACACGGCCGGCGACGGCGCGCAGGCGCCGGACTTGTTGGCGGACAACTTGTTCCCGGCCAAGTTGACGCGCCGCTACCACTTGTACTTCAAGCCGTTGTCCGGCAAGGGCAAGGCCTACGCCGTGCGCGAGGTCAAGGGCTCGCACGTGGGCAAGTACATCACCGTCAGCGGCATTGTCACCAAGGTGTCGGACGTCAAGCCGTCGGTGGTGGTGAACGCGTACACGTGCGACAAGTGCGGCTACGAGATCTTCCAGGAGGTCAACTCCAAGATCTTCCAGCCGCTCACCGAGTGCACGTCGTCGGTGTGCAAGACCGACAACCAGCGGGGCCAGTTGTTCATGTCGACGCGGGCGTCCAAGTTCCTGCTGTTCCAGGAGGTGAAGATCCAGGAGATGGCCAGCCAGGTGCCCGTGGGCCACATCCCGCGCATGCTCACCATCCACGTGGACGGCGACTTGGTGCGCTCCATGAACCCGGGTGACATTGTTGACGTGTCCGGCATCTTCTTGCCCTCGCCGTACACGGGCTTCCGCGCGTTGCGCGCCGGCCTTTTGACCGAGACGTACTTGCAGACGCAGTACGTCCGCCAGCACAAGAAGCAGTACGAGTCGCTCGAGCTCACGGACGAGGCGCGCGCCAAGATCCAGGCCTTGCACAGCCTGGGCGGCATCTACAACAGGCTCGCCCTGTCGATTGCGCCAGAGATCTACGGGCACCTCGACGTCAAGAAGATCCTCCTATTGCTCCTCTGCGGCGGCGTGACCAAGGAGATTGGCGACGGCATGCGCATCCGTGGTGACATCAACGTGTGTCTCATGGGCGACCCCGGTGTGGCCAAGTCGCAGATGCTCAAGGCCATCAACAAAATCGCGCCCCGGTCCGTGTACACCACCGGCCGCGGTTCGTCGGGCGTCGGCTTGACCGCGGCGGTTATGCGTGACCCAGTCACGGACGAGATGGTGCTCGAGGGCGGCGCGCTTGTGTTGGCCGACAACGGCATCTGCTGCATCGACGAGTTTGACAAGATGGAGGAGAGCGACCGTACCGCCATCCACGAGGTGATGGAGCAGCAGACCATCTCCATCTCCAAGGCCGGCATCAACACCACGTTGAACGCGCGCACGTCCATCTTGGCCGCGGCCAACCCGTTGTACGGGCGCTACAACCCGCGGTTGTCGCCGCACGAGAACATCAACTTGCCCGCGGCGCTCTTGTCGCGGTTCGACATCATGTTCTTGATGTTGGACCAGGCGTCCGAGGCCGGCGACGAGCAGTTGGCGCGCCACGTGACGTACGTGCACCAGCACAACACCCAGCCGGCGATGGACTTTGAGCCGCTCGACTCGCAGACCATCCGCCAGTACATCTCCGTGGCACGCACGCACCGGCCCGTGGTGCCGAAGCCCGTGGGCGAGTACGTGGCGCAGCTGTACATCAACATGCGCAAGGAGGCGCACCGCAACGAGGGCCTGGTGAAGAAGTTTGCCCACATCACGCCGCGCACGTTGTTGGGCATTTTGCGGCTCTCGCAGGCGTTGGCGCGCATCCGCTTTGGCGACGCGGTCAACAAGAACGACGTGGACGAGGCCTTGCGCCTTCTCCTGGCCTCGAAGCTGTCGATGGAGTCTCGCGAGTACGAGCGCGAGGACCCGGCGTCCCAGATCATGAACCACATCCGCCGCCTTGTGCGCGACGAAGGCAGCAACCAGATTGCCATGGGCGACTTGCGTGTGCGCATGTTGGCCAAGGGCTACACGGCCGAGCAGTTGGAGTCCTGTGTCAACGAGTACCAGTCGCTTGGCTTGTTCCAGCTTCTCGACGACGGCGACTCGTTGTTGATTGTGGACCACGACAGCATGGACATGTGAATGCCTGGGTGGGAAATAGGCGTGCATTGTAACAATAAACCCAGACAGCAGCTGATACTGAATGTAGTGAGTATTTTGCACCCAAAGCGCCTTCACTTGAGGCGTAATATTCATCGTCCTAGCGCCTATAACGACGACTTTGGCCCGTTTCGTTTGAGACTCGAGAGGCTTTCAAGTTCTTTTCCGAGGCCACTGCGGCAACCTCTCTCCACATCTTCAATTTTAGACGACTCCTTCAAGCATTCGCCGTCAAACATCCACCCTCGGGTATAACCTCCAAGTGTTCACCTGCAATCAATCTTCATCTCCAAAAATTCATGGAGGCTCGAATTGTTCCAGTATTCGACTGTGGTTCTGTCAAAAGTGGAGGGCGCATCGGATAGTCCAAACATTGCAGTCGAGCCTCAGATCTGGAAATGCACATGGGTCGCGGATAACGTCATTGAGCCACACATACACCTCCTCCAACAGCCGTTGCATTCCAGTTCCCCGCTCTCAGCACTGCAGTCTGGCCCACCCAAAGCTCTCGCTTCTACAAAGCTCCCCACCACAAAACAAACCCTCTTCTAGCCCGCCCGCCCACCACACTCGTTTCCCCACAGTCGCACGCTCCAAGCCTCTTCGCCATGAGCAACTACCTCAGCACCAGCGACGCCGGACCGTCCTCGGCACGGGCGGACGCCGCGCCGCGGCCGCGCCGCTTCCCCAGGCTCGATCTCCCGAAACACTCGCTCGTGCTCGAAAACAGCGGCCTGGTGGCCCGCGACCACTTGGCCAACGAAAGAACGTTCTTGGCGTGGGTCCGCACCGCCATGACCACCATGACGTTCGGCCTTGCCTTCGTGCAGATGTACGCCGTGCAAGTGCGCGCGCTCGACGTCGTGTACCGCAACGTCAGCTACGAAATCGACCTCAAGCCGGGGCTCCACACCCTCCACCTCATCGGGCGGCCCGTGGGCATTTTGATGGGGGTGTTTTCCGTGGCGATGGTGCTTTTTGGGTTTTTCCGCTACTTCCACGTGCAGGCGGGGCTCCAGCACGGCCAGATGCCGGTGTCGAGGTACATGGCGTTGGTGGTGGTGTGCGTGTGCACGTTGTTGCTGGCGCTCGTGCTCGGCCTCGACATCCGGGTCCTATGAAAAAAAAATAAAAGGTGAATGGTTCGAAAAGTCGAAAATCCAATGGAAGGCGGAAACGCCGGGTTTTGAAAAACACACAGAAAACCGCGGAATGAACACCTACGGCGAGAGCAATTTCAAGTGGCAGAGAACGTGGAGTATATTGGTGTATGTAGCTGGCGCACACCGCTCACCCAAATGTCAAAAACCGCGCAACAACACTCAACACTAACCATGACTCTGTACGCATCGATGACGGTCGCCCAATTGAAAGAGGCCTTGAAGGACAAGGGCTTGTCGGTGGAGGGCAAGAAGGCGGACTTGGTTGCCCGCTTGACGGACGCCGGCGCCGACGCCGACGCGGACGCCGCCCCAGCCGCCGAAGCCGCCGAAGCCCCACAACAGCCCGAGCCTGAGGCCGAGGAGCCAAAGCAGGAGGAGGCCCCGGCCGCCGCCGTGGAGGAGCCCGCCGTGGAGGAGCCCAAGCCCGCGCCAGCCAAGAAGGTGTTGACCCCAGAGGAGAGAAAGCAGTTGGCGGTGGACATCTTGACCAAAAAGCTCAAGAGAGCGGAGAAGTTTGGCGACGAGGCGTTGGCCACGGCCGCCAAGAAGGACTTGGCCCGCGTGGAGAAGTTTGGCGTGGACGAGGGCACGGCGTTGGCCAAGGAGGTGGGGCTTGTCAACCGTGACGTGAACCGGGAGTTGGGCGACCGCAAGTCTGCCAAAAAGTCGAAGAACAAGGTCGGCAAGAAATAGACAGACCGGGCCTGTGGCCTGGCGCAGCGCTAAACACGAATAAATGTACTATTAGTGGAGAACGGGGGTCTGGGGGGTGGGTCTGTCATGCTCAGTAGGCCATGCTTAGGCACCTAATTACGGGCTGTATACTGCTTCTGCGGATCTCGGGCCTCCAATGGGCAGCGGGCCTCTCAAAGGCAGCTGGTCTTTCAATGGCTTCGGGCTTTTCTATGGGCAGCGGGTTTCTCGAAAGTGTGCAATTGTAGGCCATTGCTAGCGCAGCGGCTTTGGGTGAGACTTGGCAGAGACGCTTGCAAGATGGACGCAATTTCATTACATGGGGCAATACTGATGCAACGTAAGCAAAGTCGCTGCAAACTGAACCTAGTTGGTACAATTCTGGTCGCCTAAGCTGCAATTAGGGCATGCTGGCTGTCGGCCAAGGCCAAGTGCTTACTCCCAACTTGTAGTCACCCCATTGCCGAGATCGCTTGGGACGATACTTTCATACTAAACAGAGAGGCATATTCCAAAAATTCCCTCTAATCACATTTCCTATTGCCCACGGCGTCTGACTTTATGGTACTTTCGAGATGTCTGCGCATTTCTCACCCACCGACTACAACCTCTAAAATGTGTGAACCGTACTACGAGGCACTACCCTCAGCGCTCAAGCCTGTCCACTATGACCTCTCCATCACGGACATCTCCGACACCGACTACCAAGGAACGGTGAAAATTCATCTCGAGGTGCAGCAGCCCACAGACGAGTTGCACTTGCACTACCGGGATTTGACCGTTGCCCACGCTAGCGCCGTGTACTGCAACGAGACCGTCGCTGCGTCTGTGTCAGCAGAAAACCCCAAGAAGGAGTTCTTTGTGCTCAAGTTCGAGAAGGAGTTTGCTGCCGGCGACGTGGCGGTGACCATTGCCTTTGCTGGTAAGATCCAGACCAACATGGCCGGGTTCTACAAGTCGTCGTACACGGAGAACGGCGAGACCAAGCACATGCTCTCCACGCAGTTCGAGGCCACCGACGCCCGCCGCGCGTTCCCGTGTCTTGACGAGCCGGCGCTCAAGGCGACGTTCACAGTTGACATCGAGACGGACGCCTCCATGTGCGTCTTGGGCAACATGCCCGTGGCCGCGGTGCGCGAGAAGGGCGACGGCTTGAAGGTCGTGACGTTCGAGAAAACGCCGGTCATGTCCACGTACTTGTTGGCGTGGGCGGTGGGCGACTTCGAGTACATTGAGAGCCACACCGACGACTTGTACCACGACGGCAAGCCGTTGCCGGTGAGGATCTACACCACCCCGGGCTACACCAAGGACGCCCGCTTGGCGTCGGAAATCGCGCCCAAGATCGTGGACTACTTCTCGAAGGTGTTCGAGGTGAAGTACCCGCTCCCAAAGTTGGACCTCATCGCCGTGCACGCCTTCTCCCACAACGCGATGGAGAACTGGGGCCTCATCACCTACAGAAGCACCGCGCTCTTGTACTCGGAGGAGACCTCGGACCCGGCCTATAAGCAGAAGGTGGCGTACGTGGTGGCCCACGAGATTGCCCACCAGTGGTTTGGCAATTTGGTCACCATGGAGTGGTGGGACGAGTTGTGGCTCAACGAGGGCTTCGCCACGTGGGTGGGCTTCTACGCGGTGGACTACTTGTTCCCCGAGTGGGACATTTTCGCCGGCTTTGTGTCGACGTCTTTGCAGGAGGCGCTCCGGCTCGATGGTTTGCGCAACTCCCACCCCATCAAGGTGCCCGTGATGGACGCGCTCGACATCGACCAGCTCTTTGACGCCATCTCTTACTTGAAGGGCGCTTCCACCATTCTCATGCTCTCGACCTACTTGACGACGGACGTTTTCCTCAAAGGTGTGGCGAAGTACTTGAACGAAAACAAGTTCGCCAACGCCACCTCGGGCGACCTCTGGTCGGCCATCTCCTCGGTGGCCGGAAAGGACGTGTCCGCAATGATGGAGTCGTGGATCACCAAGATCGGGTTTCCTGTCGTCAATGTGTCTGCCACGGAAGCTGGCGTGCAGTTGAGCCAGGCGCGGTTCTTGAACGGCGGCGGCGTCAAGCCCGAGGAGGACGACACCGTGTGGTGGGTTCCGTTGAACCTCACCTCCGACACAAAGATCGCGGTGGACTCCATTTCCGCAAAGAAGTTGCAAATCGACACCGTGCCGAACGGCTTGTTCAAGTTGAACAAGGACACTGACGCGCCGTTCCGGGTCAACTACGAGCCCGAGTTCCTCCAGAAACACGTGTTGGGCCACTTTGAGGCGCTCTCGGCCAAAGACGTTGTCGGCGTGATTGCAGACGTGTTTTCGATGGCCGTATCCGGCGAGCTGCAGACTTCCACCACCACGTTCTTGGAGATGGTTAAGCTTGTGACGCTCGACAACGACTACCTTGGCACCAGCCACGTTGTGTGGCTCGAGTTGTGCAACCGGCTCTCTGCCTTCTCGACCACTTTCAAAGGCGTGGACGACAACTTGACCCAAAGAGTGAGCAACTTCTGCACCAAGGTGTGCGAGCGGATCACGCTCCAGTTGAAGAGCGAGGAGATTGCCAAGGAGGACTTCTTGAAGACAAAGTTGCGCTCGGACATGTTGAACTTCTCGTCCACGTTGGGCGTTCCAGAGTTGTCTCTGTACGGCAAAGAGATTTTCGAGCTGTGGAAGTCGGGCAAGAGGATCGACCCGTCTTTGCGCTACTTCATGTTCAGCTCCATCGTGTCCGACGAAAGCGTCACCAGAGAGGACTTCGACGCCATCGTCAAGGAAGTCACCCACCCCGACAGCTTGGATTCAAGAGAAGTTGCATTGCATGCTTTGGGCAGCATCGCCAACGCCGCCTTGGTGCCCACTTTGCTTTCGTATTTGGCCGACGCATCGGTGATTCCTACCATGGACGCCCACTTCCTCGCCGTGCCATTGTCGAAGAACATCAAGGTGAGAGACCAGTTCTGGACATTCTTCAGAGAAAACTACGACGTGTTCCACAAAAACATGTCCACCAACATGGTAGTGCTCGACCGCTTCATCAAGATGACGCTTTGCAACTACCAGTCCACTAATATCGAAAGAGAGGTGCGGGAGTTCTTCGCCGACAAGGACATCCACGGCTTTGAGCGTGCACTTCACCAAGTGTTGGACCAAATCTGCATCAATGCAGCTTGGTGTGAACGAGACCAAGCCAGCGTCGCCAAGTGGTTGGAGAGCAATGGTTTTTGAGATCTTGAGATCTATGTTCTGATTGTTCACACCACGGCTGATGTTAATTTGAGGCTCAGACTTGGATAAGTTGTTGCAAGTGTTTATGTATCAAACCATCTACCTTTCAATCAATAATTATCTTACTTAAAACGTAGCCGCTTTTCGGCCAATACATCACGAGGATGAAGTCAGGCTGACCGTCACAATGTCAACTAAAATACGTTGAAGTAAGTTCCTCTTTTCGTCACTTGTTCCTCTTTTCAAATCAGATTTCTGACCCGCTTTTGCAATCGCAAACTTTCAACAAAAGCACGCAATATTACAAGTTATGTACAATTTTCAGTAGTCCAGCAGGGGAAGTTAATGCAGTCAATTCTATGAGCAGTACCGTTTCTATGAACGAATAATGGATATCTCTATGTATTAAGTACAGTCTCACCTACTTTGCAACCTTGTGCTCGTGGGTCTTGGCGTATCTTCCCGAGGGGTCGGAGTGGCAGCCCCACTCAGCCTTGGGCACCCATCTCATGACGGTGGAGGCAGCAGCCTTGGAGTTGTTGAACATCTCGTCGAACTTGCATCTGTACCAGTACGCCTCCTTTGTCTCTGGCACGTCGGAGCCCCATTCAGGCTTAGGGTTGGCGAGCTGCTCGTCCGTGACGGCAGCCTCGGCGGCGTCCTTCAAGCCGTCGATCCACGAGTAGCCCACACCGTCGGAGAACTGCTCCTTTTGTCTCCACAAAATCTCCTCTGGCAAGTAAGGCTTTGCGTTGGGGTCGTCGGAGGTGTCAAAGGCCTTTCTCAAGATGTACTTCTCGATGCGGCCCTCGGTGATGAGCTTGTCCTCGGGGTTGATGTTCATGCAAACCTCCAAGAACTCCTTGTCCAAGAAGGGCACTCTGGCCTCCAAGCCCCAGGCCAACGTGGACTTGTTGGCTCTCAAGCAGTCGGCATAGTGCAAGTTCTTGACTCTCTGCACGCACTCGTGGTGGAACTCGGCGGCAGAGGGGGCGGCGGCAAAGTACAAGTAGCCGCCAAACACCTCGTCGGAACCCTCGCCAGACAACACCATCTTGACACCTTGAGCCTTGATCTTTCTGGACAACAAGTACATAGGCGTGGAGGCTCTGATGGTGGTCACGTCGTAGGTCTCCAAGTGGTAGATGACGTCGTTCAAGGCGTCCAAGCCCTCCTCCAAGGTGAAGGTGTGCGAGTGGTGGATGGTGCCAATGAACTGCGCCACCTTCTCGGCGGCAATCAAGTCCGGAGCGCCGGGCAAGCCAATGGCGAACGAGTGCAATCTGGAGCCGGAGGTGGTGTGCAAGGAGCCGGATGCGTCCACGCCGGACAACTCCTTGTTGGCGTCGACGCCCACGTCTTTGAGCGCGGCCGCGGCCTTGTGCGTTTCTCTGGAGGCGATGGCGGCAATCAAGGACGAGTCCAAGCCACCGGACAACAACACGCCGTAAGGCACCTCGGCCATCAATCTCTTTCTCACGGCCATCTCCAAGGCCTCTCTGACCTTGGTGTAGTCCACGCGAGGCTCTGGCACCTGGGCGCCGTCCCACCACGTGGGGGTGAAGTAGCGCGTGATCTCGTCGGTGTTGGAGTCGTACACGTGGCCGGGTGGGAAGGCGAAGATCTCGTCGCACTCGTCAATGAGGCACTTCAACTCCGAGGCAAAGTAGCGCGTGTTGGGGTTCTTCGACGACTTGCCCATGTACAACGTGACAATGCCGATCGGGTCTCTGGCGGCGAGGATGCGGTCCTCCTGCTTGTCGTAGAGCGCAAAGGCGAACATGCCGTCCAAGTGCTTGGGGGCGTCGATGCCGTACTTCTCGAACAATGGGATGATGGGTTCACAGTCGGACAACGACTTGTACTTGTAGTCGGACAACTCGCTTCTCAACTGGATGTGGTTGTAGATCTCACCGTTGACCGCCAACGAGTATCTCTCGTCGGGGGACACGATCGGCTGGGCGCCGGAGTCCAAGCCCACAATGGCCAACCGCTCATGGCACAAAATCGTGCTGTTGGCGACGGCGTTGCCGGACCAGTCGGGGCCTCTGTGGCGGATCCGCTTGGAGTATTGGAGCGCCTTGTCCTTGAACAGCTCCACGTCGGATTGTCTGAAAGCGGCGAAGATTCCACACATGTTGATTGATGAGAAGTGGAAGCGACAAGTTTTTATAGAATTTTTCCACCGCGCCCCGCGTGCAGGTGCAAATGACTCAGCACATGAGTCAAGATAAGTAGAGCAGATGCAGCAGGCGGGGCACGGCGTGGTTTGGGGGTGGGGGAGATGGTTCTGGGGGGCAGGTTACGAATGTACCGGATGGGCGATTTTGTCATGGGTTGCAGCCAAGTTCACGCAAGCCAGTTGGTTGTTGTGCTGAGGCGACGGCAGTGCAAATATACGAGCGATCAGTGGGGGGCAGATCTGACCAGTCAGAATCCGAGGACCAAACGTGGCGGATCCGGATTTTTTTTTGAATGGAACGAATGCCTGACGCCCTGAAGCATTCTATATCGCCGGAGGCCATTACTTTAGCTGGGCGATCTCTGTAGTGGCTATGAATGCGCACGGCTAAAGCGCAATATGTGCTCGTCAGGGCACGAACGATGCACAGCCAAAACAGCCAATCCGGGGTCCACATCACCAGCAATAGACAAAGTATTCGAGCGCCAACGCAAAGCTCGCTCCCCTTTGAACTTTGAATATTTCAAGACATTGGTGGCAGGTTTGGTGGCAGAGTTGAGCAACGGAAAACGGCCATGCTGCAAAGCCCACTTTGAGAAATTGAGGCGGTGTGTTCCACAGCTTGAAGAGCCTTTTACTTGCCCCTTCATTTCTCTTCTCATCCCGCCGACATTTGTCTTTTCATCCCACCGACATTTGTCTCTTCATCCCGTCGAACTTTATTTCTAACTTCTTTTGCTCCCTCACCACTGCCTTTTCGGGCTACGTTGGCGCCATAACCTGTGGGTGCAACAAACCAAAGCCTAAACAAGTATTCATAGAAGCCACCACTTGAGATTCGAAGCCCACAATTTGTCTCTTTCAGCAAGTCTTGAGTCAGTCTGCCCCCAATAGTCCTTAATTCCTGATTGTCTCTTTTCTCCATCTCCAAATTCCCACCCCTCACCTTCTGTGCTTGGGCACTGCACGCCCGCGCCACCTACCTCAACACTCACTACACAACCCGTCCACCCATCACCATGGCACTCCCCAAACTCGCGCAGGAATTGCACCTGTTGTTCGAAAAAGAAAACTACACACAATGCCAGCAGCTCCTCACACCCATCAAAATCGAATTGGTCAAGCACAACCTCCTCGTGCCGCTCCCCTCGAACACGGCAACCGCTGACCAAATCAACGACTTGAAGATCGCCGAGCGTATCTTGGAGATCGGCGCCTTGGCGCTGCTCTTGGCCAGCGACTACGCCAACTTCGAGAACTACGTCGCCTCGTTGCGCCCGTTCTATGCGTCCCCCAAGTTGCACGCCCTCAAAGAGAAGAACACCGACTGCACCAAGATCGTGGCCTTGTACCTCATCTACTTGCTATCGCAGGGCCACATCAGCAAGTTCCACGTGGAGTTGGAGGCCATCTACAACTCGCCGCTCGTGGACGACAAGGACAAGCACTTGCAGTACTCCATCAGCTTGGAGCGCAACTTGATGGAGGGCAACTACATCAAAATCTGGAAGCTGTTGCAGGACAATGCCGCGCTTCCCAGCAAGGAGTTTCTGCATTTCAACGACAGCTTGGTCAACACCTTGCGCCACGAGATTGCGCGGTCGTTGGAGAAGACCAACGCCTCCATCCCGGTGACAAACTGCAAGACCTTGTTGTACTTCCCACAGGAGGTGTCGGACCTGGCCTTCGAGGAGGCGTTGCGCCTGCAGTTGGACGTGACCGACTGGGTGTTCAGAAACGGCACGGTGTACTTTGCCAGCGAGACGGACCTGAACGTGCAGCTGGACAACTCCAACATGATCAAGAACGTGTTGAGCTACGCGGAGCAGATCGAGTCCATTGTCTAGAGTGCGCCAAAAGTTATATTACTCTAATGAATCGTAGAAGCCCTTGTACGCCGAGTCGAGGTCCTGGAGAAACTCCTCACATTCGTCCGCGGCCAACGGGTCCGCGTCGCTGGAGTTGTTGAGTTTGATGAGCCAGCTCACCAACTTGGACTTGGCCGGAAACTCGACGGCACGCCGCTCGGCCGTGACCAAGTCGTTGAGGCTGATCACCAAGTTGCTCAAGAGCGGGTGGAGCTGCGCCTTGGTGTTGTAGTTGAGCTTGAGCGCGTCCATGAGCGTGATGAAGTTCCCCGTCGCCTCTGCCACCAAGCGAGCGCTTGCCGCCGAGCTCTTGCCCTGTGCCGTGGAACTTTCCACCTTGGCACCCATGTGCTCGATTGTGGCGGGGAACCCCTTGGTGAGCCTGTCCACGGCCAATGGCGCGTGGAGGTTGAACCGCTGCACCAACACGGCGAGAAGGTCGCTGTGGTCGGGCGCGATTCCCGGGAGGATCTCTTGTAGCACCTGTTCGTGGGTGGGGCTGTTTTTGAGTCCGCCGACGAGCATTTGGTACTGGTTGACGAGCCGCATGACGGTGGAGGTGTACTTCTCCTTGTCGGAGACGTAGTCCTTGACGTAGGCGTTTTCCACGAGCTGCATGGCGGTGACGATGGAGTAGATTTCACCGACGGAGTCGTAGACGGATTTGTGGATGGACGTTGGGAGAAGCGAGTCCTTGACGACCTCCTCGTGGTAGTTTGCCCGCGCGTTTTCGCTGGGGGCGTACGACGACGTCACCGGCGCGTAGGCCAACGGGGCGGACATTGGGAGTGCGTTTTTGTGGGGAAGAGTGGGGAGTAGGCGAGATGCGAGATGTGCGATAGTGCACGCGAGCCGAGATCAAGGTGAGGGGGACGGGATTTGGCAGCCACGCGGGCAAAACTGGGGGTCAATTGCTCTGTCAAGAGCCCCCTTGCTGGTTGCGGCGTTTATTGATTTATCCGGGCCCGGTTTCTGGCCCGTCTCTTTTGGGCCGTGTCGCAGTGGCATCATGAGCATCAGCCAGAAACGACACGGTCTTCGGGCGGGGCCGTTCTATGTGCGTGGGGGCCCTGGCCCCGCGCCCCACCTAGTCTATGTACGCAAAGAGCTCCTTGTCGCTGTACCTGCTCCCGAAAGCCTCCGGCTTGTACCCCAAGCGGGCCCAGTCCTTGATGTTGTTCAAGTACAAGTCCGGCGGCGCCCGGTGGCGGCGCATCTCCATGTACACGTGGTCGGTGCGGTACAGCAGCGCCATCTCGGCGACGGCCGCCTTGCCGAACACGTCGCGCGCCGCCTGGCACTCGGCCTTGATCCAGTGCATCAAGTACGGGCAGCTGGCGGCGTTGAACGGCGACACGGTGAGCGGGACGGCAAACTCCACGTCCTTGCCGTGCGCGATCTTGACCTTGCCCGCGACCTCGTAGCGGAGCGAGAAGAGCCTGCCGGCAAACGTGAAGCCCTGCGCGTGGGTCAACGGCACGCCGTCGGCCAACTTGGCGTGGTTCTTGTTCTTGTTGAACGACGCCGTGGCGTGGCACACCTGGCTGTCCAGGTAGCCGCGCGGCGCCGCGTAGAGCTGCAAGAAGTCGTTTTCGTACGGGAAGGTGAAGGCAAAGCTCTGCTCGACGCCCGCGGTGGTGAGCGTGCCCTCGTGGTGCAGCGCCTGGGCCAAGAGCTTGGCCTCCTTGCGCGCCGGCAAGCCGCCGTCGTGGCACTCCAAGATCTCCAGGAGCTGCACGGCCACCAGGCGGAACTCGAGGTTCTTCTTGCGCCGGTTGTGCAACGGGTTGGCCCGCACGGTGACGTTGACGCAGAAGGCGTCCTGCGGGCCCACCGCCGACACCGGGAGCTGCACCTCCACCAACACCTGGTTGTCGCTGGACACCTGCGCCTCGCACACGGGCTCCGTGAACTGCCGGTACAACGGGAGCGTGTCGTACAACTTGACGGGGATCGGGAACACCTGGATGTAGTTCTGCTCGTCCGCCACGCTGGTGCCGAGCGTGGCCCGGACGTGGAGGTAGTGCACGGTGGTGGCGCCCCAGTGGTCCACGTGCGAGCTGGCCACGACGCTGCGGTCGAGCGGGATCATCACGGGGATGTCCACCGCCAACAACTCCTGCGAGAACTGGCCCATGGGCGGGGCAAACACCTGCGGGTCTGAAAAGTGGCGGAACTGCTTGGCCGTTTCGCTGGACGGGAGCGCGGACGGGAGCTGGATGCGCTGCTCGGTGCAGAGCTCGACGCCCACTGACCGGCAGTGGAACACGAACCCTTTGACGGGCCTGATCTCGATGGTGGTTTGTATTCGAGGCTGCGGTTAGTGTGTGCGGCGGGCGGCGGGGTTTTTTTTGGGGGGATGGGCACGTACAATGGAGTTGGGCACGCCGGGGCTGCCTTTCACGGGCGACAGGCCGTCCGGATGTAGCCGGATGTATATCGGGCACTCTATTTTTGGAGGCATACTGGCGGTGTTGATGCGGTGTGCATGCACGGCTGGAGTAGTGAGAATCACTGGAGCCGGCCACTGTGGAGTCGGACCAAGTACGGGCAACGTGTGATTTTTTTTTTCTTCTTCTTTTTTTTTTTGGCAAATCACTTGGAAAGCTCCTGGCCTCGGGGTTTTTCTGGAGTGGAGGCTAGCATACGAATTGGCCCGGCTATGTACAAGAATGGGCAGGTGCAAATGCGGTTAGGGTGCAAACCAACTACCGGTTGGCTTGGACACTCAGTGGTTCTGGCGACAGTGTTGTCGACATCCGGTGGTGTTGACAGTGGCTCCTCAGATCACGTACGGAACGATGGCGTGCCTCACGTTGTACTCGAAATTCCTCCGGTAGTAGGCCCGGGTCTCGAGAGCACTGATTGTCAAGTTCACCACTGCAAACACCCAGCTGCACGCAAACGCCCAGTCCACCGGCGCCACCGGCCCGTTCCAGAAAAGCACCGCCACCACGACGAGGTAGAGCACGATCTCGTCAAGGTAGTGGGCGCAAGACACCCACGCAAAGAACCGCAAGGTCGGCACCGAGTACTTGACCAACCGCGCCAAGTGCACGTGGTTCTGGTACTGGTCCACGGAAACCAACGCAAACACACCCACCGGCGCCACGGCGCGGGCCCACGAGATGCTGTGCCCGTCCCCAGAAAGACCCGTGGCGCAGAGCACGCTCATTAGCACGTAGTACGTGAGCCCTACGAGGTAGTGCGACACGTGCATGCGGGAGCTGGTGCTCCAGCGGGTGACGGCGTAGCTCTCCCACGTCCGGCGCGTGGCCTGCGCCGTGAGAAGCGCCCACATCCACACGTACTTGGAGTGCCCGTGCGCCGGCACAAGCACCACCTGGGGCCACATCAACGCGGCAAACACCACGTAGAAATGGCGGAACCACGCCTTGGGCACGGTGGCCTGCGCCGCCGCCTCCAACCACGAGCCCCAGCGCGGGCGGGCCCCGTGCGCCTGGGCCACCTTTCCATGGTGGAGAAACCGGTGGAGCTGGGGCACCGCCTTCACGAGGGCGATGCCCGCGGCCAACAGCAAGAACACGGCCGACGAGGCTGCGGCCACCTGCGTGGAGCCCGCGGCGGCGGTCCATTTTCCGTCGGCGAATTCCATGTGGCAGGCGGAATTGATGCAAAGTGAACTATCACTCGGGACTTCCGCGGCTGCGGAATCGGCAGGTGCACACTAGAGCCACACGAGATAAGCCCAGTTTCACACCCGCCCCCCGCACTTGTCTGCAATGGGAAAAATTACGATAAGGACCGACTGACATGAGATGACGGCCCATGCTTTGTATCGCGTCATTTTTATGTTCACAAGTAGGATTGGCGAACTCGAAGTGTCGGTCTGGGCATGCCATAGTGTGAGAATTCTTCCCATGTGAGCACTCGATGTCAGCAATCGGCCACTGTCAGACTTCGCTCTGTTCCGGGTCTACATTAGTCCACGCTCAAAATCTATCATCTATTAGTCCATGCAAACTGCACAGTTCGCAACTATTATAAGCGGCCTAACGACCAACGTACTTCAACTCAAAGTATCTCGCCACGTTGAAACCAATGAAGGAGAACGAGGCGGCCAACTCGAAACCAATGTCGGCTCCGTAGTCACCAATCATCTTGCCAATGACTCCGGCGTACAAAACCTGGTCCATGCCAACAACAACACCGGCACAACCACAGCAGAAACCAAAGACACCAGCATAGCCAATGGGGTACGACTTCTTGTCGTAAAAGTTGAGGTAATCGTAGGCGCCAAAGTTGCCCTTGTTCCAGATGAAGTGCTGCGACAACGACATGGACTCATAGATGGCCAAGTAGTAGCCAATCAAGTTCATGAAGTCGTCCATGAAGTCCTCAAATTTGTAGTAGGCGGGGATACAGATGGCCAACGTGACAAAGTTGCCGGCGATGGTCCAGAACACTCTGGGGATCTTGGTCAATGGCGACCACACGGCCTGCGCAGACAAGCCGACAGAGTACATGTTGGGGATGTTGTTGGAAACAGTGGAAAGGGCGAGAATCACACACAAAAACTCTCCGAAGCCGTGCAACGAGTCCTTCACGAGGATGGCGTACACCAAGCCTCCAATCGAATTGCTTTCGTACAAATCGGCCCAGTCGGAGTTGGTCAAGGTGCCGGTGGCACAGGCCGCACCCAAGATCATGGTGAAGACGAGCGGCGTGAGCAAGCCAAACAAGATACCAAAGAAGATTCTCATGGCACTGGCGTTTCTGGGCTGGTACACGGTGTAGTCCGAGGCGTAGGTGGTCCAGCCGGTGGCGAAGCCGAAGATGGTGCCGCCAAAGGACAAGACATTACCGGCGGTGGTGGGGCCACCCACGGTGGTTCCCCAGGTGAACTGTTTGGAGATGGCCATTCTGGCGATGATGGCAATAAAGGCCACCAAGTTGGGCACCCACGACCACTTCTCGTACATGTGGATGATGTTGTAGCCGAAAAAGGTCACGATGATGGTGCAGATGACCAAAATCAAGCAGCCGGCCCAGGGTGGGCATTTGCCACCGTTGATGATGTGCAACAACTGCGCCGAGGCCATGATGTTGACTGCGCCCCAGCCAACACAGGCCACCATGTTGACAAAGGCAAAGATTCTGGAGGCATAGTCACCCACCAAGAACTTGGACAAGATCATCTGGCGAAGACCCAATCTGCAGCCAAAGATGGAGAAAAACGCCACGGGAATGGCACCCAAGAGGTTGAAGAAGATGATGGTGAAGATACACTGCATCATGGACAAATCGAACACGGTGACACCGAGCGCACCAAGGGAGAAGGTGGCAATGACCATGTTGGCGGACCACCACATGGAGGCGGCGTTGAGAACGGAGTCGTCGGTCTTCTCCTCGTCGGTGATGAGGTCAATACCCTTGGTCTCGGCGTTCATAGCGGCCGCCACTCTGTTGATGAAGCCCAACTTGACAACGGAGGTCTCAGCCTCACCCGAGTCCAGGAGGGACTTTTCGTAGGCGTCCAAGGAGGCATCCTTCTTGGGCTCTGTGGCGATGATTTTCTCTTGGTCAGTCATGGCGGAAGCGGACAAGAGAACACGGCGGCAAAGTGGCGGGAATCGGGGGGTACTTATACCGATGCGAGCGGGAGCCTCGTGAAAGATAACGCAGATATGGGAGGTCAATCAGAGTTTTCCCGAGTGAGCGATGCGGTGCATGCACCTGGGCGAAAAAGAAACCACCCGCAGCCGCGTCCGGCACACAGCGCTACAGATGCCGCGGGAACGCCGTCGGCGGCTCTCCCATTGGCTGGATTGCGCTTGGCTTGGGCGTCGCCTGTCAATGCCACCGCTGATATGGCGTGGTGTTCCGGGTGGCTCATGCGCGCGGACGGCTTTGGGGCATTCGCCCTCCGCTGCAGAAGTCTAAATCTCCACTGCATGTGCCCGCTGGTGCACGGGATCTTGTCCACCACGCCGATTTGGCGTGCCGCGGCGAACCCGACCCACCTGTGAGGCGGCTTATTTCAGCAACCCGTTCGGAATTCGCCAGCGCCGGCGTTGTCTCAGGATAGCGATTACGTTTGCTTCTGGAACAGGGCGCGGTTGTGGCCCCGGGTCGGATTGCGGGCCCCGCCGGGGTTTCTGCAAACCGCCCAGGCGCTCTTTTAAGCTCGTGCATTTAACTCCTAAACTAACGGCGATCTAAGAAAGGTACGCCAAGCTAGAAACTAGTGGCCAGACGCTGCATTGTGCGTTTGGCATTTGAGCACCGCCGCGTACTGGCCCGCCCCAGCAATAGACATTTGCTTGTCCTTCGCTTGTCTGGGTGCCTGCTTATTGTTCATTGTTCCGCCGCCGCAAGATCCACATTGTAGCGTTGCCCAGACTTCTGTGGCTTGTCAACCGTGCAGCCTTTTTCGCCAATTGATCCGACCGCCGGGCGCAAAGCGACTCCATCCGGGTGTTGCATTTCTTGCACCCAGCCTCTGCAATAGTTGCATTTGCCAATGCCCGGTGCGTGTCTCTTCTGGGCCCATCTCTGTGCCCGCGGCTTCTCGGCTGTGCTTCCTCTTCATTATCTGTATTGACGAGTACGCTAACACTATATTACATCCTGAGTGTCTTCCTCATTACTCTTTTGTTCACGCTGCTCCATCGGTGGCAGCCAGTAGAATTGAACCGCTTATTTCCGGAGACCAAAGTAGAGACCCAAAATAAGCGCGATGATGACAATGATAATCACGCAGATGAAGAAACACCAGATCTTCTTTTTGCGGGCCTTCTTGGCCAGCACCACCGCCTTCTGCGTGTGGCCCACGCCCTGCTCAATGTCGTGCTGCGCGTTGTTGATCTGCTCCTCAATCTGCTGGATGGGCTGGTCCTGCTCCACCACCAACTCCTCCATGTCGTGGAACAACTGCGTCAACTCGGCCATGGTCTTCTCCAACTTCAACAACTCGCGGTGGCGCACCTGCACCTCATTCAACACGGTGCGGGCCTCGCCACGGCGGTTCGATTGCATCAACGCCTGCTGGAAGATCTGCTGGTTGCTCGAGCCGTCCTCCACCACGGCGCGGATCTCCTCCGGGGTGGCATCGGGCTTGACGATGCGGTACTGTCTCTCGGCCTGCACCTTGGTCTGCTCCCTGTTGTTGCTCTCCGTCAAGCGGTACTTCTGGATGAGGTCCAAGAACTTGTTTCTGGAGGTGTTGGCCTGGTCGATTTTCTGCGGGTTTCTCAGCTGGGCGGCCTGGGTCTGGGCGTTTTTGATTCTGCTCTTCAAGTCGTTCTGCAAGCTGGTGGCCTCCATCACGAGCGAGTCGATCTGCTTGGACGTGTACTCGGAGTCGTCCTCGTTCAAGTCCAAGTCCTGCAAGTGGTTTCTCTGCTTGTTGGAGATCAACTCCACCAAGTTGGAGTAGTTGTCGAGCTGCGTGTTGATGTCCTGGATCTCGTTCATGAACCCGACGAAGTCGTCGCCATCGTCGTACTTGTACGTGTTCATCTCGTACGAGTTGGTGCTCTGGGAGTTGTAGTAGGGGTTACTCATGGCGGCACTGTGGTTAGTTACAAATGGGAGAAAAATACTCGAAATAGGCGGTGCTCGGTTTCTGCAGGAGTTCGCGTGGCCCTAATTCCGGCTAATCGTCCGCCCAGTGGAAAAAAAGCCGGCGGGGTTTATTTTCGTGTCGCTTGACTGTGTAGAGCGGCTCTTTCTGGGCGGCTCGGGTCGTGGTCTTTGCTGCTTCGGTGTGTTTGGCTTGCCCATCAGCCGTGTCCAGCCGCACCGATGCAGCATGGTGCTCGATAGATTACAGGTGGACAAAAAAAAAATATATATACATATATATCAACTGGAGAGACGAGGTCGGCCTGATGCCGAGAGACCGGCTGCAGTGGCCGCTCAGCTCGACGTGGTTTCGTATCAACAACCTTGTTTCAGTCTTTGTTGGAGATCTGGCGTGCGCCCGTTGATAAGCTAAAAATAGCACACGAAAGACGAGATCCGTGAATTTTGTGTTTGCGCTTAACTTCGTTTCCGCTGGGCCTATTTTTGTCACCAGCGTCAAAATCTATTTAATCGCTCCCACCCACATCTCACTCCTGCCCTGCAAAGCACGCATCTCAACGTCGCGCTCGACCATGAACTTTTCACCGTCCGCTCACCAGGCGGCTGGACACGATGGGTGCTTGACGGCTGGGCCCGTGTTTGCAAAACTCACGACGCCGCAGGAACTCGCATTCTACGCTGAGGCGAAAACCCGCGCCGAAACGCACGCTGCTGCAAACGGCTGGCATTTGGGCTTTCACCTCGCGGACTGGATTCCGTCGTTCATGGGCACGCTCACCCAGGGGGGCATCGCGGCGCCCGGGGCGACCGTTCTCCAGCCAGAAGACGCCGACCTCGCGGGGCTTCTGCAGGCGCAGAGCCTGGACCCGGAGAAGCAGTATTTGGTGCTCGAGAACTTGTACCACGGGATTCGAAACCCGTGTATCCTAGACATCAAGCTCGGCGCCGTGCTCACGGACGAGTCTGTGTCGGAGGAAAAACGCCTACGGTTGCAAAAAGTCAGTGCCGAGACCACCAGCGGCCTGCTCAGTTTCCGCATCTGTGGACTCAAGGTTGCAAATTTCGGAGCCAGGCCGCAGAGTTTCTTCGCTGGCATGGAGAACACGATCGAGGAGGAGCACTTGGAGGAGGGCTCGTACCTCAAGTTCAACAAGCAATTCGGCAGAGCGCTCAATGCTGCAAATGTGGACCGGGCGTTTGAGTGCTTTTTCGGAGACTCCATTCCGCAGCGTAAAGCGTTGCTCACCCGTTTCCACCAGCGCCTCCAGCTTCTCTACAATTGTCTCTTGGACAGCGAGGTGCGGATCAAGTCCGGGTCGTTGCTTTTCGTTTACGAGGGCAATCCCGAACGGTGGCCGCTGGATGCGGAATCCTATTTTGAGTCCGATCCCTTGATCTACGAGTTTCTCGATGATCTGGACGACGAAGGCGAAACGGGGCCTCTTTCACGGCTCAACTTGATCGATTTTGCCCATGCCAAGTTCACAGACGGCGCGGGCCCCGACGAAAACATCATCGCTGGAGTAGAGAATCTTTTGGTCATCTTCGAGAAGTTGATCCAGAGTGCGTAAATGTATATAGTCAAATGCATAACTACAACAACTTGGTGATCTTACCGATGGCGATGGTAGCGCCTTGGTCTCTCAACGTGAATCTGCCCAATTGCTGGTAGTCGGCAAAGGTTTCGGCGCACACGGGCTCCGAGGCCTCCAACACAACGATAACCTTCATTCCCTTCTTGGCGAACGCAGGTGGCTTCTTGGATTTTCTGTTGGTGCCCTTCTCCAACTTGTGCTTCAACTCCACAAACTTGACCTCCTCGATGGCCGTGTGCAAGTGCATGACACACGAGAAACCGTTGGACAAGATGGACTTCAACTCCACAATGGCAACCTGGGCCTCAAACCGCGTCACGGTCTTGACTGGGTTCTTGGGCGACGTCAACACGTAACCTTGCTGCACGTCTTCCTCCTCCACACCCTTGAGCTTCAATCTGATTTGCTCTCCACAGTAGGCCGCATCACACTCCTGCTCGGTCTCGTTGTAAATGGACACAACCTCGACCGAGGTTCTGTTGGGCATCATCAACAAGTTCTGGTTCTTCTTGATGTGGCCAGACTCCACCTTACCTTCCACCACGGTACCCATGTCCTTCATCTTGCCGGAGATGGGCATCATGAACGGAGCGTTGACAAGACGGTTGACGGTCTTCATGTTGTCCAAGAACTCTAGCAAAGAGGGGCCCTCGTACCAGGGGCAGTCCTTCTGAGAAACTCTGTCCTTCAAGCCGGCACCGGTGTAACCGGAAACGGGCATGAACACAATGTCGTCCTTGGCGTAACCGATACCCTTCAAGAACATGCCCAACTTGGAGGTACAGTCCTTGTAACGGGTCTCAGACCACTCCACGGTGGGGTCGTCCATCTTGTTGACCACCACCACGATCTTGTTGACACCCTGAGTCTTGGCCAACAAGGCGTGTTCTCTTGTCTGGCCACCCTTCTCGAATCCGGTTTCGTACTCACCCTTTCTGGCAGAGATAACCAAGATACCAACATCAGCCTGCGAGGCTCCGCCAATCATCTCGGAAACGTACATCTTGTGGCCAGGGGCGTCCAAGATGGTGTATCTTCTCTTCTCGGTCTCGAAGTAGGCCTTTCCAACCTCAATGGTCTTACCGTCGTTTCTCTCCTCCTTGTTGGTGTCCATGACCCACGACAAGTACCAACCCTGTCTGCCGGCATCCTTGGCCTCTCTCTCGTATTTCTCCACTGTACGCTTGTCAACACCGCCGGTCAAGTACAAGATGTTACCACCCATGGTGGATTTACCGGCATCAACGTGGCCCATGAAGATGATGGACACGTGGTCTTTTCCGCCAAACATCTCCTTGACAACCTCCTCGTCGACCTCATCCTCCTGCTGCTTGGCAAGGGCGTCGGCGGTGGGGCCTGGGGTGGACTCCTTGGCCGCAGCCTTGGATTTGGGAGCGGCTTTAGGCTCTGGGGTGGCCTTGGCCTCTGGGGCAGGAGTAGACTCTTTCTTGGGCGCAGGAGTTGTTTCCTTCTTTGGCGCAGGGGTGGTCTCCTTCTTTGGTGCAGGGGTGGTCTCCTTCTTTGGCTCCTCCTTCTTTTCAGCAGGTTTGGAAGCGTTGGCCAACTTGATGCCAGAAGAAGCCGCCAACTTCAAGGTTTTCTTTGGCTTGTTCAAAGACGCCTGCGACGCGGCCTGCTGCTGCTTTTGGTAGTCAGCAAGCGACATCCCCTGGGGCTGTTGTGGCTGCTGGTAGCCGCTGTACTGATTGCCGTATTGACCGCCGTACTGGTTGTACTGGTTACCGTACTGGTTGTTGTATTGGTTGTACTGGCTGTCGTACTGGTTGTCGTACTGGTTGTAGCTCTGGTACTGGTTGCCGCCCTGCTGGTAGTTCTGGTACAGCTGGTAGCCGCCCTGGGGCACGAACGACTGCGCAGCGTTGGGGTTGTAGCCTCCTTGGTCGTTGAGCTGGGCATTGCCCATGTCCTGGGCCAACTTGTCCGGGTTGTACTGGTTGTTGTCAGCCATGATGTAGTCTTAAAATTTTTTTGAGCGGAGACATGTAGTCGAGGTGGAGGTCACGTGATGCGATGGTGGGTGTGGGGCCTGGGTCTTGGTGCAGCGGCGTGGGTGGGCCTGATTTCGAATTCTTCGGAATTTGAATGGTTTCGCCTCCATCGAGCCACAAACGTGTCGATTGCTGAACAGTTGCCTGTAAGTTTGGGGTGCTCGACCATGTCTCATGGCCTCACCACAAAGGCCCATTACAGTGTAGCTAGTTCAGGTATCCAGTCGTAAACGGCCGCTTCTGCCGTGGCATTGCATCAGCTGAAGCACACTCCGAGAAACTCTGCCGCTAAGGCCGGTCACCGAGAAATGCATAATTCGCCGATTCGCTCCCACAATCTCCCCGTTCGGCTTGCTTGTCCTGCACACCGCCTATCAATCAGCGTACAACCATTCTCAATCGTCAAACAAACACCACCAAAATGCCGATTTTTGGAGGAGACAAGCCATTCACGTCCATCACCGTCAAGGTGAACCAGCTCTGCACGCCGCACCGCAACGCCGACTTGGAAGACGACTCCATCGAATTGTACATCCAGGACTTGATCTCGCTCATCCAACTCCAGTCGTCCGGAGCGGTGGAGGCAGCACGCGCCATCCGCAAGAAAATCAAGTACGGCAACAACCCGCAGGAGCAGCTCTTGGCCTTGCAGTTGTTGGAGCTCTTGGTGCTCAACGCCGGCGGCAAGATCGGCCTGGTGATTGCCTCGGACTACAAGCTCTGCGATCTCCTCCGTGCCGTCATCACCGGCTCGTCCAACTCCGGCCTCGGCGGGCCCTACGACGCCGCCGTGGTCCGCCGCGTGCGCGAGTTGTCCATTGGCTGGAAGCACGAGTTGGGCAACATCGAGGGTTACAGCGGGTTGGCTTCTGTGTACAAGGTGATTCCGCGGCCCAAAGGCCACGGCCACCAGCGCTCGAAAAGCGGCGCCGAGAGCCGCTCGCCCGACCCGCTTCCGGTGTGGGGCCAGGCGGGCCGCTCCACTCACAAAAGCCTGAGCAGAGAGGCGTCGCCAGAAGGACGCAAGAGCCCTCCGCCGCCCAGACCCAGAACCATGTCGCCGTACACGATGAAGAAGGAAGACAAGCCCAAGGCCAAAAAGTCCAAGAAGGCCAGTCGCAGAAAGGGCAGGTACGCGGACGCCGAGTACAAGATCCCGCAAATCAACTACAAGGTGGAGGCGCCCCGCATCCGGACGGCAATCGCCAACTGCCACACGCACACCACGGCGTTGGACAACGCGCTTTTGACCCTCGCGCCTGGTTCCAGCCCCTTGGACGACCCCAAGGCCGCCGCCGAGTTCGAAAAGTGCCGCAAAATCAGGCGCGCGGTTCTTCGGTACTTGCAGTTTGTTGGCGCGGGAGACAGCCTGGTGAAGGACCCCGAGATTGTTGCCCTCGACGAGGAGTTTTTGGGCAGCTTGATCGGCGCCAACGACCAGTTGGTGGCGGTGTTCCAAAAATTCGACCATGCCTGTGGATACACCGAGCAGAACCCGGCGCTGTACCACCAAGAGGACGACGAAGCCGAGAGCTCTGAGGAGAGCTACTACTCCAGCGACAGCAGCGACGAGGAGTCGGTGGCAGGCCGCATCCAGGACATGAAGTTGCAGGAGGCCAGTTCCAAGTTGGATGCGGTTGTTCTGGCCCCGGCGCCAGAAGCTGCGCCAGCACCTCCTCGGCCTGAAATCGCCCGCCAGGGTACCGGAGTCTCCACTGCGAGCGGAGACCCCTTTGGCGACCCCTTCGGTGATAAGAACGAGGTAAAACGCTAGAGAAATGGCAGGAAAGAAGAATTGTGGAGTAAAGCTCAAAGACGAGTACAGGCTCGTCAATAAGCTTTCTTGTCTCGTTGGGCTGGCCCATTATGTCATGCTAGTGCGCAGTGGCTCGTTGACTGTTGCGCCCGGTCTGGCCCACCACATTTTGCTATGCGACCTCTGAGTCTATACCGATGGCCAAGTCCCTCGGCTCTCGACTATTGTCGCTTCTTCCTTGCCACGCTTGCACTTTGGAATGGCTGCATATGTCTTTAAGATGCACATGCCTTCCACAAGCAGTCTCTCGCATCAAATTCCGTTCAAATTGACGTGTGTCGACGTGCTATTTGCACCCCATATTCAATCCAAACACGCACTTATAACCGCATATTTCAGCGTAGCACGAAAAGCTCCTATTCTGAGGATACGAAGCAGGTTAAGCAGCAAATGTAGAAGTTGATGAGTAAGAGTAAAGTTAAAAACGAGTGAAAAAACAAAAAAAAAAAAACCGTTTTGGTGCTCGGCTTAACGCCGGGTCTGTGCCCGGTCTGCGCTCGGTCCTACATACGCCAATCTGGGGAATCAACATCAGTCCAGCTAAATCCGGGGATCGACAACGCCCAGGCCGCCAGCGCTTCAATTCCCGATTTGTTGAGTCCAGACACAAACTTCCGCTCAACAGCACTAAGTTCGAGAGACCAGGCAAGCTGACCACCCAGTGCATCTCCACCCCAGAGCCCCATCCATGGCATCCAAGCTGCGGAAAAACAGCCTGGGAAAACCGCCGGCGCTATATCGGCCCGAGTTCCAGACCGAGGCCAGCCTCCCGCCCATCGACGACTTCCGGCTCCACAACATTCTCTCCAAAACGCTCGCGGAAGAAACATCCGCCGTCTCCGCCGCTCTAGATGAAGTCACCCACAACTACCAGCTGGACTTGAAGCGGGAGATCCGGCACACGTTGACCACGGAGCAGAAAATCCAGTACAAAAACATCAACGCCATCAAACTGGCGCACGAGCTCCATCACCAGTGGCAGACACGCAAAAAGCGGCATTTGCGGGCCACGCGGCCGGGCGAGGGCTACAGAAAGACACCGACTCTTGGCGACGAGGTGGGCAAGCTCCACCGCGAGGCACACGCGGTGTCGGCTTCTGTGAGGTCCTTGGCCTTGCGCCTCGCAGAAGCGGACCGCAGACGCGGCGGGCCGGGCGTGCCAGATGCCGAAAAGTACCCCAAGTTGGCCCGGATTTTCGCCAGTTTCCAGCCACAGAGCGCCAGGCCCCAGGCGGCAAGCGAGGCAGCCCGTCCCGCTGCCTTCCCCAGTGCAAAGTGCCCCAGCGTCCACGCCGTGAAAAGTCCGAGCGTCCACGCACAATGTGAGCCTGCAGCTCCCAAAGGCAAAGACGCTAAGGCAGAGGCTCCAGTGGCTCTGGAGCTGGAATCGGACATGGACCCGGAGACGTTCGAGATGATCATGGACATGAACATCGCCAAGTACCGCCAGAAACTTGAGTCCAAGCACGCAGCCAAACCCGAAAAAGTGCCTCGCAACCCGATCAAGTTGCTTGCAACTGCGGCGCTCGACGTGCAGCAGGACATAGGCATGGAGGCGCCGGACACTTTCAAGAGCCTTTTCCTCCCGATAAAGTCCAACGCCACGGTTGTGGAGTCGCCCCAGTTGTCGCTTCACAAGAAGCTCCGCATCAAGGCTTTGCCGCCGCTGCACAGAGACGAGAGGTTGCGTGCAAAAGACGTGGACCCCAAGGTGATGGCGGAGAGCTTGGAGCTGATCTTCCACGAGTCAATGGCCGAAGAGGGCGTGGTCGAGTCGTCGTCGGAGTCTGAATCCTCCGATTCCAGTTTGGAAGAACCGGGCATGTTCATGCCAGAGCCCGAGAACACGAGGCACCAGCCGCTGCATCGCATTCTCAAGCCGAAACAGTCGATCTTGAAGCTCTCGCAGCAAAACATCGGGCTTCGGAAGCAGTTGCAGGCGGAACACTTGGGCCCCAAATCGCCGCTCGAGGCGTTTGCTTCCTACCGCGCCAGCCCCAAGTCGTCGTTTATCAACGAATACTCTGCGATGGGCGTGATTCTCTCGTCTCGCGAGAGCCACGAGCCGGCTCCCGACACGTGCTCCGAGGAGTCGAGCGAGTACGGTGTTTTTGACATTGACGAAGACGTGGAGAACCACAACGCGGCCACCAAGCTCCGGCAGCTCCTAATATGATATAGAGTTAGAGCTGTGGAGACAGAAAAAAAAAATTTGAAATGACGAGATTATGAATTATAGCTGTAAAGTGTATGGAGGGCGGTGGCTAGAAGAGCCAGACGTAGAAGCACAAGGTGAAGAAGGCAAAGAAGAACAAGAGCCACATTTTCCACGAGATGCCGGCCCGTTTGCTCATCAACACCATCTTGTTGTAGGTGTTTTTCAAGGTGACCTTGCCCCGCTCAAAGTTGTTTGTGATTTCGTCGTTGAGCTTCATGGACTTGTTGATCTCGGAGCCCATGCGGAGCCCGAGGTCTTTCAAGGCGTTCACCTTGCTGCTCATGGAGTCCACCTCGTCGTCGTTCTGGCCCTCGAGCGACAGCAAGTATGCCTCGTTGTGTTTGGCCGAGACTTGGGGCGTGGGGTCGTACGGCAGGCTCATTCTGGCTGGTGTTTTGGGGCCGCCGCGGCTGGGCGGCGTGCTGAAGAGCTGCGTGCGGAGATCTCGCTGGTACGCGGAGCCGGCGGTGGAGTAGCGGGATTCCATGGGGTATTTACAGGCGTAGTGGTTAGACGAGGGTATGGGGTGCGCAAGGTCGCGATAAGTAGACGGTTGTATTTGGGCCGCGTAGGATAAACGGTGGTTTGCTGGTGAGCTCTTCCATTTGTTTCTTGGTTGGGGTTTTTTCTTGGCCTGGTCTGTGTCTATTTGGTCAGCTTTTCTTTTTGTTACTATGTGTTGTTTGCATTTGGCCTGGTGCACCCAATCGTACTATTCCTGTAGGTTTGGATTAGTGCACCTAATCGTACTTTTTCTGAAGACTTGCACCGAAGTTGCAAAAGTCTTACATCGAAAGCTGCAAGCTGTGGCAAACAAGTTTCAAAAACCAAAAGCCACGGAAACTCCTAGTGCACAGAGCCAAGCGAGAACGAGACATCCGACATAATCTCAAAAGCCCACTTCTTGCAAGCAGCCGTCATCACATCACACGTACTACCAGTGCGACTTAGTCATCATGAACCAGGAAGTCCCCCGGTCGCTCGGAAACGTCAAGCACGTCGTGCTCATTCTCTCCGGGAAAGGCGGCGTCGGCAAGTCGTCCGTCACCACGCAAACCGCGCTCACGTTGGCGCTCAAGGGCTACAACGTGGGCGTGCTAGATATAGACTTGACCGGCCCGTCGCTCCCCCGGATGTTTGGCGTGGAAAACAAGCAGGTGCACCAGTCGCGCAACGGCTGGGTGCCGGTGTCCGTGTACAACAACGGCGGCGACAAGACCAAGGGCAACGTGTCGCTTATGTCGCTCGGGTTCCTCTTGGGCAACCGCGACAGCTCCGTTGTGTGGCGCGGCCCCAAGAAAACCGCCATGATCCGCCAGTTTTTGAAGGACGTGGTGTGGAGCGGCGGCGCGGACAACGCGCCGTTGGACTACCTCCTCATCGACACGCCGCCGGGAACGTCCGACGAGCACATTGCCATCGCGGAGGAGCTCCGGTGGGCGCAGCCGTTGGACGGCGCCATCATCGTGACGACGCCGCAGCAGGTGGCCACCGCCGACGTGCGCAAGGAAATCAACTTCTGCAAAAAAGTCAACTTCAACGTGTTGGGCGTGGTGGAGAACATGTCCGGGTTCATTTGCCCGTACTGCGCCGACTGCACCAACATCTTCCTGAGCGGCGGCGGCGAGCACCTCAGCGAGTCGTTGGGCTTGGACTTTCTCGGCAAGATCCCCATCGACCCGACGTTTGTGGAGATGATCGAGACCCAGGACAACGCCGAGAACTCCGACAAGAAGCTTCTCGATCTCTACGAGACGTCCAACCTCCGGCCGGTGATGGCCGACATCGTGGAGAAAATCCTACAGAAGAACCTCCCGAGCCGCTTGGCCTAGAGTAATGAATCCAGATACGACCGGTGCGCCGTACGTGTAGTTATGCTCTGAGTTCTGTTGCTATACCTGACTATTCGTCGTCCTCTTCGTCGTCGTCCTCTTCGTCCTCTTCGTCGTCGTCTTCGTCGTCGTCTTCGTCGTCGTCTTCCTCCTCGTCTTCCTCTTCGTCGTCTTCCTCCATTTCGGCGGCAGCGGCTTGTCTAGCACGCTGCGCGGCCAAGTTGGCAAACGCAGTCTTCAACTGGCCCAACGACATGAAGTGCGGGTTCAACTTCTGGTCCCATACCATGCGCTCGTAGTTGTCGCCGTACTTCTTTTCCAAACGCTCCAAGTAGTGCACCTCCATCTCGGGAACCTCGTACACCCGCGCCGGCTTGGCGTGCTCCTCAGAGTACTTCTGCAACTCGTCCACAATACTGTGCTGGCTCTTCTGGGCGGCCGGCTTTTCGAGCACCATCTTGCCGTGGATCACCTGCACCACCGCGTTGGTCTCCGGGTCACGCACGATGCGGGCCTGGCCCACGGGGATCTTCGCCGGGTCGGTCTCGTTGGCAATGTTCTCGGGCGAGAGAAGCAGCTTCTGCGCGTCCTCGAGCGCCTTTCTCTCGCGGTACTGCGTCACGGTCTCCAACGCAGGCTCCTCGCCGCCCCGCTTGTGGTATGATAGGCTGTGCGCCAACCCGAGCTTCTCGTAGTTGGCCTTGACGCTGAGCTTGCGGTCCCACGCTTTCCTCAACACGGGGTGGCCGCTGATGTTGAGGTGCTTCTTCTTGTCCTTGACCTTCTTGGTGTTTTTGGGCACAGACGACCTGGCCATCTTCCTTTTCCTGACGGTCACCATGGCTGAGTTGTGAAAAGAGTGCTGCGATGGATGCGATGGTCTGCGCTTTTTTCCCCACCAACCCTGGTGCACGGGTGCACGGGTGCAACTATCGGCCCCGGCAACAAGCCGCCGCTGGCCGGGGTTTTTTTTCGAGCGGCTAGCGAAGCTTTTCTTTCTCTTGCTTGTGGTTGGGCTTGCTTCCCCCCGAATTCGTATCTTTATTTCGTATTGCATGCACGTGCGGCTGCCCAGCATGCGGTCTGGTGCACCGCTCAGTGACAGTTAACAGCTTCAGCACCGGATCCACAGATCTGGCTGGTGGGCGCCCGAGGCCGCCTTCACTGCGTCTTTGCCGCTACCCGCTGCACTGCTCTCAGGCCTTGTTGGCCGGGCGCATCCGGCTACTCGGCTCTGCCCCGGCCTCTTCCTCTGCCCCGGCCTCTGCCCCGGCCCCTTCCTCGTCCGCGGCCGCGGCCGGTGCTTTCCGGAAGCGACGTTTTGGGCCGCACGCGCAACGGCCTGCCCTTGAGCTCAACATCGCCCATGCCGTCCACGGCCTTTGCCACACTCGCCGCGTCTTCGAACGTCAAGTACGCGTAGCCCTTCGACAAGCCTGTGAAACGCAGCACGAGGATGGTGACCCGCTCCACCTTGCCGACCTTGCTGAAGATGGTTTCCAAATGCTCGGGCGTGGCGGCGTAGTCCACGTTGCCAATGTAGATGGAGCGGAAGTCCACGCTCAGATAGTCAAACTCGGCGGCGGTTTCGGCGGCGGCGGCGCCTTGGCTGAGCTCGGCGTTGGCCGCTGGCCCGGGCAGCACCGGCGGCGGGCTCGTTCCGGAGACCTCGTCTTCGGGGACTACTGACATTGATAAAGACTGGTGTACAGCCGGCTCGCTCCTGCACAATGCACACGAGTACAGTTGGTGGAGATTACACGATTCAATAAATAGCACGGATAGAGTACTAGGCCTCGACGAAGGCTCTGTAGGTGGTGAGCGGCTCGCCGCTGGAGGCGGACTCCAACTCGACCTCTGTTCCTGGGGCAACGAAGAAGACGTAGCCGGTCTCCACCTTCTTGGCGTCGTCCGAGCCCTTGACGCGGATGGTGCCCTGGCCGTTGGTGGCGATGACGATGGATGGGCCCTCAAAGCCGTCAAAGTGCTGCTTCTGGCCGGCGGCCTTGAAGATGGTCTGCAAGACCGCGAACTCGGCGATCGGCGGGTCGTACAACACCGACGAGGCGTCGCCGTGGGACTTGGCAAACGGCAACAACGGCATCTTCTGCTGCTCCACGGGCTCGTACGAGTAGGTCAACATCTCGACCAAGTTCTTGACGTCCTTGAACTTGGGCGTGAAGCCGGCTCTCACGACGTTGTCCGAGGCGGCCATGCACTCGATGATGTCGCCGGAGATGTACGCGTGCGGGTCCTTGGCTTGCAAGAACATGGCCTCGCCTGCGTTCAAGCGGCAGTGGTTCAACATGAGGCAGCCGCAGAACAAGCCGACGTCGTTGGGGAACTGCTTGTTCATTCTGAGCACCAACTCGGCCAAGCCGGGCGCCAACGCGTCCAAGGACTGGGCGTCGGCGGCCGCTCTGGCGACCAAGGCGGCGGCCTGCTCGGCGATCTGCTCGTCGGAGGCGTTCATGACCTTGGAGAAGACGGCCTGCAACAACGCGCGGTTGGCCTTGTCGTCGGCGCTGCCGACGGCGGCCTGGGGCTTGATGCCGTCCACGAAGCTGGCGGCGGTCTCGGCACCCACGATGGCGCGGAACTCGGGCAAAGCGTCCAAGGTGGCTGCGAGCTGGTCCAACGGCTTGAAGCCGCAGAAGCCCTCAAAGTCCGTGACGGCAATCGCCATCTCGGGCTTGTGGTTGTCGTCCGGGTAGTTCTTCGGGTCTGCCGCGTGGAGCTGTCTGGCCAACGCCTTGTCGGGGTGGGCCTGGATGGACAAGACCTTCTCGATGGACAACACCTTGAACAAGAACGGCAACTCCTGGTCGGAGCCGAACTTGGCGACGACGGCGGGGTGCAAGTACTTGGCGGCGTCGCTGGCGACCACGTCGCGCAACACCTGGCCCTCCAAGGCGTCGTCCACGACTCTGGAGGGGACGGACGGGTGGGTGCCCATCCACAACTCGGCGTAGGGCTTGGAGTCGTCGATTTTGGTGCTTGGGTTCGAGCTGGCGGCAAATCTGGCCACGGCGGACGAGCCGCCGAGCTTGCCCCAGTCGTAGTTTTGGTAGCCGCAGTCGATTCTGAACAAAGACATGAAGAAAAGTGGTGGGTAGTGGACGCGCCGCGAGAACAATAAGTGTGGGAGGTGGGAATGACAGCTCCACACGGTGGGGACGGGCTGAGCAGGCCGAAATGTGGGGGAAAAAAAAAGCCAGGCCGGGAGTTACGCCGGGGCTGCTGGGGCCCGAGAAATCGGAAATCTCCGAATTTATCTGCTGGCCGCTGGGGGCCAAGTGCCTATATTACCGTGGTGCGTGGGCTGCGCACTGAATAAGCCACCTGGTACTGGCCAGAATACGTGAGGCCTCAGCTGGCCACCAGGCACAAGACACAACGAAATACAAGACACAAAATACAAAATACAACAAGCCACAAAAAACAAGAAATTGCAAAATCAAGAAACACAACCAAAAAAGACCAGCAGAGTTCAGAATAGGCAGAAGTCAAAAAGGCCGCCCAGCGTATCGCTTGCCAAAACGCACACCCCACTATTTTCGCACACCCTAGCTTATGCCGTGGATTGAGACCGGCACCGGCAACCGAATCGCGCGGCTGGCCACCATCTCCGGCGCCAACCGCATCGCCATCTCCGACAACTGCACCATTGGCGAAAACGCCGCGCTCAACGGCGACGTGCCCACGGCGGCGGACGAGCCGTCCATCGTGCTCGGGAAGTACACGTTTCTCGACCACAACACCGTCGTGGACCCGCCGCTCGCCAAGCGGGGCAAGGCCGGGGCCGCGGACGGCGTGTACGCGGCCGTGACGGTGGGCAACTACACGACCATCGGCGCCGGGACCCGGGTCAGTCTGCTCCAGGTGGGCAACCGGGTGCAGATTGGGCGCAACTGCGTGTTGGGCGAGCTCAGCGTGGTCAACGACTGCTGCGTGGTGGACGACGGCGCGGTGGTGCCGCCGAAGGCGGTCATTCCGCCGTACAGCCGGGTGACGGGCGTGCCGGGCGACGCGTACAGCGTCAGCGAGCTCAACGCGTCGTACCGCAAGCTCTTGGAGACGAACGCGCGTCTACGGCACGCGTTGGGCTGATGCGGGTGCTGGTTGCTATTTAGTCGCTCTGGGCCAATCAGTCGCTCTTGGCCATCGGGAGCACGGCGCGCCGGGCGGCGCCCGGCTTGCGCTCCATCACCTTCCGCATTGCAAAGTAAACGATGGCAAGCATCGCCACAAACGCCACGTAGCCCTTGAAGCCAAACTGGTGCACCAAGTCGGCCTTTCGGAGCGCGCGGCCGAACGGGCTGCCCACCAACTTGGCGCTCAACGTGGCGCTGGTGGCCACGAGCTTGGGGTCCAAGAGGTACTGCAACGTCTCGCGCAAGGCCTCGCGGTCGCTGGTGAGCCGGCGCTGCTGCAACGTCTGGTCCCAGTAGCGGTCGGCGTTCTTGGTGACCACCACGGTGTCGCCCGGGCGGATCGTGTCGCCGTTGATGTTGAGCCCAAACTTGTCGGCAAAGTGCGGGTTGGCCTCGAGGTCCACGTACGTGAACAACACGTCGTCGTGGCTGAAGAGGTGCGGCACCTCCAGGCGCAACTCCTCGATGATGACGCCGGACTCCACGTTCTTCTCCTTCAACTGCGCCACGCGCTGCTGCTTCTTCTCGCGCTTGTCCATCAAGTCGGCAAAGTAGTACTCGCGCTTGAGCGCGTGGTACTGGTGCGCCACCATGGAGATGTTGAACAACGTCTGCTTGATGAGGCTGGCGTCCGTGGACTTCAAGAACGTAATCACCACCTTGTCGTGCTCGCGCGACTTCTTGTTGGAGAAGTACGACTTGAACAAGTCGCCGTTCAACTCGCCGTACAACGGGTGCGCGTTCTTGACGACAAAGTCCTTGATCTTGTGCGGCATGCGCATGTCCTCCAAGGCAAAGTTCTGGAACACCGCCGGGATCAACGAGTTTTCCTTGAAGAGGTAGAGCGTGGGCCGCGACGTGAGCGACGTGACGAGGTGCGCGTGCCTGTTGAACGGGAGGGCGGCGAACGTGGCGTCGGAGTTGATGAAGTCGGTGACGCCCTTGGCCTGGTACTCGAGCAACGCGTCGTACTTGTTGCTCTTGGACACGTAGAGGCTGATGTCAAAGGGCAACGCCGTGACCATCTCCAAGATGTAGGGCAAGATGGCTCTGTCCTCCGGGGAGATGTTCTTCTCGTCGTAGGCGTAGACCAAGGCCATCTTGTTGGCCAACGGGAAGTAGAGGTCCTCGGGCTCCTTGGGGAGCACGGTCTTGATGACGCCCTGGTCCTCCAACTCGCGCGGCGTGGCCAACTCGTACTTGTAGTTCTGCGCCAACTTGTTGACAAAGAGCTTCATTTTCGCGAGCGTCAACTCCGCGGTGTAGTCGAAGCGGATGAGCCCGGCCTCCTTGGGCACGAACATGACGTACTTGGGCGCCAACGTCATGTGCGGCTGCGTCAACTCGCCAAAGCCCAACTTCTCGCAAAGCAACGCGTGCGAGTGGCAGTTGACGTGTGCGGTGCGCGCCACGCTGAGCACCTGGTTGGACAAGCGGTCCCAGCGGCTCTTGTGCTCGCTGCAGTGCATGCAGCTGCCCGGGAAGTTGTCGGCGGCGTGCTGGTCGTTGGCCGCGGAGAAAAACGCCACGAAGTAGGGCTCGGTCATCTCGCCGGCCACGATCTGCATGCCCAAGTCGACGTCCACCTGCTGCGACGACGACGGGATGCTGGCCGCGTTGACGTCGAACTCCGCCACCGAGTTGATCAAGTACTTGCGGAAGTTCTGCGGCGTGCGCGACAACGACGCCGGGTACGAGTCCACGAAGCGCAGCTTGGCCTCGCCGGCCTTGGCCAGCGGCGCGTACAACCGCAAGTTGGGGAAGAAGTGGATGTCTTCGCGCTGGCACAAGTCGCCGTTTTCCACGCAGTTCACCTGCCGCATGTGGATGTTGAGCTTCTGCTGGTCCGGCTCGGACAAGAAGAACGCCTCCTTCCACGTGGGCGCGAGCTCCGTGCAGTGGGAGCAGTACGGCGAGTAGAACTCCACAAACGTCAAGTGCTGCGACGTCACCTCGTCGAAGTTTTCGCCGGTCAACCCAGGGGGTAGCGCTTGGTGCGTGTCTGCGGCGGCAGAGGGCTCGGGCTTGACGGCCGCGGGCGTCGCGCTGCTGAGCGCCACAAGGGCCAAAGCCAACGCCAATTTCATGATGTTGTAGAGGAGATAAGCCACGTGACGGTGCTGGCAAGTCGCACCACCGCGCCAAAATCTGCCTGGGATGGTGGGGGTGAATTTGGAAAGTGCCGGGTTTTTTGTCGGATTGGCTTTTTGCTGGGTTACGCTCTACTCCCGGGTTTTTTATTCGAGTTTCACTTCTTTTCTCAAGCTTTTCTGATCTGCTTGCTTTGTCAGAGTCTCGCTGATTTTTTGGTCTGCGGTGTGCGCGTTTGCTGTTATTGACTAGGGCCCGCTCGGCTGCGAATGCTGCGCGCAGTGATTAGGGCCAGGCGGCCAGTAAACGCATTCTTTTCTTCCATTCATCAAACCATAGAAAAAACTTGGGGAGGCTTTTCCATTGGGCTAAGTTTTGCAAGGCCCTCGATGAACTAGACACCTTTTTCTGGGCGTGGGCCCGACGGTGCACCCGACAGTGCCGAGCTCACAAGTTCACGATGCCCGCTTTTGCAGTTGGACACTCCACCCTTTTGTCTAAAAATCTGGGCTTGACACCCGCTTTCTGGCCGCCGCTGGTCCTCTTCACTGCCGCTGTACCAAACCCCAGTTCCGCTGTGTCAAACCCCAAATCCTTCTCTTCAAACTCCAATTCCACTTGCCCATTGGCTCCCCCACTGTAGCCGTATTCTGGTACTGCACCCGCAGCCACTGTGCCCAAATCCACCACCCTTCAAAAAATTCCAGCCATTGCAGCAAAAAATGAAACGCGTTCCTAGCCGCCAGCCGCCAGCAACCCGCTCCTTCCGTGTCTCTCATCCAAACTTATTCTCCGATTTTTAGACTGGTGCACACCGTCGCACTGTGGAGTGGCGAGCGCACCCGCACTCGCTCAAACAACTGTATTGCTAATACTTCTCATGTCAGACACAATGCAAATCGACACCCCCGACATCGACGAGGGCTTGTACTCCAGACAGTTGTACGTGTTGGGCAAGGAGGCCATGCTCAAGATGCAGCACGCCAACGTGTTGGTGGTGGGCCTCAAGGGCTTGGGCATCGAAATCGCAAAGAACGTGGCCTTGGCCGGCGTCAAGTCCTTGGCCTTGTACGACCCGCTGCCCGTGCAGACCGCAGACTTGTCCACGCAATTCTTCTTGTCCGAGGCCGACGTGGGCTCCCCTACGGCCGCGGCGTGCGCCGCCAAGTTGCTGGAGTTGAACGCCTACGTGCCCATTTCCGTGGTGGACAACCTCGCTGAGCTGACCTTGGCCCAGTACAAGTGCATCGTGGCCACCAACATGCCGTTGGAGCAGCAGGTGCAGATCAACGAGTTTGCCCGCGCCCGCGACATTGGCTTCATCTCCGCAGACATCAGAGGCTTGTTTGCCCAGTTGTTCGTGGACTTGGGCGACGACTTCACCGTCATCGACGCCACCGGCGAGGAGCCCTTGTCCGGCATCGTCTCCGACATCGAGCCCAGCGGCACCGTCACCACCTTGGACGACAACAGACACGGCTTGCAGGACGGAGACTACGTCAAGTTCTCCGAGATCCAGGGCATGCCCAAGCTCAACGACGGCTCCATCCACAAGGTCGAGGTGCTCGGCCCCTACGCCTTCAAGATCGCCATCGACGACTCCTACGGCAAGTACGAGAAGAAAGGCTTGTACCAGCAGGTCAAGGTGCCCTCCAAGATGCACTTCAAGTCGCTCCGCGACCAGTTGGCCAACCCAGAGTACTTCTTCTCCGACTTTGCCAAGTTCGACCGTCCACCGCAGCTCCACTTGGGCTTCCAGGCGCTCCACGGCTTCCAGAACAAGAACCAGGGCAGATTGCCTCGCCCCTGCAACAAGGAAGATGCGGCCGAGTTGATTCGCTACGCAGAGCAGTTGAAGGCACAGAACCCGGCTATTCTTGGCGACGCAGACTTGGACACAAAGCTCCTCACAGAATTGGCGTACCAGGCCACCGGTGACCTTCCTGCAATGGTGGCGTTCATTGGCGGTTTGGTGGCCCAGGAAGTATTGAAGTGCTGCTCGTCCAAGTTCGGACCCACCAAGCAATTCATGTACTTTGACTCGTTGGAGTCGTTGCCCTCCGTTGAAGACTTCCCAAGAACCGAGGACACCACGAAGCCAACGGGTTCCAGATACGACGGCCAAATTGCCGTCTTTGGTGCAGACTACCAACGCGCTATCGCCAACCTCAAGGTCTTCTTGGTCGGTTCCGGTGCTATTGGCTGCGAGATGCTCAAGAACTGGGCCATGATGGGTTTGGGTTCTGGTCCACAAGGCCAGATCATTGTCACCGACAACGACTCGATCGAAAGATCAAACTTGAACAGACAGTTTTTGTTCAGACCAAAGGACGTGGGCGGCAACAAATCCGAGATTGCCGCCGAAGCCGTTCTGGCCATGAACCCAGATTTGGCCGGCCACATCACCGCCAAATTGGACAAGGTGGGTGCCGAGACGGAGGACATCTTCGGAGACGACTTCTGGAATCCGTTGGACTTTGTCACCAACGCCTTGGATAATGTCGATGCCAGAACGTACGTGGACCGTCGTTGTATCTTTTACAAAAAACCTTTGCTTGAGTCTGGCACTTTGGGGACAAAGGGTAACACCCAAGTCGTGATCCCCAACTTGACCGAGTCGTACTCGTCGTCGCAGGATCCTCCAGAGAAGTCGATTCCATTGTGTACGTTGAGATCGTTCCCCAACAAGATTGACCACACGATTGCCTGGGCCAAGTCCTTGTTCCAGGGCTACTTTGCGGACTCCCCCGAAACGGTGAACTTGTACTTGAGCCAGCCAAACTATGTGGAGCAAAGCTTGAAGCAGAACCCCGACATCAAAGGCACTTTGGCCAACATTGCCAGTCTTTTGAACAACAGACCTTACTCTTTCGCCGACTGTATCAAGTGGGCTAGGGGCGAGTTTGAGACGAAGTTCAACCACGAAATCATGCAGCTTTTGTACAATTTCCCTGAAGACGCCGTCACTTCCAATGGTGCCCCATTCTGGTCTGGTGCTAAGAGAGCTCCAAAGCCTTTAAACTTTGACGTCAACAACCCCGACCACTTCAACTTTGTTGTTGGCGGTGCCAACTTGTTGGCGTTCATTTACGGCTTGAAGGACCAAAGCGCTACTGAAGACGACTACAAGAAGGTGTTGGACGCCTATGTGCCTGAGCCGTTTGTTCCCAAGACTGGCGTCAAGATTGCAGCCAACGACGCGGAGGCTGAAGAGCAGGCCAAGAGTCTCTCTGGCGGTTTCGACGAGGCCGAGATCCAGAAGATTGCTGCCACGCTCCCTGAGCCATCCACTTTGGCCGGCTACAGATTGACTCCGATTGAGTTTGAGAAGGACGACGACACCAACCACCACATTGAGTTCATTGCGGCCGCGTCCAACTGCAGAGCGTTGAACTACTGCATTGAGACCGCGGATGCTTCCAAGACCAAGTTCATTGCCGGGAAGATCATTCCGGCCATTGCCACCACCACCGCGCTTGTCACGGGCTTGGTGTGTCTCGAGTTGTACAAGGTTGTGGCAAAGCACGACAACATTGAATTGTACAAGAACGGTTTTGTCAACTTGGCGCTTCCCTTCTTTGGGTTCTCTGAGCCCATCAAGTCTGCCAAGGGGAAGTACAACGACAAGGAGTTTGACCAGATCTGGGACCGGTTCGAGATCCACGGGGACGTCAAGTTGAAGGACTTGCTCGAGCAGTTCCAGGAGAAGGAGGGCTTGGAGATCTCCATGTTGTCGCACGGAGTGACGTTGTTGTACGCCTCGTTCTTCCCACCCAAGAAGGTGGCGGAGAGGTTGGAGATGCGCATCACGGAGTTGATTGAGAGCGTCAGCAAGAAGCCCGTGCCCGCGCACGCCAAGAACTTGATTCTCGAGATCTGCTGCGACGACAAGGAGGGCGAGGACGTGGAGGTGCCGTACATCAACATCAAGTTGTAGAGTGTGTATTCTAAGAAATGAACCTGGCAAACTCTCCTTGGCGGGCAAGGAGAGAGTCGTACGGGCCGGACTCCGCCACGGCGCCGTCCTTGAGCAACACCACGCGGGCCGCCTGGGCCATGAGCGCCGGGTCGTGGGTGATGACGAGAATGGCGAGGGCCGGGTCCGCCGCGGGGAGGTCGCGGAAAAGCAACGACGCAATGGCCGCGGCGCTGGCGGCGTCCAAGCGCGACGTGGGCTCGTCCAACATGAGCACGCGGGGCTTGCGCACCAACGCCCGCGCAATGGCGAGGCGCTGCAACTGGCCCAGCGAGAAGGGCGCGCCCGCGGCGCCGACCGCGCACGCGAGGCCACCCGCGGCTGCAACAAAGTCGCATCGCGCCGCGGCGAGACACTTTTGCACCCACGGCTCGTCCACGGTCCACGGACGCAAGCCGTAGGTGAGGTTCGCGTAGAGCGAGCCCTCGAAAAAGCGTGGCTCCTGCGCCACCAACGCGACCGCCTGGCGGTACCACTCCGGGTCGTACGCGCGCACGTCGTGGCCCTGGTATTCCACGCGGCCCAGGTCCGGTGCGTAGAGCCGCAGCGCGAGCAGCGCCAACGTGGACTTGCCGCAGCCGCACTCGCCCACCACCGCCACGGTGTCGCCGCGGAACACGTCGAGCGACAAGCCGCGCAACACCTGCGTGTACGAGTGCGCCGCCGGCGCCGCGTGCGAGAAGCGCACGGCGTGGAACGCCAACACGGGCTCGTGCGCGCGCGCGGCCCCGTGCGCGCGCAGCGGCTGCAACTCGCCCGCGGTCTCCACCGCCAGCGCGGGCAACGCCACGATGCGCGCCACGAGCGTGCCCGCGCGCTGCCCGCGCGCAATCGACGGGAGCAGCTGCACGAGCAGCGCCGCGCTGGAGATGGTGAAGGTCAAGAGCGTGAGCACCTCGAGCATCTGCATGTGCGACATGCGCCGCGCGGCCACCAACGCCATGCCGTAGTAGAGCACGGTGCCCGTGGCGGCCATGGCGCAGAAGTCGACGAGCGCGAGGCCCAAGCCGCCCGCGGCCGCGCGCGCGCGGCCCGCCGCGAACACCGCGGCCAAGCGCGCGCGCAACTGGCGCGCGACCCGCGGCGCGAGCCCAAACGTGCGCACCGTGCGCACCGCCAGCACCACGTCCACGGAAAAGCTCTCCGCGGCGGCCACGCGGTCCTTGTACCGCGACTCGTACTTGCGGAGGAGGAGGCCGTAGAGCACGCTGACGCCGGCCACCACGGGCACGAACGAGAGCCCGACGAGCGCCAAGCGCCACCCGACCGCGGTGGCCCACACCACGCCCACGGTGGTGAGCGTGGCCACCACCGCCACGCCGGAGAGGAAGTCCAGCACCAAGCCGCGGAGGTCGCGCGTGTCGTTCATGAGGAGCGTGTTGAGGTGCGTGGGCTTGCACGCGTCGAGGTGGGCCATGTCCTGGTCGTTGAGCGCAGCCAAGCACCGCTTGCGGAGCGCCACCACCCACATCTCCAGCGCGTACTGGAGCGCGGCCTTGGCGGCAAAGTCGAGCGCCAGCTGCGCCACCACCACGCCCACGAGCACCGCGGTCCAGAACGACGCCGTGTGGCCGCGCACCGCGGTGTGCGCGGCGGTGCTGATGATGGCCGCCAACACCTTGGAGTAGCAGTACGACAACACGGGCGGCGCCGCGCCGGCGGCCACGCTGGCGGCCAACCCGAGCGCCACGAGCAGCCGGTGCGCCGACGTGCGGAAGCAGAATCGCACCACCGCGCACATGCCCATGGGCTCGGTGTCGGGCACGCCGCCCTGTTCCAAGTCGCGGAGCACCGCCGGGCGGTTCCAGTAGCTGCAGTCGTCCGCGATGGGCAGCAGTGGCCGCGTGGCGCTGGGCAGGCGGGGCCGTGGGGCGGCGGGCGGCGGGCAGGCGGGCGCCGGCGCAAACTGGGCGGTGCGGCCGTGCTCCAACGCCACCACCGCGTCGCCGGGCCCGACCAAGCGGTGGTCGTGCGTGATGACGATGGTCAAGCGGTTGCGGCGCCACGCGCGGAGCCGCAGCATCAACTGCCGCTTGGACTGCTCGTCGATGGAGCTCAAGGCCTCGTCCAAGATCAACACCGGGCGGTCGCGGAGCCACGCGCGCGCCAACCCGATCTTCTGCGTCTGCCCGCCGGACAACGTCTTGGCCAGGAGCGCGGTGTGGTGCCTGCGCGGGAGCGCCGCCACGAACCCGTCGAGGTCGGCAAAGGCGCACGCCTGCGCAAGCGTTTCGGCCAGCACGGGTTCGCCGAGCGCCACGTTTTCCTCGAGCAGGCTGTCGAACACGAACGTGCGCAGCTCCAAGAAGCACACGTTGTCCGTGAACCATGCGTCCGGCTTGTGGCGCACGTCCTCGCCGTCCACCTCCACCGCGCCGGAGCTCGCGCGGGCGAACCCGGCCAAAAGCATCGCGAGCGTGGACTTGCCGGACCCGGAGCCGCCCACCAAGAAGTTCATTCTGCTTGCGTCGAAGCGCGCGGTGATGTGGCTCAACGCGGGCGCGGCGCTGCCGCCGTAGGCAAAGCCCACGTCGTGCAACGTGATGCTGTGCGCCTTGGGCGCCGCGGAAAACGCCGACTCCGCGCTGCTCGCCGGCGAACCCGGTTTTTCCGTGCACTCCGCGTCGCCGGCGGGCGCCTGTGGCTGCTGCTGCAAGAACCCCAACTCGTCGATGGTGGCCAGGCTGGCCTGCGCCTTGCTCAACAACGCCAACATCTCGGCCATGGCCGAAATCTCCTTGCCGAAAAGCAAGCACGCCGTGAGCGCCGTGATGACGTTGCCCACGCTGGCTTTGTTGCTGGTGACCAAGTAGTGGCCGAACGAGAGCCCGCCCACAACCACCATGCCGCTGACCAACTTGAGCACGGCCTGGTTGCCGCTGATGGCGAGCGCCATGCGCGTGAAGTCCCGCGCGGAGCGGTCCACCGCCGCGTTGAACTTGACCGACTCCACGTGCTTGCCGTTGAGCACGCGCACGGTGCTGCCCGCGTGGAAGCACCAGTCCAACACGCTCGCCGCGTGCGCGTTGCTGATGTTTTCGCGCTTGGCGTGCTTGGTAATGAGCCGGCCAAACACGCTGCTGGACGCGGCCATGAGCGGGATCGACGCACACACCACCAACGTCAACGCCCACAGCGACCACATGGACGTGGCGAACAAAAACACCATCGTGGCGATGTTCTGCACGAGAAGCCCCAAGTTCTCCGACACCCCGCTGCGCGTTTCCTCGATGCACCGGTAGACCAGCGTCAAGGACCCCGCGAGGTTTTCCTTCTGCTCCAACCACTCGATCTTCTCCGAGAGGAGCTGCGCAAACACCTGCAGCCGGGCCCGCTGCTGGGCCCGCTCGCCGAAAATCAACCACGCGTAGATGCCCGCCCACGAAAGCACCATGCGGCCAGCGCCAACGACTATGATGGCACCGCAGTGCACCCGCAAGTCTTGAAGGAACGCGCCGGAGGACGCGTAGCCGCCGGCCAAGTACTTGGTGAGCTTGTTGAAGATGCGGCCGTAAATGTAGGTCAGGATGGAGGAGCCCAAAGAAGTGACAACTATTAGCGCGGTGGCTAATGCAACCAAGGGCAAGTCGCCTCTTGTGCTAAAGCGGAAGATGCCGTTGCGGCGGCTGCGGGGCTTATTCGGGTCCGCAGGCATGCCGTGTGTTTGCAGTTTGTGGTTCCGTCTCAAGCGTGGGAAAAGCGTCTTTAATAAAAGATGCGTTTCGCAGCTTTTACGAGTGGTTCCATGTTGCATGCGCTTGCCGCATGCGGAACGCGCAATGGGCCGCTGTGGCTGCAGTGCGGCACAACGCCGCCACTCAAGCGGCGCTACTTGGCGAGAGACGAAATTGCCCGAAACATGTGAATTATTTTTTTTTTTTTGCTTCTTCTCAGGGATGCTAATAAATATGAAACGCCTCTGTCTGGTAGTCCAAGTCGGCCTCGTCCATGCGCGACTTGTCGCTGCGGTTCTTGGCCGCCTCCTTGCGCTGCTTCACCTTGACAATCGACCGGGCACAGTTGCCGGCGCCGAGCTGCACAATGCCCCGGAAAAAAAGATCTAGCTGCTCAAAGTACTTCTCGTCGTCCGTGAGCTCGATGCAGAAGCGGAACGGCATCTGGATCATGATGGCGCGGTGGTCAAAAAGCCCGCGCGGCATGTAGTAGTTTTCCGACTCCAAGAACGCCGCCGCCGGGCTGTACGCGGGGTCGGATTTTGATTTCATAAAAAACATTAGGCCCATCACCTCGGAGATGAGCGAGCTGATGAGCGGGTGGCGCCGCGGCAAGTGTAGAAGGCCCCGCGTGGTGAGGACCTTGAGGTAGAGAAAGTAAACGTGCAGCCGCTGGGCCACGTCGCACCACGAGTAGTATGGGCTCAACGACGTGCTGCCGTCCTTCCCGTACGCGCAGTCGGGCAAGCTGACTCGGCGCAGAAGCACCGGGTACAACGGGTGGCACGGGTTGTCCGGGCTGATCAGATACAGCGACTCGCGGCTGACGCCCGAGATGACTCTGTGCCCCAACGCCTGGCCAATGAGCGTCATGATGCGCGTGATGGCCTCGGGCGATGCCTGGAAGTCGTCGCTGCCGGCGCTGTTCTTGCAGTCGTACACGATGCGCATGATCTCGTAGAAGATCTCCACCACCTCCACCGTGAGCGTGTTGAAGGTGTTGAAGCCGGTGAGCGACGTGGACGCGGGGATCATCACGTGGAGCCGCTCGAGCGACTGCGTGAAGCTGGCGTAGTGGGACACGAGATCGGAGTTGCCGGCGAGCGTCCACAAGTCCTTCAAGTCGTCCTTGGTGAGGTCGCTGACGTTCATGGAGAGCTTGGTGGCCCAGTCGAAACTGAGGAACAACTGCTTGGCGATGATGATGCCCGGCGAGAGCGGCTTGTGGGGGTATTTCTCAATGAGCGTGTTGTACTTCAAGAGAAGCGAGCGGGCCTCGTTGAGGTGCGAGATCCACGAGATGGGCGCCTGGGTGGTGTCCACGAAACTCATGTCGGAAAACAACATCGTGAGGAGGAGCACGGTCAAGATGAGGCCCTCAATGTGCCAGAGCGAGGTGGCGTTGTTTTCCAAGTCGGTGAACGCGGCCACGAGCAAGCGCATGCAGATGGTGGTGAAGCGTTTCTGGTTTTTGTTGTGCTCCTCCTTCTTGGAGATGGTGAACATGCACGAGGCGCTCACAGCCAACATGGCGTAGAGCATGAACTTGAACACCACCAGGTACTCGAGCATCACGTTGAGCACCTCGTTGTTGCCGAGGTTGGCGGCGAACGGGTAGAAGTACAAGGCCGAGTGGCCGCGGGCAAAGTCCTCGAGGTGCATGATCTCCAACGGCGAGAGCTTGTAGAGCTCGGCGATTTTGTTGGTGAGCTGCACGTTCGTCGGCGTGGCGAGGTCGGAGGCGCCGTGCTGGCTGTTGAAGAGGTTCATCGACTCCGCGAGCTTCGGGTTGTTCATGATGTCCGTGCTCTGGAGGTAGCGCTCGAGCTCGTCGTCCTCGAAGAACACGCTCTTTTTCGGCGAGTCGTTCAAGATGATGTTGGAGTGGAACGGCTTCAAGTGCATGGCGCCTGGGCCCTCCCAGTCCTGCGCCACGACGCGGTCCTCGAGATCCGCCAAGCCGTGCACCAAGGTGCTGGCGTCGTCAAACACATTCTCAAAGAGAAGCATGTCGAGGTCGGGGACCTTCGGATCCGCGGGCTCGTCGGGCGCCGCCGGGAAGGCGCCCAACGGCGACATGCTCAGCTCGAAGGACGGCGAGCCGCCCGAGTCCGTCGAGCCGCGGGGCCGCCGGGGCCGGTTTTTCACGTTCGGATCGGGGTAGATGCACGGCGAGCTGACCCGGAGGCAGTTGGCGCAGACCGGCCGCGCCTCGTTGCACTTGATCTTGCGCCGCTTGCACTCCTGGCAGCCAGCTCTCGAGTACTGCCGTTTTATTATGAGTTTCTTCGGCCGGGCTTCCATGGTGGTGGGCAAGAAGAAAGGTTGCGGCGCATGAAGCTAGATGTCAAGGCGCATTACTCCCACATACATGACGCATTCGCGGGAGCAAAAAAAAAAAAAAAGATGGCTTTCTTATATGCATAGTCTAGTTTTAATTTACGGCATACGTGCTGGCGGCCGGCGGCGGTGGAAATCCGAGCACGATTTTCGTGCATGCACGGCGCCGTTGTGCCAAGCCCAGCGGCCGTCCTTGCTACCGTTGCTACTGCCTACGCCGTTTTGCTCGTGTCCCGGAAAAATCCATTCCCCTGTATTTGCCGTGCGAGCACTCGCCACAACGCAGGACTAACTTTATTCGCCTAACCGACCGAGCCGACCGCTATTTTTGCGGGAGAGCGGCGACGAGTTTGGAAGCATGCTGTCCTCGGTCGTTTCCTTTTCCTTGCCGAAAAAGTCCGCCGGCGGCGTGCTCGGGGCCAATATTTGGTTGTAGTGCTCTGCATTCCGCAAGGTGGCCTGGAGCTTGTGCTCGAGCTCCTCCACACGCCGGGCCGCGGCAAACGTGTCGAGACCCGCTTTCCGCCGGTAGCTCACAAAGGCGACGTTGGTGGTCACGATGCTGGCCACCACGAAAAACAGCACCAAAAGAAGCGATTTCCAGCTGATGTGGTGGAGGAAGCTGTTCAAGATCTCGGCAAACGTCTCCGCCGTGATCTTGGACTTGCCGATTTTGAGCGGGTCCCGGTTCATGCACTTTTCCCACTCCATGCAGCTGCTCTCCAACGCGGGCGCCCGCCGGTGGGTGCCGTCGTTGGTGCATTTGTTGCGGTAGAACTCCCGCGAGCAGTACGAGATCTGCTGCATGGCGTCCGACGTGTACACGTCGACTTTGTTGAGCACGTCGAGACGCACGGACGAGACGAAGACGTACATGAGGTACAACACCACGGAAACCACCATCACGTTGAAGAAGAGCTGGAGGTAGAGCAGCAACACGTAGGGCACCCGCGGGTCTGTCCACGAAAATCTGCCGTTGGTGTTGGCCTCTTTGCCGGGGCGGTCGTCCAAGCTGGTGAGCACCACCGAGTCGGACATGCCGTTGTGGCGGTTGTAGGTGATGACCTCCTTGGTCGGCGAAAAGTACACCTTGTGCGGCTTCGACTGGGCCGTTGCAAACGCGTTGCTGCTGCAAAATTGGCCTTGTGATTGCGGGGGCGTTCTGTCTGACCGGTCGGCTTGACGGTGGTGCAAGTACGTGCCTCCAAACGTCTGGTCGGCATTGTGCACTGGCGCCAAATTACGCGGTAGGGCGATTTCGCCGTTGTCTATAGGCTCGAGATTTAGCGAGCCGTCGGATTCAAGTCCCTTGTGGTGGCCGTTGAGTGGCGTTGACGTGTGAAACATCTCTCGGTTACCGGGGAATAAGCCCATGCCAGGTGATTGTCGGGTTCAATTGGTTGCTCTTTTCAATGTCCTCGACGCGTTTCGAGTAATTGTGGGGAAGGAGAAAGCGGTACACGAGGGTGTGTGTTCGCCGTAATTAGAAGCGGTGCCGCTAGATGTACTTTACTGTGCGTCTGCGCAGAGATGACTATACCTGTTTTGGGCGCGGCGCAAACGTTTACGCACGCAAATGGCAAAACCGTCTTTGCGGGATATCATCCAGTCTTACAAATGTGACGACCCGGGCACCGAAATTGGCGGCGGTTCGGCGAAGGTGCAAAAGGCCCAGCTACTGCCCCGAAAAGCCGTCTCACCTCGGAAAATTACCAAAGGGCCCAAAGTACCAGCCAACGCTGTTCCCCACACTCCTCTAAAAGACCTCCCGCCGTCAATCGAGCCGGGAATCACAGTCGTTTTCATTGGGTATAACCCGGGCGTCGAATCGTCGAGACAGCAGCATCACTACGCACACCCCACAAACCTCTTTTGGAAGCTTTTCAACGCCCTGCTGCTACTCGACACGGTCTTGCAGCTTCGACAAATCAGCAAGGATGAACACTCGCTCCTAAAGCGCGAGATATACAAAACAGGCGCACTGCAGGCGCGGGCAATCCACGACTTCGACCTTTTGCAGTATGGCGTTGGTTTTACAGATTTGGTCTTGAGATGCACCAAACAGGCGCAAGAATTGTCGAAGGCCGAGAAACTTGAAAACGTGCCTCGGCTCGTCCGGGAACTCAAAGCGTGCCAGGCGCCCTTTGTGGTGTTCATCGGGAAAGGCATCTGGGAAATCGTGACCCAGTACTTGTCTCCAGGACACAAGCTCAAGCCCGGGACGTTTTCCTGGGGTTTGCAGGAGATATCGCCCGTTGTGGGCCGGCTCCACAGCATGTGTGCGTACAAGCCAAAAGTGTATGTGTTCCCAAACACTTCTGGGTTGGTGACTCTGATGAACTACCAGCAAAAGCTCACTCTATGGGACGCGTTGGTGGGCGATATGGCGCCAGCTGAAACATGAGCCAGTTCCATTCCTATATATACATTATTTCCACACCCGGTCGAACGCATGGCCGATGTCGGACTCAAACTTCAGGTTGGTTTCCGCCGTCACGTTGTCGCCCTGCAACCCGAAGTTGGAGGCGAATAAGTAGTCCACAAGCCCCCGGATCTGCATGCACTGTTTCTTGCTGTGGCAGTTCTCGTAGCGGAGCTGTTTCAAGGCTCTTTGCTGGATCTCCATGCATTTGGCGCTGCGAGCCACGGGCTCCAGGCAGTCTTGCGTGGATACAAGCGACCAGCCGCGGTAGCACTCCACCACGGCGTGCTGGATCTCGGCGCAGTTGATGGAGGCCACGTCCTTGACCTTGGCATGCTGCTTGAACTTGGCAAACTCGGCGTCGTACCCGTGGTTTTCTCGCTGCAACACCTTGTGCACTATGAGGTCCTTGGGGGTCTCATCTTGTTCGGCGTATTTCCGCGTGGGGTCCACCTCGGCGTAGAATTCCTTGAGGTTTTCCGGAAGGTCTTTTGTCGGGTCCTGGGGACTGCTGCTAAAGGGCCACATGCGGTCTGGTGCTAGAGATCGATGCTCACTGTGTGTTGCGGTGCACGGATCTAGCTACAAGAACATGCTGCCGCCAAAAAAAAAAAACCGGTTGCAAAAACCCGGTTGCAGAAGGTTTTGGTTTATTTCTATGACACTCTCTTCTGATGCGGCCGAGCAACTATAGTCTGTCCAAGATGCCCTCGAAAAGCCGCCCAATCTCCACGTCCATGACATTCCACATTTCCGACGACGATGCCAGGCCGTGGGCCTTGAACGCATCGATTTTGGAGATGATGGTCATGCGGATGCGGTTCACAATCGGCGAGAGGCGAACCACTGCCGTCGGGCTCATGCGGGCCCTGTGTTCTCCCACCGGAAACCCATCCATGAGAAACGAGATGCGAGTGTCCACACTTTGCATGACGCTGAAAAACGTCGCGTAGAACGCCGTTGACGACCGGCCGTCGACCGCGGGGAAGCTGTAGTAGGAGAGCCAGTCGTCCAAGTCGCCGAGAATCCGGACGTAGTACTCGTCCTGCCCGAAAAGAGCGCCGTTTTCGTGCACCAGGTACCACACCAAATCGAGCACCGGCACCAAGTCAGAAAGCACTTCCTGGAGCGTGTATGTGACGGCGGCCTCGGACTGGTTTTTCACGAACTTGCGCTGGATTTGGAGAATCTCGCCATCAAGATACCCGACAAACTTGCTCTGCTGCTCGTTGGAGAGAGCGGCGTGGCGGGCGTTGCCGAAAAACTCCTGCTTCAAGGACTCAAACGCCTCGTCGAAGGGGAGCGTCCACAGCGTGACGTCTGTTGGGAGGCCCGGGTCGTTGTGCAAAACCGGCGCCTCGGCCTCCGGTCTGGTGGCCATCACCTCGTCCTCCCCATCCGCGTCTAGTTCCAAGTCCGGGTTGAGCTCCAAATCATCCAATTGCGTGGGGTTTTCCGGGAGCCGCACCTCTTCGTCTGGTTTGACATGTAGCGGGGACGGTGGAGCGGTGGTCATAGTGGTGGGTGTAGTGATGTGGAGTGTTTGCTGTGGAGTGGAGTGTTTGCTGCGGCGTGGAGTGTTTGCTGTGGTGTGGAGTGTTTGCTGTGGTGTGGAGCGGTTCTGGTGGACAAACGGCTGTTTGGCGTTTTGCAACTCTACTCACGAAAATCGGGTGTTTCGCTTACTGGTTTCTGGTGATGTCACACGGCGGTATGTCTTCGCAGAGTGCGCCACTGATGGACCGGTTGACATGGCAAAGCGACGTTCAAAACACCCCATGTATGCATTCCCCAAACAGCATTTTCAAAGGCCAATCCAGCTTTTGGCATTTCTATTTTCCCAGCGGGTTTTGCAAAATTAGGCAGAGTCCGAAGTCCGTTCCTGGCTGTGTGCGATGTGCCGCTGGCCTGGAGCATCCGATGGGCCTGTGATTTTCTCGTCTTGCGATTGAGATGACGTCTTCCACCACACCGCTCCCAACAGCCAACTACAACAGCCCGCCGCCCTGGGACCCACGAGTAAATATTTCGCTTTTTCGTCGCCGCCAACAGAACGCTCGCTGTATTCTTCCCGTTTCTCTACTTCCCCTTTTCTCTCTGTCTGTTCTGCCGGACCGCGGCGGCATTCCAATACAGCCAATGTTGCAGCAGCGATATCTCCGACCTCCGCGCACGGACCGCCACAGCTTATCTCTACCATTTAACTTTTCTTTCCGCCTGCCAACCTCTGCTCTTCCTTCATTCCACGTGGCTGTCCGCTCTTACTCCACGCAACCGCTGTTTCTGACCCACCGACTGCTCCCACCTCTTGCGAGCATCACACTTATTCATCCCTTATACCCGCTGGCGTGATCATTTACAGAAATGCCCGTGACTCAGGCTCACAAGGAGCTCAAGCCCAGAGAGGAGCTCGCCCTCCCCACGCTACCCAAGCATGTGAAGTCGCCGTTCAAGGTCCATGCGCCCGGGTTCGACGTGGCGCAGCTCCAGCCCGCCGAAGACGACGAGTCGTCGGAGTTGCACTTGGCCCCTACAACAAACAAGAGGCGTTCCCGCCGCGTGGTGTCCTCGGCGCTTCCCCGGTACCAGTACGCGTCCGACTTTAGCCGCTTTTTCGCAGGTACGCTGGCGTACCTCGGCCAACAGCAGGTGCCCGATTTGCTCAACACCACTTTGCGCCCAAACGCCAAGTTCGTGGGCGAGCAACAGAGCGGCATGTCGCGGTACGACATCAAGGTGGAGCTCAAGACCGTGGACCTTCTCGACTCCGTGGTGACGGGCTTTTTCCAGATCAAGGGCCTCACAGACGAGCACCCCTTGATCACCACGTGCTTCAAAGGCGAAATCATCAACAACCCGTTGACGCGCATGGAGTGGGGCAACCGCGGCGCAAACATCAAGCGGTACTCGTTCATCACCGAGGAAAACAACTGGTCGTCGTTCCCCAAAAACGACTTGGAGCACTGGAAAAAGCTCACCGGCTGCCCGAGCCACTACACTGAGGCTGATCTTCGCGAGAAGCTCCAGAAAATACAGGCGGGCGAAGAGGACCAGCTGTACGTATACATGCGCTGGAAAGAGGAGTTTTTGTTGCCGGACTCGCGCGTAAAGCTGCTCCAGGGTGCGTCCTTCGAGGGCTTCTACTACATTGTGCTTAACATTGGAAGCCGTGCGGAGCAGCGCACGCTGCGCTTCTCGTCGAACATCATCCCGGGCTCCATGAGCGGGTTATACTTCTACACGCAAAGTGAGAAGTTCCAGTCGTTGTCGTTGCGGCACGTGGAGGAGCGGGGCGCATCGTACGCTTTTGACTTTGTATAGCTGGGCTATTGGGTAACAGGGAAATGGAATACTTTTTTGGAAAACTATGTACGTTTGTGGGGTAGTAGTCTAGGCCTTCAAGTCCCGCGTGGCGTAGATCTTGGCAGTGTAGGGCTCCTCAAAGAGCAATGCAATGCGGTACATGACAAAGACGAACGCGGACACCACCACACCAGTGGGCTTGCCGTACCACAAGGCGGTTCCCAAGAAACAGAGCGTGGAGCCGTTGTACATTGGGTTGTTGTTGATGTTGAACGGGAAAGCGGTGACTCTCTCCTTCATCAAGATGCCAAAGTAGTCGCCCAAGTACGTGCCGGTGACGCCCAACGCCCACATGGAGGACAACACAAGCACGTTGCCAAAACCGAAAGTGGCAACCGCGGCGGCCTTCACCAAGGGCGAGTCCAAAAGGGGCTGGTACGTGGGCTGTGCCAACAACGCCTGGTGATAGATGTGGTCACGGTAGATTCCCAAGCTGAAGATGGTGAACGCCAAGAGATAGCATCCTCTGTAGGCACCGCCAACCGCCTTGGACAAGAAGTGGGTCTTGTGCTGGAGTCTGGCCACGATGTTCCAGAAGACAGGGTTGAACAAGATGGTGGCCAAGGCGTACTTGAGCTGTGGCGTCACGTCCACGTAGTCCGAGAAGTGGGAGACAAGGTACGAGAGCTGGTCTTGTTTCACTGGCGTTAGTAATGATGCAGCTGAGTGGCCAATTGCGCCGATTGCGCCAGTGGAGTGTTTGAGTCCAGTTCAGTGATCTGACCCTATCGACTGTACCAGTCAAGTGATAAGGGCAATTGGGTGTATCGGCCAGATGTGATCAATGGCTCATGTTTTGGTTCGATACCTGAACTGTCATTTTGAAGTGATTTTGATTCAGTGGGGTGGGAGACATACTTTTGGGTGAAGTGTGGACCAGACAATTGGCACTGATTATATAGAGAGGGAAGCGCATGTGATAATGGCGCCCTCACGTGCCGCAGCCAACAAAAGCTGGGGACACAGCGTCGACCAAATATCCAATGGCAATAGTTTTCTGCTTGTATTTAGGCTCGCTATTCCAGCACTGGACTAGAAGCATCGCAAATTGCCCAATATGGTGTTTCATGGCGTTGGGTGCAAGTGCCTGTTTTGGTGTGCGCTGCCAAGCACAGATTGTGAGATAATGGCTGGTCAAGAATCAGCCAATGCTTTGTTTAGTCAATTCGACTGATATGGAATTTGGCCGTTATTAATTTCGACTCCCAATTTGGCCATCGCCGAGAAAGCCGTCTGTCGGGCTTGTAAAGATTTGGCAAACGCAAGCTTAGCGCAGATTCGATCTCCTGCTGAGATTGTTAGATTGGATGTCTGGTGACAAGTGCCCCACAGTATTTTACTACTGAAAAGAAAAATAGAAAAAGAACCAACCTTGGCTTAAAGTCATAGCTTTCATCATTTTTTCAATGCAAAATACAAAAGGATCACCGCTCTGTTACTTTAAGTGTGTCCGCATTTGATGCGTCTAAATTTGATGTGCATTATCGAACATGCGTTTTTACGTCGCGCCGTCTCGCACCACCACTCATGAGACACAGAATCACATACATCCACGCCGAAACCGCCGAGTCTCCGGTCAAGGCCACGTCCCCCACTTCCGTGCAATTGTCCGACTCGACGGTCTTCGAACGGGAGGACCGGTTCTCGTTTCCCTCGCCCAGATACCCCCACATTTCGTCGCTCCGGATCCACATCTCCAGCGGGTCCCGGGGCGCCACGTTTCCATCGCCTTTGGCCTACAACTACCAGTATGGGTTGCATGTGTACGCGTTGCCCAACTCTGTCTCAACGGCCGAACAAACGGAGGCTTTCTTCAGCGAAACTAACGACGTGCTACTGGAGATCTTGGGTATCACGGTGGACAGATCCAGCTGGATTCTCTCGCTCAACTCCTTCTACTTCCACCTGCCCTCGGTGCCGCTGCCCCGCGTGCATGCCGTGGGCGAGTTTCCAGAGCGCTGGACGGACTTTGACTACCTTTACCAGGCCGCGAGAGCTGTGGTCAAGACGTTCACTCCAGAGCTGCAGAACTTGCTCGTGGACGCGTCGAAAACAGACTCTTACACTGAGGTAGGTGTATTTTCTGTCACGCACCACTCCACAGCCGACGACTTGGTCCTATCCGGTGGCTTGGCCGTCTTTAATGACGGAAACGAGCCAAAAGGTGAGGACGAAAAAGTGCTCCAAAAGACACTTTTCCACGTGAAGCCCCGCCAGAGACGCGCCGGCGTGAAGTATGACGTGGAGTACAAACGCAACGGCTTGCACCCCATCGTGTTGTTGCCGCCCAGTTCGGCCCCCGTTGACGCAGACATCTCGAACTGCGATCTCTATGCGTACCTCACGCTAGAGAAGTCGGTGTTTTTGGACCCGTACCAGCTCCCCGATTCTTTGACGCTTCTCACCAACTATGGCACCAAAAACTTGGAACTTCCAGAGTACTTGGTGGAATCGTGGGGCAACGAGATTTTGCTCGAGATCAACCAAACCCACACGTCTCCGATCGAATTGACGTTGCATTCGAGATACCAGCTCCCTGGCAACAAGTCGCAACACACGGTTCCAATTGCAAGCCCAATGGTCTTCTATGCCTGCGATGTGGCAGAGGATGTGTTTCTTTTGAAGAATTCCCCCTTCGACAACAAAAACGCCATCGGAGGCTCCTTCGAAAAGTTCTTCACCGAGGAAACGGTGTTTTACCACGTTCTGGAACGCGGTTCGTTTTCAGTTGACATCCCCGTTGCGTCGGAAAACCTGAATGTTGTCAACTTGGTCACGTTTGCATCTTTGCTTTTCGGAGTGTGGCTCATTGTCAGCAGCATGCTCGCCCGCGTCAGCAAGAAGAAGACAGAGTAAACTCTACAAGCCAATGAACCTCACGTCTATCTTCCTTCTATATTCTCCTCCCTCATAACTCGTCTTTTCCGCTTCTTTCGCCCTTCTTGAACAGCGGCAACACGCGGTACTCCACGTACAAGTTGCCGTACTCATCGTCGTTCATGATGGGCATCCCGTGGCCCTCCAAAACGTCCACCTGCCCGTCTATAATGACCTGCCCGGGATCTCTTCGAAGCGTGACGGTTTCGTCGTCAAACATCTTCACTTCCCGGGACCAGCCGCCGTGCTGCGCCTCTTTCGCCGTGAGCAACTCGCTCCGGTAAAGGTTGTTGCCGATTCTGCGGAACCCCCAGTTCAAGTGCGGGTGCTCGCTCAATTGAAGATTCAAGTTCCCGGGAACAAGCTCCGGGTGCTGGTCGCCCTCGCCTTCGAACGTATGCGTGTAGTAGCGCGGGGTGCCCGCAGAGACGAAGAAGTTGTAGTCCCGCGCCTTGCGCACGATCCCGCCGCCGCCACAGGTCTTGCACTTGTGGGCAATCGTGGACCCTTGGCCCTGGCACTGGTCGCAGTGGGTCTGGAACTGCTGCACCATGGGGCCCATTTGCCGCCGCACGGTGACGACGCCCTGGCCGTTACACTTGGAGCACACGTTTCGCTTGCCGTCGGCGCTTCCGCTGCCGGTGCACGTTTCGCAGATGTTGTTCATCTCCACGCTGAAGTCCACGTCCCGGCCCACGAAATAGTCCTTCAAGGAAATCTGCATCTTCACGTTGGTGTCGCCGCCGCGTCTCTTGCCCGGGTGGCCGTGGCCTCCTTGCCCGTTGAAAAACTGGCTCAAGATATCGTCGAAGCCGCCAAAGCCCGGGCCTCCGCCCCCGCCTGCGCCGGCGTTGGCGTCGCCAAACCGGTCGAAGTTCAGCTTCTTTTTCTCGTCGGAAAGAATGTCGTACGCCTCGCCCACCTCGAGGAACTTGTCGTGGGCCTTTGGGTCCGGGTTTTTGTCTGGGTGGTACTGCTTCGACAACCTTCTATAGGCGGACTTGATGGTTTTCTCGTCTGCGTCGCGGCCGATCTGCAAAACCTGGTACGGGTCCATGGCCGCCGCCACGAGACACATCAAAAACCATATGCTCGAGAGGAGCCTGGGGTAGAACATGGTGGAGATGCAAAAAGATACGTGTAAAAGTCGCTATCGGTCGCGCGGTGAGTTGCAGTCGCGAATGCGAGCGAGCAAATGCGCTGCGTCCGACGCAGCGATTGCACGTTGGGCCACCGACGGACGAACAAACAGAAACGAGAGAAGCCGCAGCCAAAGTGCTGGTGATCTTTCAGGCTGGGCCCATTCGATAGGACCGTTGCACGCCTGTTGGTCTTCCAAGATGGTTTCGTGGTCTAGTTGGTTATGGCATCTGCTTAACACGCAGAACGTCCCCAGTTCGATCCTGGGCGAAATCATTTTTTTGCATCTGCGCATCGTACATCTGCCCTCCAACGCTACATCATCAACTTCTTCATGCACGAGGTGATCAACTTCGCCTGCTCCCACACGGCGGGCCACGTCGTCACACACCTATATAACGTACAAGAGTCCCACATCCCTTACTCGAAAAAACAGCCATTGACCCACAGCAACGACGTTTTCCTCGACCCCGTGAAAGTCAATGGCCGCACAAACTACTACCCACGGAGCATCAGCGTGGAGTTCGCGGGCGGCTACGGCTTCTTGAGCAAGTACGAGTACCGGGAGCCCAAAACGGCGCTCGAGACCATCGAGGCCGAGGTGGTGGCGCCCCAGAAACAGCACCCCAAAAGCGAGTTCCAGCAGCAGTTGGACAGCGGCAAGGCGGGCGACCCGGCGCTGTTGACCGCGGAAAGCACCGCCTTCTGGACCTCCTACAACAAGCTCATCTACCGCCCGTCGTCGCTCGTGGAGGTGCCGAACTTCAAGCACCCGAACGGCACCCACAAGCATTTTGCCCGCCTCGGGTTCGCAGACTACCCCGTCGGCCAGGACGAGTGGCAGCAGACGCAGGATGCCGTCGACGACACGTTCCGCCGCCAGTTGGAAATGCTGGACTTGGTGCAGGGCGTGAACTTCTTCGCCGAAACAGACAACGCCTGGGGCGGCTTCACGGGAGACATGATCACGGAGCTCCGCGACGAGTACTTCAACAACGGCGTCAGCAGCAAGCACTGTCTCTGGGTGTACGGCATGCAGACGGGAACGGGCACGGAGGCGCTCTTGGCCCGGATCCGCTCGTTTGCCGAGTTTGCGGCCAACTCCACGCTCTTTGTGCCGCTCCAGCTTCCGCAGCAGGCCCAACCGCTCCTCACGCCCGAGTTTAGCGAGTCCAGCCTCTGGCACCGCTCGGCAGTGCTTGCCACGGTTGTGAACGCGGTGTGGGGCTTGAACTGCCAAATCAGCGATCCGGTGCGGATGGCCACGATTGAAAGCGGGCTTTTGAAGAGCTACGAGAAGAGAAACATCGTGAACGAGGTTTTCCTCCGGGAAGCGGAGCAGGCGGAAAAAACAGACGCTTTCGGCGTGGCGGACGACCCGAGAATCATGCAGATGTACCTCACCGGAACTCCAGCTCCACCCTCGGAACTCAGCCTCGGGTTGAACCACGGCCCCAGTCGGCGGAAGTTTGCCGTCGCCAGTGTTCAGAGAGAGAAGAAGGAGTCCGACGCAATCACAGAGGTCTACACCAACCCATACCTCGACGAATTGGCCAAGTGCAACACGTTCCCGCGCGTCGTGGAACACCCGGATTCGGTGCACCCGGAACTCGGCGTGAGCACCAGTCTCAAGGAAACAGTCAAGGACTACAGGAAAATCGTGCAGCGGGTGAGACTGCCGAAGCACGTGGGTATTTTGGGCGACCGGTCGGAGTTGGTGGAGCAGCTCTCCGCCATAATCGAGGAGTACACCGTGGGGTACTCGGACGAGTCAGACTACGAGTAATGATAGGTCAAAGATAAAAACAACCTGTAAGTCAATTGAGCCGATCGTCTAGATGGTCAACGGTCTAGATGGTTTTCTCCACCAAGTAGATACCGTACTTGTCCTTCAAGGTCTTCATGATTGGGTCGTTGATGTCGGAGGACATTGGAGCCAACAAGCCCTTCTTGGACAAGGTGCCGTCCAAGATCTGCTCGGTGGCAACGGCGCAAGGCACGCCGACCAACTTGGCCATGGACGAGTAGCCCTCTGGGTTACCGTAGTCGACCAAGGTGGAGGTTCTGGTCTCGGTGGTGCCGTCGGCCCACTCGATGCCGAACTTGTGCTGCAAGCAGACCAAGTCTCTCTCGCCCTCCTCGTACTGCATCAACTCCTCCAAGGTGGCACACAAGGTGTCCAAGGGGTTGCCTCTTGGCGTGGTCTTGTTGTCGGAGAACAAGCCCAACCACTTCAAGCCGGCAACGATTCTCTCTCTGTCGGCGTCGTTCTTGAACGTGGCCAAGGCGGAGATCTTGGCAACGAGGTCCTTCTCGGAGGAGGAGGTGGCGCCAATGAGCTGCGCGAGCGCGTCCTTCCAGGCAATGGCCTCCTTGAAAGCGGGGTGCTCGGCCTCCTTCAAGAAGCCCAAGTCCACCAACACCTTGATGAACTCGGGGAAGCCCTGGTATCTCAAGGTGCCTCTGACGACGGTCTCGGCCTCGGGGATGTTGTACAACTTCTTGTACGTGGTGGAGTCTCTGTTGGGGTACGCGACGAAGGCGAAGCCGGGGTAGATGAAGTAGGGCTGGGCGGTGGCCATCAAGTCCTCGGACTTGACCTCGGCAACCTCGCCGTCCTTCCAGTAGGAGGCCTGGTTGGTCAAGGCCAACAACACGCCTCTGGACGACCACGAGAACTTGTAGCCCAAGGGGTTGTCGGAGTTCTCCGGAGCGGGCAAGCCGCCGCAGTAGGACAAGAACGACTTGATCTTGCCGCCGACGGCGTGCACCTCCTCGATGGTCTTGACCGCGTACAAGTGGTCGATGCCGGGGTCCAAGCCGATCTCGTTCATCACGGTGATGCCGGCGTCGTTGATCTGCTGCTCCAACTCCTGCAACTTGGGGTTGATGTACGACGTGGTCACCACGTGCTTTTTGTTCTTGATGGCGCTCTTGACCACCAACACGTGGTAGATGTACGGAATCAACGAGATGACCAAGTCGGCCTTGGCCACGGCGGCGTCCAATGCGGCCTCGTCGTTGACGTCCAAGGAAATGGCGCCAGCAACGGAGCCGGCCAATTCCTTGGCCTTGGACAACGTTCTGCAGGCGACGGTCACCTGGATGTTGGCGTTGGCGGCGAGAATGTCGACGGTGGGCTTGGCCACGAAGCCGGATCCTAACAAGAGCACTTGGTGAACCATTGTGAAGAAAAAGAGGTGTTGCGGAGGAGTGCGAACGCGGCGGCCATATGGGGCCTTTTTCCGCGCGGGGCGTATCGCTATCGTGAGTCACGAGCGGCGCTCGGGCACAGTGCCGGCTGCGAATCTTATCTGGAGCATTTCAGTGCTCAGAGCCGCGTGGGCTAGCTGAGGGGGAATACGGCGGGCGTGTTGGAAATGGGGAAACCTAGCCTTGCCGAAATTTCTGGGGACGTGAATTCTGGCTTTGGAGTTTGGCGCTGGCACTTGGCTGCCGTGGGACTTGTCGGCGGTGGTACTTTTCTGCTGTGGCGCTGTACTAGTGCAGTGGTGCGGCTCGCAGTCGATTTTCGGGCCGACTGGATTTCGGCCAACTGAGCCGGCTTCTGAAAAAATCGCAAAATATTCCATTGAGGTCAATATAGAGGTTTTTTGCTGGGACGAAAAGAGCGGCTCTTGTTTCGGCCGAGAAGTTACTGTAGCTGTGAGGTAATGTAGCTGTGAGGTATGGTAGTTGTGAGGTATGGTAGTTGTGAGGTATGGTAGTTGAGAGGTATTGTAGCTGTGGGGTATTGTAGCTGCAGCGGACGTGGCCCAAAAGAGCTAGAACCGCTTTGATTGTAGTTTGATTCCTCGGAAGTGTCTTTAATCATCGATTGTTGGGGATTTTTGGAATAACGGTAAAAAGCGAAAACTGCTCCCATTCAAAAAAAAAAAAGTGCCGTCATGATCTTTAGTGCAAAATACTACAGCTCACACCTCTCTTCCAGAGCTCTGTAATAGGGGTATACTATCAAAGCTTTGTTGAATGTGACCTCTCTTATCTCCTATGTAGCTAACTTTATCGGTCGATGTTTGCTCGACCGTTGCGCCCAGATCTCAAGCGCTATTGCATTCAAAAGCAGCACGAGACCCAACAGCACAGGTCCCAAGGGAATGGTTGCCCAGAGGCCTCGCAAACCAGCGCGGCCCAAACGAAGAGCATCGGTATTCCCACACTGGGTAGCGGGAGCTTTGATTATTGGTGGAGGTCGGAATGAATGTGATGGCCTAGGCCTAACTGCCCTTCCACAACTTGGCGGACCAGTGCTTGGCGTATGCGAGCGGGTCGGTTATCTTGCCGTCCTTGGGCACCTCCAACTGCGAGTTGAACGACGCCGCGGGCAACACCAAGATGTCCGACACCAACTTGGGCTGCTCCAACCCGTGGAAGTCTGTCCAGGTGACGGTCTGGTAGATGGACGAGCGGAGGTAGTCGTTAAAGTACTCCATGACCACGTCGGTCCAGATGCCCGAGCCCGTCCACTGGGAAATGTCCAACTGGCGCTGGTTGGGGTTCCCGCTCAACGACAAGCGCTCGCCGTCGCGCAAGGCGCGCTTGCGCGCCAAGGTCTTCTCTGTGATCTTGGCAATGACCTCGCGGAGCACCGGGTGGCCCTGCTTGGCCTGGATGATGAACTGGCCGAACTCAAGTCTGCGCGAGTTTTCGTTGCGCCAGTTTGCGGAGCTGGAGTCGGAGCCGATGGCCAAGAGCATGCCCAACTCCGTGGGCGACACGTTCTCGGAGATCCAGTTGGGCACGGGCTGCAACGGGAAGGTGTCCACGTCTGCGTAGACGCCGCCCTTGGCGAACAAGATCAAGTAGCGGAAGAAGTCCATGCGGAGAATGACCTCCGGCAAGCTCTCGTAGGCCTCGATGACCTCGGGCACGTTGCCGAACATGTGCTTGACGATGGCGTGGCTGGTGTCGTCGTTGAACAACTCGTGCACGAAGCCCGGGTTGCGGAACGCCCACTGCGCCTGGCCCTCGCGGTAGGTGGCGTCGAACTTGTCGTCGTTCAAGCCGTGCTTCCACGACTGCCAGATGTAGCCCGGGAACTTGGCGCGCGGGTTGTACGGCGTCTGGAACGCCAACTTGTCGCGGACCGCCATGTTGGCCGGCGGCACGCGGAGCGCGTGGAGCTGGTCGAGGAGGAGCTCGTTCTGCTGCTCCAACGCCGCGAGCCGCTGCTCCTGCTCCGCGTGGAACTTGCCCTGCATTTTCTCCAAGCGCTTGAGGAACTCCTCCTGCTTCTTGTCGTTTTCGCTGAACAGCAGGAACAACCCGTTGAAGTTGTCGGTGGCGAGGGCGGCCTTGCTCTTCGACACCGAGTACACAGTCACGATCCAGAGCGCCACCACCACCACCACCGTGATCACCACGGGTTTGCGCCGGCTCGGCATGCCCGGTTTGATGCCGCTGTACTCTAATCTCATGAAGAATGTAGTGGACAGGACAGTCGCGCGAAACAGGGCAAAGTGGGAGGAGACTGCGCGGCTAGGGGTGTGCGGCGGGTGTGCGGCGGGACGACGAAAAGCGCCGGGCGGGCTTTCGCGACTACGGCGGTTTTCGGCGCCTGGCGGTTTGCGGGCGGCGGCCGGATTTCGGGGTCTACGTGTGGACGGCGGCTCGCAGCCTGGCGCAGGGTGCCGCGCTGTTCGCGGCCGCACAGAAGATGGACGTGGCGGGCGCGGCACGTGATCGGAGACAGTCGCTGCAACAATGTGGTTTAAGGTTGGGTTGGTGCAATTTCGTGGCGGGGAAAAATCCTTGCGACGTGGCCGGATCGGGCTTTGCGTTTGGCTGTGCTGCTGTGTGTTTGGGTTGTGCTGGTGTGCGTTTGGTTGCACTGATGTGCATTTGGGTTGTGCTGCAGTGCGTGGCACCTGGGTTACGGCACTTGGGCTGAGGTCTGCGACTGCGACTGTTCACACCGAATACTGATTCGATGTCCTGTCCGAAAGAATTCAGCTATTTGTTGGAATTTGGTGCAGACTGTTCATAGGTGATTCGCTTTCGAGCTGCTCAGGGATTTGGTTGTGGGCTGCTTTCCAATTAGACAAATATGCTATTGCATTAATCTTTTGCATTGGCACATTTGGCTACTACTTTATTCGGCACCGCGACGGTATTGGGTGCTGGTATTGAGAGGTGGCTGCAACTAGAGCTCTTGGCACGGAAGCCTGGGAGCCGTTCGATCCGGGGCTTGGACAGCAACTGTTACGGCAAAATCCCAAAAGCGTTTCGGAGTGGCACAGTGTTCATGTATGCCGCAGCTGATCACTCAGGTCGCCGCAGATTGTGCAGTGCTCGAGTGCATCGAGTCAAGTCTAGAGTGTGAGCTAAAGTACGGTCTGAGCTTAAGTATGGTCTGAGCCTAAGTATGGTCTGAGCTTAAGTAAGGTCTGAGCCAAATTGTGACTGCTGACTGTCTCAGTTCTCAAAGACGTTTCATTGAAGAGTCGTAAGCCACTGTCTTTTGTACCGTCATGGGACCTTCCGGCAAGCTGTCTTAGTGTGAACAGAGCTCGGATCTCGACATTCCGAAAACGTGCTCGGGGGCGAAATCACATAAGCTGGCGTCTGTAGGCACACCGAAACGCACACGCCAGGCGGGGCATCTTGCCCCTAAGCGCCGCTTTGGGATGTCTGCAAGATTGCACAGTGGCTGCTTCCCTTTGAATGAGCTATGTGGTACGCACATCGATAAACACCCCGGCCGCCACCAAAAAACCATAAAGTCCGGTTCGAGCCCGAACCTTACACGGGCGTAACTCGAGAAAAACTCGCCAAAGCTCAAAGTCCCGGACGCAAGGTGCCAAATTTTCGGACTACTGGATCGGTGCATTGTAGTGGCGCACCGCACTGTCTAAATCATCACCGAGGCTACTCCTTCACCAGCATGAAATTCCAGAGTGTGCCACTCTACGGCGGGGCCATCCACACGCAGCTCCCGAAAAACGCAATCGACGTGTCGGACATACGAGAGGTCCCGGACACCCAGGAGGTGTTTTTGGTGGAAAAGCCCAACAAACTCGACCAGTCCCTCATCGTGGACCTCCTCGAAACCGTGCAGGCGCTGTCGTTGGCCGAGGTCATCGCCGTGCATCTCGGCGACATCTTGGACTCGCCGCCGGCGTTCCTCGCACCGTTGGAGTCCACGCAAAACGAACAGGTTGCCGATGAGGTGCACACGTTTTTGGTGAAGCCCGCTCCAACGAGGCAAGAAACCGCCGACGCCAAGTTGTTCATGTTCGTTGTTTTGCTCCGCCTCCAGAAGGTGGAGACCGACGTTCTCGTGACGATGAACGTGCCGCTTGAGTGTGGCGATGTGGACCAGGACTTGTTCCTGGCCCAGGCAGTAAATGCAGTCACGGCGCCGGAGCTGGTGCTTGGCCAAGCGTACACCGTGGCACGGACTGCCGCTTTGGAGTTTACCGTTGACGACTGGGGCTTGTTCAATTAATCAATCCACAAGGCAACTGTACCATTCAGTCCAAATGGCCTTGGCCTCATAGGCTGATTTGCACTATGGTCGACCAAGAACCGAGTTTTGTGGCATATTTCTACAGTTGAAAGTCATCGGACAGCATGTGTTTTGGCCGCATGCGTTACCAGATATTCAGGGCCGCTTTGCAGAATACGAAATCAGCAAAAAAGTGATGCTAGCAAGAAATGCAGCAAGACTAACGACCACTATGAATTCCTTGGTCTGAGCTGCAGACGGCCAAAGGGCGAGAGCCCATTTTTTATTTTGGCCCAGTGGTTGAAAGACTTTTTAATTTGCGGATCTGGTGCTTGTCTAGGACAAATGGTTGGCACTGTCTGGCTTTTCGCTATTCTCCCAGCTATCACCGTCTCTCAGCTGCACCACCCCACGAGTCTTCAACCAAAATTACCATAATGTATAAGTTTTGCAGTCTTTGTAAGAATACTCCGCCTTCACCTTCGAGTTTGTTCCCCGTGGGTATTTTCGGAGTTGACAAGGCCAACTCGAGCCCGACAACGGGTGATTTTTAAAACAACAGCATTCACTTTCTGAACACATCTTCAGTGGTCAAGTAGGAATTCAGTATAGCAAGAAAGAATAATAACATGATGTTGGGAAAAGAAGCTAAGAGGAGGGAAAATAGTAGGTGTTCGAAATTTCGCCGCTTTCTCAATTTCTGTCCGTACTTTGGCTGCAACTTGCCCAGTCCCATCCCCACTAACTCCCGGCCGCCAAAGCCGAAAAAGAAAAAAAAACACGCCAACTCCCCATTCCTCCTAGAACCTGGCCTTTTTCGTTTATTTCCGACTGGCTTGTTTTATTTTCGGAGGCCTTGTTTTGGCCGTGGCGCGTCACGTGACCCGCCTCACCCATAAGGACACCCGCAAACCGTCTCAGCACGCCAATGTCGTTGGAGAAGAAGATCCTCAACTTCCTCAAGGGCCCGAAAAAAGGCGAGGCGTACGAGTTGCGCGGCGGCCTCGTGTCGCAGTACAAGCACGAGCGCAAGGACGCCATCCAGCGGGTCATCCAGGCCATGACCATTGGCAAGGACGTGTCGGCGTTGTTTCCCGACGTGCTCAAGAACATCGCCACCCACGACATCGAGCAGAAGAAGTTGGTGTACTTGTACTTGATGAACTACGCCAAAACCAACCCCGAGTTGTGCATCTTGGCGGTCAACACGTTTGTCCAGGACACCGAGGACGTCAACCCGTTGGTGAGGGCGTTGGCCATCCGCACCATGGGCTGCATCCGCGTGGACAAGATGGTGGACTACATGGAGCTCCCGTTGCGCAAGACGTTGGCCGACGACAACCCCTACGTGCGCAAGACGGCGGCCATCTGCGTGGCCAAGTTGTTTGACTTGAACCCGGAGATGTGCGTGGAGTTTGGCTTCTTGGACAGCTTGAAGCAGCTCATCCACGACTCGAACCCGATGGTGGTGGCCAACGCGCTCAACGCGTTGCTGGAGATCCAGAACATGAACCGCCAGCAGGGCTTGCTGATTCTCGTGGTGGACGCCGCGCTCGTCAAGGTCTTGTTGGCCTGCTTGAACGAGTGCACCGAGTGGGGCCGCATCACCATCTTGTCGTGCTTGGCCGACTACGAAGCCGCCGGCGCCGACGACGCGCTCCACATCATCGAGCGCTGCATCCCGCAGTTGCAGCACGCCAACCCGTCGGTGGTGTTGGCGGCGATCAAGGTGGTGGTGCACCAGCTCGACGCCTTGGCCAACCAGGCGCAGCGCTCCGCGTACTTGAAGAAGCTCGCGGCGCCCATGACCTCGCTCGTGTCTCTGTCGATTCCGGAGGCGCAGTACGTCGGCCTCAAGAACATCAGCATCATTTTGGAGAAGTACCCGCAGGTGTTGCTGAAGGAGTTGCGCGTGTTCTTCATCAAGTACTCCGACCCGTTGTACTTGAAGCTCGAGAAGTTGGAGATTGTCATCCGCTTGGCGTCGGACGCCAACAGCGCGTTGCTCTTGAGCGAGCTCAAGGAGTACGCCATGGAGATCGAGCCCATGTTGGTCTCCAAGGCCGTGCACGCCATCGGCGCCGTGGCCATCAAGCTCTCCAGCTCCGTGATCCCCGCGGTCAACTTGCTCACGGGCTTGATGGACCAGCGCGGCGGCGAGCTCATTGTCAACGAGTCGGTGGCCGTCTTGTCCCGCATCTTGAGACGCTACCCGGGCAAGAACGACTTGATCACGTTGATTGTGCCCGTGATCCTGAACCACATTGACGAGTTGTGCGACGCGGACGCGCAGGCGGGCTACATCTACTTGCTTGGCGAGTATCCAAAGTACTTCACTGGCTTGAAGGGCAAATTGGAGCTGCTCGTGGACGCGTTCCTCGACCACGACGCCGCGGTGCAGTTGAACATCTTGACCGCGGTGGTCAAGATCAACTTGGTGTTTGTGGACGGCCCTTACTCGCTGCTCTTGCAAGGCGTGTTGGAGAAGTCCACCAAGGAGTGTGAAAACGCCGACGTGCGCGACAAGGCCTTCATCTACTGGCGCTTGTTGTCATCGTCGTCGGTGGACGTGCAGAAGAGCATTGTCAGCAAGCCGCTCCCACCCATCAAGACCGTGCTCTCGGCCATGAACCCGGTCATCTTGGACCAGTTGGTGAGCGAGTTGGCCACGTTGTCGTCGGTGTACCACAAGCCGGCGTCCACGTTCATCGACGCCGACGCGTACAAGAAGGCCGACGCCAAGGCGCGCACGCGCAAGAGCTCGAAGGGCGACATGCACGACTTGGCGAACTTGGCCAAGCAGGAGATCATCAACAACGCGAGAAACGAGAACTTGCTCAATTTCGACGACGAGCCGCTGGAGCTCATGGGCCAGACGTCGGCGCTCGACGAGTTGAACGACTTGTTCGCGGTGCCGGCGCCCGACGCCGCGCAGTCGTCGCTGAACGACATTTTGAGTTTGTTTGGCCCACCGGACGCCTTGGCCAACGGCATTAACGGCATGCAGCTCGAGCAGAAACAGAAACCCGCCAGCGCGTCCAACGACCTCTTGGACCTCTTATAATGCATCGGCGCCTATCACAGTGCATCGGCGCCCGTCCGTATCAGTAACATCACAAAAGAACAAGCTGCTTCTACAGCGTACGTGGGCTCGAGGTGACGAAAAGCCACCGACAGAGAACCGCAAAGCTTCCACTGCAGCCACCGGCAAAAGTTCCACTGCAGCACAGTGGCGCGACGAGCCTAAAGTCTAAGCCTCGTAAAAGCCCGGCAGCCAAGTCTAAATGTACTGGCATCGCAAGCCAATAGCCACCAGCCACACCACAGTCAAGCACCAGCGGCGAACGAGGCACGGCCAATGGCAATCTCGAAAGCCGTGCCAGCCACCACCCCAAAAAAAAGCGCCCGTTTCGGGATTTCCCGATTCGTCGGTCCCACTAGTCTATTTCTGCTTTGGTGTATTTGCTTTTCGCCGTTGGCCACTTCGCACACCGCGTACTACCCCATAAACACCATGAAACTCCCACTTTTGGCGTGGGCCGCGGCCGCCATCGCCGCCACGCCGCAGTTCTTCCCGCTCACGCGCAAAGGAGAAGTGCCGGTCATCGAGCCCTACAAGGCGGGCCAGGAGGTGATGCTCGACTGCATCGCCCGCAACATCGACACCGGCGAACACATGTTCGACAGCGCCGGGCGCATCACGTACCGCGCGTTCCCCACGTGCAAGGAGACGGGCAAGCCGCTCACGCTCCACTACGGCGTCGCCGAGGACATCAACTGCACGGTGGCGTTCACCGACGAGCTCTACCACTTGTTCCAGTTGTACGTGCACGAGGACGCGCCGTTCAGCTGCCGCGTGCCGCTCTCCACCGAGCTCAACTCGTTGGAGCTGGGCGGCGCGTACGTGCCCTTGACGTTCAACCTCCGCGGCGAGGTGCACAACTCGCACATGGACGTGGACTCGCGCATGAACATGCTCTTCACCACGCCGCCCGCGGGCAACGCGGACGCGCAGACCGTGGTGAGCGCCGTGGCGTGGTCCGCGGGCACGCGCGCGCTGCGCGTCACCATCGGCGAGAGCTTGACGTTCGAGTTGGCCGTGCGCTGGAGCAGCGTCAAGCCGGTGGGCGGCGTGCCGGCGGCCGACGCGCCGTTCCCGGACGGCTTCTACAAGCTTGCCATGGCGTCCATCCCGATGTCCTACTCTGCGTACGCCGCGTCGTTGCTTGCCGTGGCCGCCTTGCTGGCTCTTGTGGCCGGCTTCCTTGGCTCGCGCCTCAAGGCCCCGCGCTACCGCCACTTGGACAGCGAGCTGGGCGTGGCCAAACAGGACTAGCCGCGAGGCGGCGCTGCACGGCAGGAGGCGGCGGGGCGTGGCCCGCGGCTGGCGCCAGCACTGGCCCGGCCAGCGGTGTGTGGCAAAGTAGATCAAATGCTCCCGCGGGTTCGGCGCCCGCCCCAAGCTCGCCTTGCGTTGATGATAGCTCCAATATACGAAAGCTCCTCCATCCCGTCTCTGCTCTGTAGCAGGCCCCCGGCTGTTGGCCCATTGGGCTGGTGTGTGGCTACACGTCTCGTTCGATCCGTCTTGTTCGTCTATATTCGTAGCAGTAGTCTCACTCGTTGAGAGTGCACCGCGTTAGTTTTGGGTCCGTCTCCGTTTGGCTATTCTTTTTTCCTGGTGGCCGTTCCTACTTGAGCATCTCTTTGAGCTGGTCGAGCCTTTGCACCTCCGGCTCGGGCTGCTCCTCCTCCACCGCCGGCTCGGCCGTTGCCAACGCCAGGATCTTGTCCCGGACCTCGGCACAGACACGGTCAATCTCCAGTATCTCCAGCCGCTTGCTGTCGATCTTCCTCTGCAAGAGCATGATCAAGCTCTCCCGCGTCTGGTGCGGGCGGTACGTGTTCAAGAGGTGGTTCATGTTGATCAACACCAACTTCAAGTGCTCGATCTTGACGTGGAACTTGGCCGGCTCCACAGACACGCTGGCCACCAACTCGAGGAAGTTGAGCAACAACGAGTCCAAGAGTTTGTGGAGCTCGTCGATCTTGGCCTGCGACGTGATGGTCTCGTCCTCGGCGCTGTACAACTGCCGCCAGCCCAGGTCTTTGAGCGACGGCAACTGGTTCTCCAACGACCACACGCTGCCGTAGCCTCGGTACTGGTTTGTCGTGGGCACGGGCGGCGGCACCTGGAGCCGTAGCTCTCCCGGCGGCTGTGACGCATTTTCGGTTGCGGCCTCGGTCTTCCAGTCCTGGAACTTTTGCAAGTTTTCCTCGGTAAAGTACTTGTAGTAGGGCGGCGGCGGCGAGTATAGCGACGAGATGAGGTCGGACATGTTGCTGTGCGAGGATGTGTGCTTGTGTGGTTTCTCTGTTTTTGGTGTGGTTTCTTTGTTTTTTGTGTGCGGTGAGTATGTGTGTTTGAAATGACGGGTTCCTCTGGGTGAGGCAGGTGAGGTGCGGGTGTGTAAATGTGCGGTGGGTGTGAGAAAGTGCAAAGTTGGATACCAAGGACCAGCAAAAATCGAGAACTAAGCCAAAGAAAAAAAAAGCGAGAAAAGGCGGCAAACAGCCAGGGACAGCCACGCCGGCCGCCCCTCCACCACGAACCCTCCACACAAGAAACCTGGACACCGCCAAAACACATGGCCCGACTTCTCCGCGTTATCACCGTGCGCACCGATCACCACCACATCATTATGAGCGAAACCGATCGGATCGACATCGACGACCCGCAACAGGACGTGGTCATGGAGCCCACGGACCAGGTCATGGCGCCCGCCGAGGCCAGCGAGCCCCGCAAAAAACAGCGCTTCGAGGTCAAGAAGTGGACCGCGGTGGCGTTTTGGTCGTGGGACATCGACGTGGATACGTGCGCCATTTGCCGCAACCACTTGATGGAGCCGTGCATCGAGTGCGAGCCCAACAGCATCAACAACAACTCGGGCGACAAGTGCGTGGCCGCGTGGGGCGCCTGCAACCATGCGTTCCACCTGCACTGTATCCAGCGGTGGCTCAAGTCCAGACCCGTGTGTCCTTTGGACAACAAGGAGTGGGTGTACCAGAAGTTTGGCAGTTAGGCCGGCACGGCAAATCGGTAATACAGGCGTTATAGAGTGTTGTAGGGGCTTCGGACGCATCGCGTGGACCGGGCCTTGCAGGTTGTTCTCTGTTGTATTCTGTGCTCTCTGCTCTCTACCCACCAACCTCCGTTCTGCCTCTTTTCTGTTTATATCTGTTGTCTATTCATTCTCTGCACTCATCTCCTCTCCTACCACCTTCCATCCCACCCATCCATCTCTTCTACTTTCGCTTCTGTCTCTTTGCTCACGAGTTGTATCTCCAGGACCGCTCGAACAGTCCGAGCTCCACCACCTTCACACAGGCCTTCTTCAACAGCGCCAAGCTCTTTTTCATGGCCTCGCTGTCGCCCGCCGCCTCGGCCTCCACCAAGAATACGTAGTTCCAGGGCTGGATCTTCGACGGTCTGGACGCAATGGCGGTGAGGTTCACGTGGTTGACCCGGAACGAGTCCAACGCGCTGCACAAGGCGCCCGGGTCGTTGTGGTTGAGCACAAACATCAACAGCGTGATGAAAGGGCCCGGTGCCATTCCCCCTGCAGGCTGGGGGCTGGGGAGCGCCGGCCCGTAGCCCAAGACCAAGAACCGCGTGGTGTTGCCCTTCAAGTCTTCAATTTCGGAGGCCTTCACGGGCAACTTGAAGAGCTGGCCGCTCATCTCGGAGCTGATGCAGGCCGACGTCTTGGTCGCGTCCGCGTGGACCTTTTCGGCGGCCTGGGCTGTGGAGAGGGTGTCGATTCTGGCGCATTGCCCGTTGAACTTTTCGTGCGCCAAGAAGTCCGTCACCTGGCCCCACACCTGGGGGTGGGAATATAGTTTCTCCACCTTCGACAAGTCTTCGGAGTGCGAGTAGAGGTAATGGTGGATGGTGACAAACTGCTCGGCCACCACGTGGAACTGGGCCTTCTGCCCGTCGCCGGAAATGAACCAGTCTCGGAGAAGGTCAAAGGTGAACACCACCAGGCCGTTGGTGGAGTTCTCAAACGGCACCACGGCGTAGTCCGCTTCCCGTCTATGTAGCGTTTCGAAGCACGCGCCGATCGACGCCTGCGGCGAGATGCTGACGCTGGGGTCCAGGCTCCCAAACTGCTGGAGAACGGCCTGCAATTAGTATGTGATTGGCAGCCTCGGCGCGGCGGTGGCCCGCGCCAGGTGGAGCAAACGCGTGTGACATACCTGATGCGTGAATGTCCCTTTGGGACCGAGGAACGCGACCTTGGGCATGCGGGAGAAGACGGCAGTGATGTAGAGGACGGTATTGTAGACGGCAGCACGTGACGCGGCGGTGATGAGTGGCGCGGGCACGTGACCCGCCGGCTTCCGCGCTTCGTGTTAAATGTAGAGAAGCACCAGCCTCTCGGCACCAAACACGGAGCGAAAAAAACGAGAGAAAAAAAGACCAGAGCCGTTCAAACCGTAGTGCACAAGTGCGCCTAGGATTAAAAACAGCCGCTAGTCTCAGCTACAGTGGATCGTTGGTGGCTCTTTATTTTCAGCAAGCACAGTAACAAATCCACGAGACAAGGGCATCCAAAAATTGTAAGCCGTATTCAACTATAAAACAGCACGCCCGCCTGTGAATAGATGATAATGTATTAATTAAACGTTTGGTGATGGACACCAAAACCCCCAATTTAAGCATCAGCGTCAATCAAACCGCGCTCGGAAACGTAGACACCGTCCAAGAACTTTCTGATATCCTTGTTTCTGACTCTGCAGATTTGCTGGATGTCGGCGGCGTTTTGAGAAACAGCCTCCAAGGAGTTACCAGACAAAATCAACTCGTCCTTTTGGGTGGTGGACTGCTCAACGGTGACACCGTCGAAGATCTTAATTTGTCTGATTCTCTTCTCACCCAAGAAGTTTCTGATCTCCACAAACTTCTGGCCGTCAACCTCAACGACGTTGACGTTGATAGGGAAATGCGCGTAGACGTATCTCATCTTGTACTTGTAACCCTTGGTGACACCGGTGATCAAGTTGGCAATCAACGACTTGACAGTTCTCAAGGCAGCGACGTGCTTTCTGTCACCGTTGTGGACGGTGATCTTGATGGCTCTGTCGGAGATCTTGGCAAAAGAAACGTCAATGTGCTTGAGGTCCTTGGTCAAGACACCTCTTGGGCCGGTGACCTTAACGGATCTGGCGGCGATGTTGACGATGACGCCCTCTGGGATTTGCAAAATTTGGTCGGTCTGAACGTATCTCATTGTGGTTGCGAGGAAAAAAAAAGAGAAGAGAAGTCGCTTTTATTATATGCGCGGGTCTGTGCAGCGGCCGGTGAAAATTTTGCAGGGTGCGCGCGTGACTGCGAGGGCGCGTGCCCTAAGCTGCAAAAACCGCGAAAGGCGACCCCGAGCGGGGCCCTCGAAAAAAAAGCCGCATTGTGGTGGGGAATTTGCAGCTCGCGCATCTACAGTCTTGTTTATATTTTTGAGAAATTAATTGGAGTACTTAACAAACAGTGTTACTAGCGCCAAACCAGAGGCCTAGTAGCATCTTCTTTGGCTGGTGGACTTCAAGCCCGAGTAAGCAATACATCTGCGGCAGCCGCTGGTGCAGTCGCTGTAGGTCTCACAGGTGTTGCCGCAAGAGTTGGAGCGCTTCTTGGCGATGTTGAGGTTGACACCGAGGTCCAAGGTTGGCAAGGAGGTGGCGATGGAACCAATTAAGTTCTCGCCCTCGGCCAAAGCAGAGCTGACCCAGTCAACACCGTTGGCCAAGGCGGAGGACACGAAAGCGGAGGAGCCTTGCTCGAGAGCAGCAACGTCGGTGCCGACCTCAGCGACGGCGTTGTTGAGCCAGTCAACAATGTTGACGTTGGTGTCAAGAGTGATGCTTGCGAGCTCGTTGTCCTTGAGGTCAAGGATCGAGGCCACAAGAGTGAAGTTGGTTGGGCCGATGGCGAGGTTTTGGTAGACGTCGAGGCCGCTGGCGACGGTCCAAGAGGCGTAGGTCTCGGCGGAGATTGGGGTGAGGATGTCGAGGAAAGACATTGTTGAGTGTGGATGAGGATGGGGAATAACACGAGGACCGCAGGCCCCTTTTATATTCCACGAGCCGGCCGTGTTATTGCGGCTCCGTGGGCCAGCTCGCCTCGGGCCCGCTTAGGACATGCAAGTTGGAACAATTGGTGCCATGCATGGCTGTTCATGCATAAGGGCAATCACGAGTGCGTAAACCCATGCACAACCCAAAGATCCCGCACCCAGTGACACGGGCGGCACGCGGCGGCGACTGCAAAAGACACAGCCGGCAGCCGCCGAGACAGAGCGTGCCCGTGGCGTGGCGGGCGGGAAGAAGACCGAGCGGACGGGGCCCGCAAACGCGCCGTAACCACTCGCCCGGAGTTAATCCGAGTCGGACCTTGCTCGTGTAAACCTTCCACGTGCTAGTGTAAACCTTCCGCGTCGGTGGTCTCGGAATGTGCATCCACGAACGCGGCCCTCGAGGTGCAACTAGAATCTTATTTCTCCCGCCTCGCTTGCAAGACGCATGGTTATGAACCGTGCATATGCAGCCTCGGTGTATACGACCGGCGCTGTGAGTGGTCCCCACCTGAGCGACACGAGCCCGGGCTACTTGGGGGACCGCATTTGAAATTGAGGGCGGGCCAAGTGGTTCTGCGCCAAGTTGCCATTGAAGGCCGCGTTGCTCATTTAGCCGGGGTTGGAGGTCGAACCCCGGCACCACCTCCGGATTGAGTCCCCACGCGGACCGTGGGTGGCCAGGGTAAGACTTCCATGGCCAGAACAGGTGGGTCTGGAGGCTGATTACATAATTGCAGCCCGGCCTGGAGCTGCTAGCTCGCGGTGAAATTCGGACGCTGCCGCATCTGCTCACCCGGCATCCATCCAATTGTCTAATTACATAATTCTGGTTCGGGTCGTACATACCCCATGGAGGTTGACGGGCTTCCCAGAGGTTACCGAGCTTTTGGGCTGGCCTGGCGATACAGGCCGGGGCTGATCAGCATCCGCATACAGCAGCAAGTACACCAGTTAATTGCAGTTCCGAGCATTGGGCTGGCCCGATTCAGGGAATGGGCGCCCGCCGCCCAGAATTGGCGTGTGTGTGTGTGTGTGGCTTTACTCGGGCTATTTACCAACCAGCCTACATGTCCTGGTCGTCCAAGGTCTTGAACTCGAGGTAGGGCGAGTTCTTTGGGAAGTCGATGCCGTTCTCGAGCAACTTGGTGAAGGCGCTGGAGAAGTCCGCAAAGAACAACTGCTCGTCCTCGGCGTACTTCTTCACGTACACCAAAAACTGGGAGTCCTCCTTCAAGGCAATGTCCGAGGGCAACATCATGAACGAGTTGGTCTCGTCGTCCTCCCACTGCTTGGGGCCGTCCCACTTGCGCACGTGCCATTGCTGCAACAATCTCACAAAGAAGTCGTTGGTGAACATGTTGGGCGAAGGGCCCCACGGCCCGTCGAAGCCCGATCTGTACGTGTGGCAGCGGCCCAAGCAGTGGGCGCCGATCAAGGCCACGGTCTCCTGGTCGACAAAGCCCATGCGGGAGAACACGTCTCTCACGTGGGACGGGCCCTGCGTCGCGTCGGGCAAGAGGCCGTTGGGCGGCACTTTGCTTCTGTCGGTGACGTTTTTTCTGCCGGGCCGCCACTTGATCTTGGGGCCGCCGGCCTCCTGCACGGCCACCACGCCGCCAAGCGTCCACAAGTCGCCCCTGCTGAGCCACGGGTACTTGTCGCAGAACTCGGCCAAAAAGTCCCGCCCGGTCTCCAACCCAGCGTTGCCTGCATCGGTGGATTCGGGACTGAGGATCATGGTTCCGCCGTACGACCCGCCGCTGTTCTCCTTCTTCTTGTACGTGCCGGACGTGTGCCACGCGAGACGCACCAACAACCCGTAGCGCCCGGCGCCCTCGTCGGCGTCGTCCTGGTCGACGATCTTTTCGGCAATGTCGTTGTAAATTTGCTGGTAGTCCTTCAAGGTCTTTCCTTCGGGGGCCGCGGCCAAGGCGCCGCCGGCGGCCAACACTGGCTTTGTGAAGCCGCTGGGCTTCCCGCCGGACGCACCGCCGGAGTTGGCGCCGAAACTGCCGCTTTGGCGGTGGCTTCTTTCTTGCTGCGAATAGTACGCCAAGGTAGCTCCGCCGGCCATGCCGGCAAAAAGAGAGGCGAACTTGAATGTTCTGTGGCTTTGTCTTAAGGCAATGGAAGACATGTTGCAGTTTGCGTGGAAGCGATGGTGCCTTCTTAAATAGATCGGGCATTGTACAGGATGCGGGCCTGGCCACTGTCATGTGGTAAGCAGCCGTTCATTCTGGAACGTTCGGATTATTTTTCTGTTGTTTGGTCGTCCCAGGCGTTTCTATGACCTTACTTCAGATTTACCCATCAGGAGAATCTACGTGGCGTTGTTTTGAACGGCTGGCGCACTGACGTTGGTGGACCCCAAAATAAGCTTCCATGCGTAATGGAAAGATGCCATCTCGCGTATCTGCGTCTCTGCGAGGCGTAGCAGCCGGTCCAAAACGGCGGGAAAGCACTGGCGGGCGACTCGATTTTCTGGCGGATAAGCGGTGTATTGCAAGCCCTGGACGTGTCGCCAATTCGGGAGCACGCTGGCCGCACCGCTATGTACGTCATGGTAAGCGGAATGTGCTGCGCGTAATTGGCCAACGGTACGCCGCATATGCGAGATCTCACTGTGGAACACTCAACTCTTACCATAATCTACAGCAGACCTGCTGGCATACAAATTTGGTCTTCAAGGTAGAATTACTTCATTTTCACGGCAAACATTAACTGTTTTCGGTCGAAGGAACTAAATATATATATCATCGTTTTTATACACCAACAGCCCGATCATGAGTTTACTTTCTTGGTCGTTCTATTGTATTATTTGTATGCTTATTCGAGCTCATCCACAAACTTCTCGATGGCCACGGCATCGTTGTAGACCCACGAGCCCTCCTCATTGTATATCTTGGCATTGGAGCACATCAACCGAAGTCTGTCCAAGAAGCCTTCGAACGAGTCGAACCTCTCTTGGAGAAGGTACTTCCGGATCTGATTGAGCGCCGTGGGATCCTTAATCACCTGATAGTAGTCGGCGTAGAGCTTTTTGGATGGCAACATCTTGAAAATATCCGCCACCTTGTGGCCGTCGGTTTCCGACTCAAGCTGGAAGATGCGTTCCAAGACCTGAAGTCCTTTTTGAGTCAACGGGTCGCTTGGTTGCCCATCCTGGTCATCTTCAAAGTCTTCGTCATCATCGTTTGCCTGGTCATTTCCATTGAGAGGCGGTCTTCCCCTCTTGCGAGGCAAGTCTTCCGGCTCCTCGCTCTCGCTGGTAGCTCTTCTTTTTCTTCTGGCGTGCTTTTCTTCTTTTCTGCGGATGGCGTCTTCAACAGTGTCGGCGTCGTCATCCATTGCCATCAACCACTGCTCTTCCGTCAATCCGTCGTCGTACTTCACCTGCTTCTTGTCTCTCATTCTTCCGAGCTCTATGGTTTTTCTCTCGAAATGATGCGAAATATCCTCGGTGAAGACCAGAGGTAATTCCTCCTTTGTGATCAAACGGTTGGCATAACCGCCTTGTCTGGCCAGAAGCTTCTCTTCGATGAGTCTTTGGGTGTCCATTTCGTTGAAAAGCTTCTTTTCATCCTCGGAACGCGCCAAAATATCGTTGAGTTCCTCGTCGTCAAGCGAATCGTTCTCCTCGCTTTCTTTATCGCCTTGCTCGGCGTCCAACAAGCGTTTCAAGAACTCCTCTTGCTCCTCTGCGGTGGACTTGTTGTCGAACTTACCAGCTTGAATGACTTTGCCGTCAATGTCCAATTTCTGGTGCGCTCTTTCAAGAATGACCTCTTCCACGGAATCGTTCGTGATCAATCTCAAAATTCTCACTTCGTTCTTCTGACCAATTCTGTGAGCTCTGTCCTGAGCTTGCAAATCCTGGTGAGGGTTCCAATCAGTGTCGAAAATGATGACGGTGTCTGCACTCTGCAAGTTCAAGCCCAAGCCACCTGCTCTGGTGGACAACAAGAAACAGAAAAAGTCGGAGTCCGGGTGATTGAAGCCCTTCAACATATCTTGTCTGTCCTCCGCCTTGGTGGAACCATCCAATCTCATGTACTTCATGTCTCTAAGCCTCAAGAAATCCTCAAAAATGTTCATCACAGATGTCATTTGGAAGAAGATCAAGACCTTGTGACCAGTGGCTTTGAACTTAGGCAAAATTCTGTCCAACAACTCGAATTTACCGGATGTTCTCCAAATCAAGTCGTTGGTGAGACGTGTATCGTTCAAAACGTCCTCCACCTCGTCAAAAACGAAAGGGTGATTACAGACCTTTCTCAACTGCATGATCTTGTTGTTCAAGCCACGGATACCGGATTTGTTGTTGGTACCACTGGTTTCCGAGCCGACAAACAAGGCATTGTGTTTCAACATTTGCTGGTACAACACGTACTGCAAGCCAGAGAGGTTGCATTTCAAGACCTTCTCGACCTTGTCGGGTAAGTCCTTCTCCACATCCTTCTTCAATCTTCTCAACAAGAACGGCCTCAAAACCTTATGCAATCTTCTGATAACCAACAAACTCTCTTCTTCGGTCAATTCGATCTTTTCTTGCGAGCCAGTGTTGGCAAATGGAGTGTTGAACCACTCATCGAAAGATTTGACCGAATTGAAAATCTTAGGAAGAACGAAATTCAACAACGCCCACAACTCAGGCAAGTTATTTTGCAACGGCGTGCCGGTCAAAATCAATCTGTTCTTCGTTCTGTAGTATTGCTTCAAGGTGATCGACAACTTGGAGTTCGCGTTTTTCATTCTGTGACCCTCGTCGATAATCATATGCGTGTAGTTAAAGCGAGCCAACAAAGGTCTTTCTCTGATCACGTATTCGTAAGTAGTCAACATGACTTGGAAGCCGCCAGTTCTCACCTCAAGTTGCAACTCCTTACGTTGTTGTGGCGAGCCCTTGTAAACAATGACTTTGACAGATGGGGCCCATTTCTCGAACTCCAACGTCCAGTTGGTAATGGTCGACAAAGGCACAATGACCAAGAACTTGTCTTCATTCTTTTTCTCGATCAAGTAAGTGATCAAAGAGATGGATTGAATGGTCTTTCCAAGACCCATCTCGTCGGCAAGGATACCGTTCAACTTGTTGTTGTACAAAGAAACCATCCATTGCAAACCCTTCACTTGGTACTCCTTCAACCTACCACCCACCAAGATCGACGGCTGCTCCGTGATTTCCTCCTTGATTCTGTGGGCAACCTGGTAGTAATCGATCTTTTCTCTGAGCTCATCGGTCGTTTCCTGAATCTCTTCTTCGTCTTGCTCAGCTTGTTGAACCCGAACAGCCTTCGCCAAAGAGTCCAAGAAACTGTTGGTTTGCTTCAACAAATGGGTAATTCTGTGGTCCTTGGTCTGGTCCAATAATTTGATGTAGGCTTCTTCGTCGTTGGCCTTCAAGGCTTGCAAACGCTGCTTGGCAGTTTTCTCCAACTTCTTTGATTCCTCCTTTTCGGTGCTGGCGTGGAAGTTGGCGACGAAACGGCCCAAGGCAGCCCGCTTGTTGAGGCGGTTGAATTTGGCTTCCTGCAATTGCTTGGTGCTCTCCGAGATCTGTTCAATCTTTTGCACGTGCAACTGGTGTTGCTTGGATTCAGCCTCCAACTTGAACTTGTCCTGCAACTGCTGTGCGAGAAGGTGAGGATTTTGTTGGTCGATCTTTTCTCTAATGTACAAGCCTCTCTTTCCCTGTGAGTACAACGCGTTAGAGTTCAACTCTGCCAGATCGTACTGAGACGTCAATGCCACTTTGCGGATGAAGTTGTTCTTCAAGTGCTTTTGGAATGCAAGCGCCTGTAGCGCCTTCAATTCTATTAGCGCATTGATTTTGATGTCGTTGGCCGCCAATGCGTCCGAAGCGTCGTAGTCAAAAGTGCCTTGGTTTGCAGGCACATTCTCCAACTCAGCAATTCTCGACGCGATCTTGCCCGCAATGATTTGCTCCGTGTAGTAGTTTCCCAAGGGGGCAGATAAGGGGTCTGTCGATGTGGATGCGGCCGGAGGCTTGATGCCAACCGCCTTGGCTCTGGCCAAGAAATCGGCGTCCGAGGACGGCGAGAAGTACGACTTGATGATGTTGTCCACCTCCTCCTGCAAAGACGGCGATGCCACGTGCGCTTTCAGACACACGGAGTCATAGCTCACCTGCAACGAGTCCGGCAAGTCCATGTCTTTCGACAAGAACTGCAAACCGGCCAAGTGCTGCTCAAAGAGCTTGATGTCGACGTCGCCTTCGCCGGAGTCCAACGACGCGATGATGTCGCTGTAGATGGCGTCCTCCTCCGAGATGTACTCGTCGTACTTGGCGCTCACCTTGTACAACACCCTTTCCAAGGCCTCTCTTTCCTTAGCGTGTGTGTCAACATAGTCGGCGCTGGGGGTGGCCAGGCGGTATGCAAGCGACGAGTCGGCCAATTTGTTGTAGGCCTCGTGCTTTTCCCGGGCCTCTTTTGTCAGACGGAGCAACAGCTGGTACTTCTGGATGATGTCGTCGAGCTGTTTTTTCGTCTTTGGGAAGACGACTGGGGCCACGGATGTTTCCAGCGGAGTGGCGGGGGCGGGCACTCCGTTTTGGGACGCGTGGCCGTTTTCGCCTCGGGTAGCGATTCCGTTCATGGTGAAGAAAAAACGGGCTGGATGGCTGGGGCGCCGAAGAAAGTGCCGGAAAAATAAGCGATCGGGCGACTAGCGGAGCAGGTTCGGGCCGTGTGGGGAAAGACCGTGTTTGGAATTTGCGATTGGCAGATCTGATTCCCGATGGTGCGGCGGAAATCTCTTTGTTTATTTCCGGGAATTCGGCGGGAAATAAAAATGGCGAAACGATCTGTACCAATGGCGACAGGCGGCGAGCAGCGTGACGAGGTGTCTGGGTGTGGGGAGTTGCTGGCACGGGGTTTGTCGCGGCGGGACCGAAGCTTCGAATGTGAGTACGAAGGTTAGAAGTTTTGGTGGACGAAAGTAGTTGAGGATAAAATTCGCGTCGGGAGCGAGCACATGGCGGGGCACGACCCTGGCTGTTATGGTGGCACAAATGAAGAGGCCACAAGGCCCTGGATTTCTGTATCGAATTATATTTGATGAAATGCTGAAAGGTTCATTTTTGTTTTTCTGTGAGCTTTCTTTTTTGCATAAGCAACCTTGTGGTGGGGTGAGTGATGCTTGTGGTGCTCAATCGTGCAGTTGGGACGGCACCAAGTCGGGCGGCAAGTTACAAAACGTGGCATTGGTGGGTTTTGAGTTGAGGAATTTGTTTCGGGTTGCTACGTCTTCCTTTTTATTTTTTTTTTGCAATAGACCGGAAGATGGTCGATTACTTGTAGTTGTGATTTGCAGTCCGCAATAGACCTTACTTGCGACAGCGGCGGTTTTGAAGGAACCTGAGATTCAAAGACGAAAAAAAAGAGACCTCAAAACGCTCCGATTCGAAAGCGGGCTTCTCGGGGGGCCACTCCGGCATTTTTCCCTTGGCTGGCCCCCCACTGCCACTTCCTCTGGCCTGGCACGTGACCGGCCCGTTAAAGCTCACCAGCTGGCAAAAATTCACCACCACCCAATGTTCAGAAGCCTTGGAATCCACGCCGTCGCTGCGGCCAAGCAAACCGCCAGAAGCTCGCTTCACAGAGGCTCCGTGCGGTTCAACTCGTCGGCCCCCACCATGAACTGGCCCGACTTTTTCAAGATGAGAAAAGAGTTCAAAACCATCAACACAATCACATCCACCTTCACCGGACTCGTGGGCGCGTACGTGACGTTCTCGTACTTGGCCAACATCGAGATCGACGTGGAGCAGCCCATTTGGGGCGTCGACCCCACTTTCGTCATGGGCGGTGCTCTTGTCCTCGGTGGTGTTGTGGGATACCTTGTAGGCCCCACCATTGGGGTTCGGATCTTCAACATGAAGAACAGCGCCCGGTTGCCGCAATACAAAAGCAAGGAGCAGGCGTTTTTGCAGAGAGTGAAGAGAAACAGACCGGACCCCTCGTCGAGCTCGATCTCGAACCCTGTTCCGGACTACTACGGAGAGAAAATCAACTCCTTGGAGGGCTACAAGCAGTGGTTGAGAGACTGCAACGCCTTTAGAAGAAAGACCACCCAGGAGTTATTTTAATGTACATAAACCAAGATTCACAACCTGTCTCCATGTTATTTTGTAGCGGTATGATGTGCTCAGCATTATTTCAGAAGGCGCTATTGATTGAAGCCTCCTCTCAGCCGGTCTTCACTGGTGGTTTATATGCGGCTGTTCAAATTCTCACCAGCCAGAGACTGGCGTGATCTGGGCTATGCCCCATGACATGATACACGTGTGTACACTGGCGCCTATGTTGCTAGTTACTAAGCTAAAAAGAAAGAACGAGAAGGTTTTTTCTTGCTGCTGTCAAAATCTGCAAAATGGCAAGACTTGTGTGGCGTTTTTTCCGAAACTCCGGGGCTCTATGCGCCCAACAATGCACAATCTCGATCCGACTCACGAATACGACTCAATTCGCGGACTGGGTCCCATGCAAAAGTTACAAAGGACTTCCGAAAACGGAACCGAACTCCGAAACAGAAACTCACATGTAACACCTCTCACTTGCTTTTAAGCTCGAGGGCCAAATTGAGTTTGCCTTCGGCCACTGCCGTGCTCCGACGTATTTCCTGTTTCGGCCACGGCACTGGCCATTGCCGCACCGAACCGACTTCCCCGGACCAGAGGACACCCGTGCACCGCAACAACGCCAGATCCCGCCGGCCCCGGCAACAATAAAGAGGCCATACACGGCATGCAAGGCAGCAATTCTGTCAAATTCCCGTTTCCCGCGCTTTTAGTGCATGCCGTGGCGCGCCGGGTGTGTCCCGGAGCACCCCCGGGGCGCCCGGAAGCGGGTGCGAACAAATAAGAGCCCGGTAAAAAATGTCGCCGGTTGCCCCATCGATGATGCGTGCCTGGCTATAAGTGCGCTACACTCCCTCCATTCTCAAAATTCCCACAAGGGTAAAAAGCACACACTCTCCCCATTGCCACCCGCCCAAAACCTCTGATCATGCTCAGAGCTTTCAGAACATCCTTACCCCGTGCCAGGGCCCACAGAGCTTTTGCTCGCTCCACCCTGGCCACTTTTTCTCGCTCGCTTGCTACAGACTCGTTCTTGCAATCCAATAACAGCAATTATGTTGAGGAGATGTACGAGGCGTGGCGCCAGGACCCCAGCAGCGTGCACGTGTCGTGGAACGCCTACTTCAAGAACATGGACCTGGGTGCCCTGCCCGCCGCCGCTTTCACCGCTCCTCCCACGTTGGTGCCTACGCCTGCCGGTGGTGCAGGTGTCGGTTTCATTCCAGGCGCCCAACCCCACTCCGAGGACGTGGTCACCCACTTGAAGGTGCAGCTCTTGGTTCGTGCCTACCAGGTGAGAGGCCACCAGAAGGCCCGGATCGACCCATTGGGTCTTTCCTTCGGCACCAACTCCGAGGTCCCCGCAGAGTTGACTTTGGAGCACTACGGCTTCACCGAGGCCGACATGAACAAGCAAATCACCTTGGGTCCCGGTATCTTGCCCCGCTTCGCCAGCGACTCCCTGAAGACCAAGACCTTGAAGGAGATTGTTGACATTTGTGAGAACTTGTACTGCTCTTCGTACGGTGTCGAGTACATCCACATTCCCTCGAAGAGCCAGTGTGATTGGTTGAGAGAGAGAATCGAGATCCCCAAGCCTTACGAGTACTCGACCGACCAAAAGAGACAGATCTTGGACCGTTTGATCTGGTCCTGCTCCTTCGAGTCTTTCTTGGCCACCAAGTTCCCCAACGACAAGCGTTTCGGTCTTGAGGGTGCCGAGGCTATCATCCCCGGTATGAAGGCCATGATCGACACCTCCGTTGAGCACGGTGTCGAGGACGTCGTTATCGGTATGCCCCACAGAGGTAGATTGAACATGTTGTCCAACGTGGTGCGTAAGCCAAACGAGTCCATCTTCTCCGAGTTCACCGGTTCCAAGGAGTTCGACGAGGGCAGTGGTGACGTCAAGTACCACTTGGGTATGAACTACAACAGACCCACCACCTCCGGTAAGCACGTGAACTTGTCTCTTGTCGCTAACCCATCCCACTTGGAAGCCGAGGACGGTGTTGTTTTGGGTAAGACCAGAGCCATCCAGAAGTACAAAAACGACATTGGTGAGTACAGCAAGGCCATGTCCATTTTGTTGCATGGTGATGCCGCTTTCTCCGCCCAGGGTGTTGTGTACGAGACCATGGGTTTCGCCAACTTGCCAGCATACTCCACTGGTGGTACCGTCCACATTATCATCAACAACCAGATTGGTTTCACCACGGATCCTCGTTTTGCCAGATCCACCTTGTACCCATCTGACATTGCCAAGGCTATCAATGCTCCTATCTTCCACGTGAACGCCGATGACATCGAGGCTGTCAACTTCGTTTTCAACTTGGCTGCTGACTGGAGAGCCACTTTCCACTCTGACGTCATCATTGATCTTGTTGGTTACAGAAAGCACGGTCACAACGAAACCGATCAACCTGCATTTACTCAGCCGGTCATGTACCAAAGAATTGCTGAGAAAAAGTCTGTTCTCGAGTACTACACCAAGAAGTTGCTCGATGAGGGCTCTTTCACTACCGAGGACATTGACGAGCACAAGAAGTGGGTTTGGAACCTCTTGGAGGAGTCCTTCTCTAAGTCCAAGGAGTACCAACCCACCTCTAGAGAGTGGTTGACAACTCCATGGGAAGACTTCAAGTCTCCTAAGGAATTGGCTACTGAGGTCTTGCCCCACCTTCCTACTGCCGTTGATGCTGAAACCTTGAAGAAGATTGGTAACGACATCTCCAGTGCTCCAAAGGACTTTGAGGTTCACAGAAACTTGAAACGTATCTTGAACAGCAGAAAGAAGTCGGTTGAGTCTGGTGAGGGTATCGACTGGGCCACTGGTGAAGCTTTGGCTTTCGGTTCTCTCTGTTTGGAGGGCTACCACGTCAGAGTTTCTGGTCAAGACGTCGAGAGAGGTACTTTCTCTCAACGTCACGCTGTCTTGCACAACCAAAAGTCCGAGGAGGTTTACACCCCATTGAAGCACTTGTCCGAGGACCAAGGTGCTTTTGACATCTCCAACTCCTCCTTGTCTGAATACGGTGTTATGGGCTTTGAGTACGGTTACTCTTTGTTCTCCCCAGATGCCTTGGTGCAATGGGAAGCCCAGTTCGGTGACTTTGCCAACACCGCTCAGGTCGTTGTTGACCAGTTCATTGCCGCCGCTGAATCTAAGTGGAAGCAAAGATCTGGTCTTGTCTTGTCCTTGCCCCACGGTTACGACGGTCAAGGTCCCGAGCACTCCTCGGGCAGAATCGAGAGATACTTGCAGATGTGTAACGAGGACCCTCGTTTCTTCCCATCTCCTGAGAAGCTCGAGAGACAACACCAAGATTGCAACATGCAAATTGCCTACCCAACCACCCCAGCCAACTTGTTCCACTTGTTGCGTCGTCAAATGCACAGACAATTCAGAAAGCCGTTGGCTGTGTTCTTCTCCAAGCAATTGTTGAGACACCCATTGGCCCGTTCTAACTTGGATGAGTTCACTGGTGAGTCGCACTTCAACTGGATCATTGAGGACAACGAGTTGGGTAAGGCCATCAACGACAAGGAGGGCATTGAGCGTCTTGTTCTTTCCACCGGCCAAGTTTACACTGCGTTGCACAAGAAGCGTGCCGCCATCGAGAACAAGGATACTGCCTTCATCAAGATTGAGCAATTGAACCCATTCCCATTCCAACAGTTGCGCGATGCCTTGAACAGCTACCCTAACCTCAAGGACTTGGTGTGGTGTCAAGAAGAGCCATTGAACATGGGTGCCCACTCTTTCGTTGCTCCACGTATTGCCACGACTTTGAAGGAGACCGACAACTACAAGGACTTGACTTTGCGTTACGCTGGCAGAGACCCATCGGCCTCTGTCGCTGCCGGAAGCAAGTCCATGCACACTGCCGAAGAGGAGAGCTTCTTGCGCGATGTTTTCCAGGAGAACTAGATGTGAAGAAAACTATTGAAGATTGAAGTATTTATTGATGTGATGTAAAGTTTGTACCCATGGCACATAGCTGCCTAGTGGCCAAGCGGCAGCCATTGTATGTGATGAGTAGGAATGAAGCATCAGCCGGGTTGTTGCGTAGATGTACCGGGACTGCATATACGGTATGCATTGAACGGATCCACTAAAAACCACATTAGCACCACTTTGACATTGTAGAACATATTCAGTGTATGTGTGTGTCGATAATCACATGTTGGATTTTGTGCTTGAGCTTTGAGCTGTAAGAATCGAATGGTATTTACTTTTTTTTTCTTAATATGTGTACTTTTGACACAAGTACCTCACTAGATCATACATTTACACAATTTTTCTCATGCGACTTGATTTTGGTAAAATGATAGGATAACTTCCCGAAATAAAAAAATACAACGGAAGCCAGAATCGAACCGTCGACAACACCTCATTACTCCGTCTCTTCCCACCGAAATCTCCAGTATTCTTCTTTCCCTTTTTGTTGCCTAGGGCCCTATTTGCATCCATAAGTACTAGCGCCCTTTCCCGCGGCTCGATTCAAAGCGCCAACTGGGCCTTTTTTCCTCTATTTCTCGTGTTCGTGCATGTCGTGAAGAGAGCAAACCACCTGCTTCATCAAAGCCACCGGCGCCTGTTTGTTGGTGAACATTTCGAACTGGGCAATCGCCTGCGCCAAGAGCCAGTTGAGCCCGTGGACCGCGACCCAGCCTCTGTCCCGAAACGACAGGCCCCGCTCGAGCACCGCGCTGTACGGCTTGTAGCCCGTCTCCAACACCACGCCGCCCAGCGCACTGGAAAACCAGTTTTCGTGGATGGCGGCGCCCGTGTGCGGGCTCGGCACGCAGCTGACGATGCTCACCGGATACGCCGACACCGAAGGCGGGAGCACGCCGCCGAGGAAGTCCGCATCCTCGAGCACCACGACGCGGAAGTAGCGGAGCTCTTTTTGGCTGTCGCACATGCGGCCGGTGGTGAGGCTCCGCGACGGGAGCAACGGCAGCATCTGGTTGTAGTGGTGTGCGAGCTCGTGGGCGCGGGCCTTGGTGCGGTTGTGGAGGAGGATGTTCAGGTAGCCGAGCTGGATCAACGCATAGAGTGCGGAGCGGGCCATGCCGCCGGCGCCCAACACGAGCGCGGTCTTGGCAGCTAGCCCCGCGTTGTACGGCGACGTGTTGTCCTGCAACGCGATTCTCACACCGAGCCAGTCGGTGTTCTCGCCGCGCACGCCCACCACCTGGTCCGGCCGGTCGAACGGCCGCTGCGGCACGATGGTGTTGAGCGCGCCAATCACCTTGACGTGGCCCGACACCGCGTCCACGTGGTGGAGCGCCTCGGCCTTGAACGGCATCAAGATGGCGGCGCCGCCAAAGTCCGGCGTCTGCACCAACCGCGAGAGGTGCGGCTGCAAGGCGTCGCACTCGTAGAGCTCGCAGCGGTACGGGAGGCCCAACGCGCTGTACGTCTCGCCGTGGAGCCGCGGCGACGCGGACTCGGCCACGTTGGAGCCCATGATATAGAACCGGAGCCGGGGGAGGAGGTGCAAGTCGGCCAACGCCCGCGTGAGCGCCACGGCGGTGAAGTGCTCGTCGCCGGGCGCCGCGGCCGCCGCCACGGGCGTAAACATCTGGTTGGTTGCCTTGGTGACTTTCCCCCACGGGCCCGTGTTGTACGCGCAGATGGTGGGCGCCGGGTGTCGCTGCAGCGCCGCGGCCCGGAACGAGAGAAGCAGCGCGGTGTCGCTGCGGCGCGCCGCTGCCGCCGAGAGCCGCACGACCGGCGCCTGCAAGCGCTGTGCCACCTCGAGCGCCTCGAACGCCGTGCTGCCCCACAGCGCCAGGTCCTCAAAGTGGCAGCTCGCCACGAGCACGGTGTTGCCGCAGCGTTCGGCAAAGTGGCGGTAGACCGGGACCACGAGGTCGGCCACGGGCGTTTTCGGGCGCGCCGGGTCGAAGAAGAGCGAGTTTTCTTGCTGCTCGAACATGTCCAACTGCACGCAGACGTAGTCCACGCCCAACCGCACCGCCGACCCGAGCAACGAGAGGTAGAACTCCCTTAGCGCCACCCGCACGGCGTCGAGGCCCGCCTCCGAGTGCTTGTCGGCAAATGGCTGCAAGTCGGCCGCCGCCCAGTGCACACTCACGAGAACCGGAACGGCGCTGTGGGAAAGGCGCCTGTACCGGGAGAGAATCTCGCCGAGGCGCGCCGCGCCGGGCTGGATTAGGCGGAGCATGTCGAGCCTCAACTCGAGAAAGTCCACGCCCACGAGGTCGGACGCCGCCAACGCCGGCCCGGGCACGTCCACCTGCAAGCAGTTGGAGTAGGTGTTGTGCACGTTGGCTCTGAGATGGAGGTTGCCCGCCACCGCCGCGGCGGCGTCGGCGCCGCGCGTGAGGAACGCCACGAAGCGCGTGAAGTCCTTCTGCGCCGGCTTCAACGCAAAGAAGCTGCTGGTGCGGTCCACGGCAGCGGCGGAGATGGTGGCCGAGTGCGGGGCAGCGGAGAAGCTGTTGAAGTAGTCGTGGGTGGAGATCAGGCGGAAGGCGTCGAAGTTGCGCCGCACGAGCGCGGTGCCCTCGGCGGCGGTGCCGGCGAACGCCATGTACTGCAAGATGCGTTCCTCCTCGCACTCCACGTTGATGACGAAGCGGAACTCGGCCGCCAACAACGCCCGGAGCGGCGGCAGGCTCACCGCGGCCAGCGGCATGACCACGATCATGCTTTCGCCCGCGTGCTCGGCGACTTTCGCCGTGATCAACCGCGCCTGGAGCGCCTGGTACGCTTCCACGGACACGCTCTGGAGATACATCGCGTCGGGCTGCCCCGTGTGGCTGCTGACGCAGGTCTCGGCGTCCACGTAGACGAAGCCCAACTCCGCCGCCGCCATGAGCGCCAACGTGGACTTTCCCACGCCGCGGAGCCCGACCACGGCGATGGTGGTGGACGATTTCGGGTTTTCAGGGAGGTCGGCAGCGGCCAAGGCCAGGAGCCGGCGGAGCGCGGCGAGGTTCTGCGCCGGTTCCTGCGCGAGCTCCCGGAGAGCAGACGCCGGCGAGGTCATGGGCGATGCTGTTCGATGGCGCAGGTGGAGGTGCCGTGCTGCGCGAGATGCTTTTTTCGGTACCCCATGTTTCGCGAATCTGGAAATGCAGAGGTGTAGATGCGGGGGAGTAGGCCGGAGCCCGGGCTGGGCGAGGCGGTGGGGTTCTCAGGCGAAAAAGAGGCCCACCTTTTCTTTCGGCCGCTTTCCTTTCTCCTCCTTTTTTTTTTTTTTTTTTTTCTTCTGCAGATGTAACCTTTTTTTTTTTTTTTTTTTTTGAGATGCTCGGCGACGCGCCCGGCTCGGCTGCTAGAGTGGATGCATATGCGAGATGTGATTGCCATGAAAAACCGCCATTCTGGAAATGCTGACTCCGATAGAGAGCCGCCAACAGCGGCTGCGGCTCTTCTCTCAAGCCGGCCTCGTATTTCCTCTTGTGCGCTTTTTCTGTCTTTTTGCCGTCCTCTTACGCCACCTCCTCCAACAGTCTTGTGCGCATAACAACCACAATGCCCGAGCCGTCCGAGGCCGTCTGGTACAAGGACAAACGCAAGCTCCGGCTAGGCGACGTGTGCCGGTACACGATCGTGTACACCAACCGCAACCCGAACCGCACGGGCATCTTCTTCCGGCTCAAGAACTTGGAGAAAACCGGCCTCCGGGCCATCCACTTGCTCAACGGCCCCTTCATCCTCTACTGCCACGTGGTGCCCTGCAACTACACGGGCCGCACGCGGTTCACGCCGGACGACGCGGACGCGGACAACGAGGTGCGGTTCCACAACAGCATCAAGCCGGGTCAGACGTTCAACGTGCCGCTACGGTTGAACGGCAACAGCCGGGTGCGCCAGAACGCCGACGGCTCGTCCACGCACCAGTGGCTGGTGGACGTGGTGTGCCAGGTGGTGTTGAACCGGCGGGCGCTGCTCCAGTTTGTCGTGGTGGTGGGCGACGACTTGGTGCAGATGCGGCGGGAAACGCGCTCGGTGCTCACGTCGCTCACCAAGGGCGACTTCCACGTGCTGTGGTGGGAGCTGGACCACGCGTGGGGCACGTCGACCGAGCGCAACTTGGCCGTGGCGTGCGCCACGACGGACGACATCTGGAGCCGCCGCCCGCGGCTTCCGAAGGAGCCGGTGCACTTGGTGATTGTCACGCACGGCATCTTCTCCAACTTGACCGCGGACATGCTCTACTTGCGGGACGCGCTACTGCTGCTCCCGTCGGACAACTACTTGGTGGAGGGCTTCCGGGGCAACGCCGGCCGCACGGAGAAAGGCATCCACCGCTTGGGCGTCGGCGTCGCGACGTATGTGGCCGACCTCCTCGCGGACTTGCGGCGGGCCGGCACGCGGGTGGCGCGGATCTCGTTCGTGGCGCACTCGTTGGGCGGGCCCGTGCAGTTGTACGCGCTCAAGCACCTCGTGTTGGTGCACGGCGCCGACTACTTTGACAGACAGGGCATTGCGTTGGGCCACTTTGTGTGCCTCGCGAGCCCGATGCTCGGCGTGTTGAGCGAGATGAGCTTGTGGATCTCGTGGTTCTTGGACTTGGGCACGTTGGGCAAGAGCGGCCGCGACTTGACGCTTCTGAAGAAGCTCCCGTCGGTCAAGCCGGGCCACCACCTGCTCGAGCTCGCCCGGCCCATCTTGGAGACGTTGCCGGACGAGCCCGTGCAGACGCTCCTCAAGAACTTCCAGCTGCGCACCGTCTACGCCAACGCCGTGAACGACGGCATCGTGCCGCTCCGCACCAGCGCGTTGTTGTACTTGGACTGGGAGGCGTTGGGCGACGTCAAGCAGGTCAAGAACCGCAACGGCATGGGCAGCTGGAGCGAGCCCGGCGGCGCGCCCGACGCCGGGGCCGACCCCGCGGACTCCGACGTGGACGACCGCGGAGAACCCGTGGGCCAGATCCCGGACGACTCGTCCACCAACATGACGGAGAAGTACAGCAGCTTCCTCGCCCGCATCTTCAACTTCGACTCCGCGTCCACCAACGACTCGCACAAGACCACGCGGGCCGCCCGCCGCATCAAGCGCTACGCGCAAATCAGCGCCCGGGGCCGCGACCAGAACGCCGAAAGCATCCACAGCCACGGCAGCTCGGACGCGGAGAAGTCCGGCGAGCTGAGCCCGGTCAACATCAGCATCCCGCCCAAGGCGTCCGCCGTGGAGTCCGCCATCAACTCGCTCATCTGCCCGATCCCGTCGAGCGGGTACATCAACGACCCGGAGGCACGGGACCCGGTGATTTTCCACGACAAGTACTACCACTTCGACACGATGCCGGCGCGGGACAAGCGCACGGGCGGCATCAAGAAGTTCTTCCACTACTACGACTGGCGCATGGACAAGCAGGTGAAGATTGCCCGGAAGTACCACGTGGCCGAGCTCAGCTGGCGTAAGGTGTTGGTGTGTCTTCCGCCCGATGCCCACAACAACATCGTGGTGCGGCGGCGCTTTGCGAACGGCTACGGCTGGGGGGTGGTGGAGCACCTCCAGACGGAGGTTTTTGGCGACCAGCGAATGGTTGCAAAATTCTAGCCCGCCCGTTCCGGCCGGCTGCACGGGTGCAGCTCGAAGCACATGAAGACGCCGCTGCTTCAACCCCGATGCTTACAGCCGTGAAGCTTGATCTACATCATCGGCTTTGGCAGCTTTAGGCTGCGGCTGTAAGCGGCCCCACAAACACTTTCAAAACCAGCGGAAGTGAGAACCCTTTTGAAGGGGTTTCTGGGGAAGCGGCCTCGACTATTCTTCCACGGATCCTTCCGGGCCATTTTCGAGCCAACGGAAACCGGGGGGCTCTGGTGAAGGCTGCCATAATTGTACCATATTTCATGCGTTTGAGCATCAACGACCCAGCGTGTTGCCAAATGTGCAGCTGAGTACTGCGGACATTGCTCACGTTTACAGACGTGTTGTCTCTTCGGTGTACGGACCGAATTCAATTCAACTAATTAAATTTTTACTTCTTGAAATGGCTTAATTGTTCACTGCATCTTGCAACACCGGGATCCTGACGTAAGTCATATGACCGAGGTAAAGGAATATTACGAGAGAGTAGCCATAGCTAGCGCCAGTTGCTCTTCAGTTCCAAACATAAATCGTCAGAGTAGAATCTATTGCTTTGAAGTTAGCCTGCGTTCAAGAGATGTAAAATAAGCACTTCAAAAGATCACCTGATGAGCGGCATTAAGTACTCCTCTTACTTGTATAAAGGCATGTGCGGAGCTCGTAAAGTATCGTCAGCATAAACTCGCAAACGTTTCACTCCACGTTACCGAAAATCCGGCAGGTGCGCTTCCATTTCAGGCATACCAACCTATCTCCGGTGCACGTGAGCAATTCCCCAGATACGATGAACCCCGGTCTAGAATGCAATCTCGGATCCCGACAGTTCAGGTAAGCAAAAGAGCTGGATCGACACAAGGCATGTATTCGGGCAGACGGGATCCGGCCGCGCATGGCGGCCATCGCTGAATTACTCCGGCTTCAATTTGCCCTGTCTTTGCGCAATGAGGGCAAAGATCAGCGCCAACTTAAACTTCTTCACAAGCACGTGCTCCACGATGAACCGCGGCACAATTGCCATGACAAACGTCATGGTCGAGGCAAGATGCCCCCGGTAGAGATTGAGTCTTCCCCCTAAAGTCTGTTTCTCGAAATCGTTCACCACCTTGTAGGCGTACTTCTCCGCGCTCATCGGGTTGTTGCGGGCGGCCATTTCCTTTCTCTCGATCATGGCTTCGTGGATCCCAGGCACGTCGAACCACGACCCTTCCGGAAGGTCTCTTGTGTCGGCAATGTTGGTTTGCACGCCGCCGGTGACGAAGTTCAACACCTTGACGCCAAACGGCTTCAACTCGAGGCGCAACACGGCCGCGTACTGGTGGACCGCGGCCTTTGTGGCCGAGTAAATGGCCGAGAACGGGAACGGCACGAGGCCGCTGATGGAGCCCGTGAAGCCGACGGCGCCGCGGGCCTTGATGAGCATCGGCGCAAACACCCGCGTCAACCGCACGGGCGCAAACACGTTGATCTCGAAACACTGCGCCACCGCGGCGTCCTCCACATCCAACGCCGGAAACGTGCACGACTGGCCGGCGTTGTTGTACAAAACGTCGAGGTAGCCGTCGCATTCTTGGTCAATCAACAGGTACAACTGCTGGACGCTTTCGGGCAGGGTCACGTCGCACGCCACGGTGACCACGCCGTGCTCTTTCAAGGGCTCCATGGGCTGCGTTCTGCGTGCGCACGCGTAGGTCTTGTAGCCTCTTTTGGCGAACTCGGCGGCGGTGGCGAAGCCGATTCCGGACGAGGCGCCGGTGACAAGTGCGATTTTTTGGCGCGCCATTGCAGAAGTTGGATGAGGGAAGAATGGAGTAGGAGATCAGATAGAAATGTGGAGAACCGCGCGACACGCGGGTGCAGGCCGGCTGCAAAGCGCACATGTCTTGCCTCAAACAGACTCAGGCAGAGGTCTCTTCGGATGGGCGATGCTATGAGTTTTGAGTTTGTTGGTCTGTGCTGTTTCTTTTAGCCCGGCGGTTTCATGTCTGAAACACCCCGCCAACCTGATGCGTCCGCGGTGGTTTCTGAAACCGCGACTGCAAATGACCCTTCCTCTTCTCTGGCTGACTCTACTGAAGTTGGAGCAAGCACACGCTGCTGTGGCAGAAACCCTTGAAGCCCGCATGAGAAAGCCGTGGGCGTCTGACTTTGCCGAGCTCGAGGAATTCTCTCTCAGCGCCACCTGTCTCGTTAGTTGTTTCCAGCAAAAACGCACCGAGATCCAGCAACAGATTGTGGCGTTTATCCAGCAAGAAAGTATTATAAAAGCCACAGGGTCACTGCCAGAAGAAGTGGGAAATCTCGGTTTCGAGATGCACGCAAAAAAAGGTTTCACGACGTCGCTTTTGGCGCCAGAGAAAGCCCCTGCGGTCTCTGGTTATTGGAAGCATAAGGCGCAACAACCGAAACTCACCAGTCTCGAAGCAGTTAGTGGGCCGCCAGGCTTGGAAATGGAGGTGGCGGCTTTGGTAACACTGGTGGAAACGATTCTTCTCGAGGCTCACACTTTTTTGAAATCCTCCGGCACGGATCGGGCCCAATACCTGTTCTGCAACGGCAAATGGACCCAAACCTACGGCGGCGCTGCGTTGGAGGCCGGGAAAAACAGCACTGTTTTGGGAAGAGTCAAGAAGAAATACGACCGCCAATGCCGCAACATCCTCCAGTTGGAAGCAGAGCGAAATAAGAAAGACGTGGAGATTCAGAAGCTTAAAAGAAAGATCTCGCAACTCGAGCGGTGTCGAAAGTAACTGGTTTTGTGTGGGTTCCTCTTTCCAAAACCGCTCTACTCCAGTTGATCTGCCAAGGCTCTCACTAACAGAATGCCCAAGCTCTAACCAACAAAATGGTACTACTTGTTACCAGTTGACGGGACTCTGATAACTATTTTCAGCCCTGAGGCCAGATACTACTTTGAAACAGCCCCTGAAATCACCTCCATGACAAATCATTCATTTGATTTCGGAAAACACGGTGCAAGGTTGTGTGGTGTCCCGTTCTACTTCCACTGATACCACTCTTTGACACCCAAACGAGTCAGCCTGCTGGCATTTCAGTCCAATTTCGTTGCACAGGGCTAATTTTGGACCATCGATGCTGTGCTGGGATTCATGTCCAACACCGACATCAGTATGACTTCAGAACTTAGAGATCCATTCATACAAGCTCGATGAAGTTCTCGTACGTTCGGCCACAGAAGCCAGCTGCAAAACACGTACACCATGCCTGTTCCCGTGGATATCTCTAGAAAGCTGCAGAATACCCAATACCCCCATTTTTCACATTCGCTGCAATACTCGGTCAGCTCTTCACGTTCTGAACCCTTCACTTTCTGAACTCTTCGGCGAGTTTCTCGGCATCGAAGTAATGCATGAATTTGACCGGTTTCTGGCCCGGCCGGTCCACATGCAACACCGGTACGTCATAGCAATACTTGTCGAACGCGTCCTCGTTTTCCGGCTTCATGATGTCCACAACGTTGATGTCGATGTTCTGGAACTCTTTGGCAGCCACCGTGTTAAACAAGATTTCCTTAGCGTTTTTGCACAAGTGACACGTTTCCTTGGTGAAGAAGGTGAGCGACAAGAACCGGACACTCCGGACTGTTTGAAAGCCGCTCGCTCGGAGAAGTCTTGGTGTTAGCATGGCTGTAGGTCCCAATGCCGCGGCGCGGTCAGACCAGCTGCTCGGACATCCCCAGAAATCTCACCAACATGCTCGGCCTGGCAAGCCCTCGGGAACCACAAGGCTTCAAGGGGAACAACGTCCCAAATATCGAAAATCGCCGATTCCGAAAACTCACAAATCGCTTTTTAGTGAGCTGTCCCCATGCCAACCCACGGCCTTGCCTGCACATGACACACGCGCGTTCCTTAACACGTAGCGTCCTCGACTCCACCAACCTTTTTCATTCTCCAACAAATGTCGGCTTCGGGCGTAAGCGTGGGCAATAGCTCCACCATTCGGGCCAGAAAGGCGGCGAAAGAAGAGAAGCAAACACTTGTCGCAGAATCCGTTTCGGATGTCTCGGCGGCGGAAAAACACGAACAATCCACCTGCCAGGCGCTTGTTGACTTGGAGTCCTGGTTGGCACCCTTGGTGTTCACCTTCATCTCGTTCTTTTTGAGAATGTACAGAATCTCCGTCAACAACGCCGTCGTGTGGGACGAGGCCCACTTTGGCAAATTCGGCTCCTACTACTTGAGGCACGAGTTTTACCACGATGTCCACCCACCTTTGGCCAAAATCATGGTCGGACTCTCGGGCTGGTTGGCCAACTACAACGGCTCGTGGGACTTCCCATCGGGAGAGGTCTACCCCGACTACATCGACTACACCAAAATGAGATTGTTCCAGGCCACGTTCTCGGCGTTGTGCACGCCCTTGGCGTACTTCACCGCGAAGGAAATCGGCTTTTCTATCCCAGCGACGTGGTTGTATACGCTCATGGTCACCTTTGAGTTGTCCTACGTGACTTTGGGTAAATTCATCTTGCTTGACTCGCCACTTTTGTTTTTCACTGCTCTCACAGTGTTTACCTTGTCTCGGTTCAACAACTTCAACACGAAGCAAAAGGAGTTCTCGCGCAAGTGGTGGAAATGGCTTTTGCTCAACGGTCTTTCCATCGGCTTGGTGTGCTCCACAAAGATGGTGGGTTTGTTCGTCACGTCGTTGGTGGGCATTTACACCGTTGTAGACTTGTGGTCCAAGTTGGGCGACAAGTCCGTTTCCTGGGCCAGATACGGCTACCACTGGGCAGCCCGCTTTGTGTCTTTGATTGTTGTTCCCTTTTGCGTGTTCTTGTTGGCGTTCAAGATCCACTTTGATTTGTTGTACAAGTCCGGAACCGGTGACGCCAACATGTCGTCGTTGTTCCAAGCCAACTTGCTCGGCTCCGACGTTGGTGGCGGTCCCAGAGACGTGTCCATCGGCCACTCGTTTGTGACCCTCAAGAACCAAGGCTTGACTGGCGGATTGCTTCACTCGCACGTGCAAACATTCCCCGAGGGCTCGAAACAACAGCAAGTGACTACGTACTCGCACAAGGACTCCAACAACAACTGGGTGTTCCACAGAGCGCGTGGCTTGCCGCTATACGACGCTGAGAAGAACAAAGACATTGAGTTGGTCACAGACGGCATGTCTGTCAGATTGATGCACGCTCAGACTGGCAGAAACTTGCACACGCACGATGTCGCCGCCCCAGTCTCCAAGGGTGAGTTTGAGGTGGCCGGCTACGGCAATATGACCATCGGTGACTTGAAGGATAACTGGGTTGTGGAGATTATGGAGAACTTCGGCAACGAAGACAAGGAAGCCTTGCACCCATTGAGCACGTCTTTCAGATTGAAGAACGCCGTGATGAACTGCTATTTGGGAGTCACCGGCAGCAGCTTGCCGCAGTGGGGTTTCAGACAGGGCGAGGTTGTTTGCTTCAAGAACCCGTTCAAGAAGGACAAGCGCACGTGGTGGAACATCGAGAACAACAAGAACGAGTTGTTGCCCGACGCGCCCGAGGACTTCAAGTTGCCCCGGACCAAGTTTTGGAAGGACTTCATCCAGATCAACTTGGCCATGATGGCCACCAATAACGCGTTGGTGCCAGACCACGAGAAACAGGACGACTTGGCCTCGCAATGGTGGCAGTGGCCCACGTTGCACTCGGGCATCAGAATGTGCTCGTGGGCAGACGAAAAGATCAAGTACTACTTGGTTGGCTCGCCCGCCACCACGTGGACGTCCAGTGCCGGAGTGGTGTTGTTCTGCTTCATCACGTTGTACCACTTGATCAGGTGGCAGAGACAGATCAACGACTTTGAGGACGCGCGCTCGCTCAAGGTGTTTTTGATGGGCGGTGTGTACCCGATGTTTGGATGGGGCTTGCACTTCATGCCGTTTGTCATCATGGGTAGAGTCACCTACGTGCACCACTACTTGCCTGCGTTGTACTTTGCCATGGTGGTGTTCGTGTACGAGGTGGAGGCCTTCACCAGACCGTTGAAAAACGCCAGCAAGCAGTCCACGAGATACGTGTACTACGGCATCTACGCGGCGTTGTACGTTCTTGTCATTGGCACGTTCTGGTACTTTAGATGGATCGCCTGGGGCATGGAGGGCCCCATGGGCGACTGGTCCCACTTGAAGTTGTTGCAGTCCTGGAGAGTTTCCGACGACAACTACGTGTGAGCTATATATAACCTTGAAAACAAGTTAGTTCCGAAGGCGGGCATGCCGCGGTGCGCATTTCTGTTCGCACTAGTCACCTGCGCGACTTTAGTCAGCAGGCGGCACTTCTCACTCTCGCATCCCTACCTACTACACCACACACGTACCCACATACACACACGATGCTTGTTTCCAGAAACTTGCGGGCCACGGCCGCGCGGCTCCGGCTCCCGCTCCGGCCAATCAGCACCCGGCTCCCGCTCCGGGCATCCAGCACCCGGCTATATTCCGCCGTCCCCAAAACGCTCAAGCCCGCTGCGTTCTCGCTACCGAAAGAAACACCCAGCACGCTCACCGTGGAGCAACAGCAGCACATGTCGCAGGAGCTCCGGCCGTTCGAGCTCACGCGGCTCGCGCACGGCGCGTCGGAGCTCCGCATCGGTATCACCGACGCGGCCAGTAACAAGCTCGTGGCCATTGCCGAGGGCGACAACAACGCCGACAGCGCGTTGCGCGTGAAGGTCGAGAGCGGCGGCTGCCACGGGTTCCAGTACAACTTCGAGCTCACCACGTTGCAGGCGGAGCTCGCCAAGGACCCGGAGTTGGTTGTGTTTGAGCGCACAGACACCGACAAGGCCAAGGTTGTTTTCGACGAGGCGTCGCTCGAGATCTTGCAGGACTCCAAAATCGACTACACCAACGAGTTGATTGGGTCGTCGTTCCAGATGGTGGACTCGCCTTACACGTCCACGTCGTGCGGGTGCGGGGCGTCGTTCGACTTTGACTTTGAGAAGCTCGAGCAGGCGAAGGCGAAGCAGGCGTAGGGGCGGCGCTTTTTTTTTTTTTTGGATTTGCCACGGGCCAAAAGCAGCCCTGGCACCAGAGACAGACTGCAGTCCATTGAGTTGTGAGAAACAACAGCCCAATGGACGTTTTGTTGACTATTGCCTGAGAGACGGGCTTGGAAGACGAGCCACCCGAGAAAATTGGCCACTGAGAGGAAGGCAATAGAATCCATTTCAGAGAGGTAGCAAATTGAAATGAGGAACTCGAGACACTAGCATGGTGATTTTTCTGGTGTGCGAGAAGTTAAAGATTTCTAGCTGCAACTGGGGAAGGAACTTCTGGTTGCAACTTAAAAAGAAGGCTTCTGGTTGCATTTTGGAAAGAAGTCTTCTGGTTGGAACTGACGGAAAGATTTTGGCTGCAACTAGGAAATATTGAGTCTGAAAGTGGAATATTAGCGCCAAAGCTCAATAAATCAGCAACCAGTAAACGACACTAGTAACTGCAATGTGGATGTCAGAAGCTACCGCCACAAATCAAAGTTTCCCTTTTCGCCTGCAGTGCACCCTACGCCAATGCAGCTTTTTCACGATCGATCTTTATTATATACCGTAAGCAACGAGGGGAGCGCCTCGATGAATCACCCAATCACCAGTGGTTGCGGCAATGCCACCTCGTCACGCCCGCGGCTTCGGATAGGGCTCATTTCAAAGTCATTTTCTTGATGTTCTCGATGCTCTCGTTGGCGTAGAAGCGCACATCCACATCGGAGTCCTCCAGCAACACCGCCAAGTTGCTCAAGACCTCGGACTCGATTAACTTGGCCACCTCGGGACCCGGGTTCTTGGCCAACGCCTCCACCACCGCGGCGTACGACTTGGCCACGTTGAACCTGATGTTGGGCACAGCGTCGCCCACAAGGTGGCTGATAAAGGGCAACACCTTGGTGACGATGATTTGCAGGTCGAGCACCGGAACGAGGTTTGTGACGGCAAAGAGGCAGGTGATCCGGATGATGAAGTTGGAGAAGTCAACGTGGTCGGACGCGGGGTCCTCCTCGTCGGAGATCTTCTCGTCCTTGATGTTCAAGAGGCGCGCCACAATGAGCTCCTCGGCCCACGCGGAGCCGAAAATGACGGTCAAGTCCTTCAAGTTGCCCACGGCAGCGTCGCGCACCGCGAACACGGGGTCCCACAACCACAGCATGCAGAGAGTCAAGAGCTCGTTGTTGAAGAAGGACACGCCCAACTGGGTCGCCAACTTGGGGATGTACTCGATGATGGCCAAACGCACGCGCCACTTGTTGTCCTGCGCCAACTCGGTGATGGCGGGCAACAACGACGTGGACAACAAGTTGATGCCGATGGTCTCGTTCACCACAGACAAGTTGGAGATGATGTTCAAGCGCACGTCAGGAAACTCGTCCTTCAACATGTTGAGGAAGATGGGCAACAAGCGGTCGATGGTGGCCTGCTTGGGTAAGATGGACAGCAAGCCGGTGACGGTGGAGGCCAACGCGGCGCGCACGTTTTCGTGCGGGTCCTGGCTCAACTCTCCCACCACGGGGATGATCTTGGCCTCGATGGTCTTCAAGTCCTTGAGCAAGCTGCAGAACTCGGGCAACTGCTTGGCAATGGCCTTGCGCACCTCGCCCTCGTTGTCCTTCATCAACTTGACGAACGGGTCGACGAGCCGCTGGAGCTCTGCGTCAGAGTCGGCGAAGCTGGCGGCGATGCCGGCGAACTTGTCTGCGGCGGCGTAGCGCACGCGCCAGCTCTCGTCCTGGATCAATTTCAAGGCGCTGCCCAAGCAGTCCAGGTGGTGGGACTTGTCGTTGGCGGCGCGGAAGTAGCGGAGGATGGAGACCAACACGTCGATGCTCAACAACTTGACGCTGTCCTGGGAGTCGTTGATCAAGTTATGGAACATCTTGGAGATGATCTCCAAGTCTGTGTCGTCGACGGCGGCGGCGGCCATGCCGCCCAAGGTGTCGATCAACGAGGGCAAGTACTTGGCGGCGCTGCGGCGCACCATGGGCAGCTCGTCGCTGACCAACGCGTAGTAGAGCATCAACAAGTCGCGGCGCGTGGCGGCGTCGACGCGGGCAATCACGGACTTGTACAAGCCGCACAGCGCCACCTTCTTGGAGAACCAGTCGCCCTGGCTCAAGGAGCGGATCAACTCCAAGAAGATGCCGCCAATGTCCTCGTCCGCCAACTCGCGGCTGATCTGGTTCAACGAGTCCACGGCGTTGTCGCGCACAATGGGCTCCTCCATGGCGCCCAACACCGCCAAGATGCGGATCAAGGGCTCGCTGTGGCGCCGCCCGCCGACCAAGGGCACGAACGCGCCGAGCTTTTCCGCCATCACCGCGAACACCTCCTCCTCGTCGTCCTGCGCAACGTCGTTGAGAAAGGGGAGCAATTCGTGCACCGTGCGGTCCGGGCCGAGCGCAATGGCGATGGCGTCGAGCTTTTGCATGGCCGCCACGCGGTTGGCCACGTCGTCGTGTTTCAACTCGTCCATGAGCAACGCCAACGGGTAGAAGTCGTCGGTGCTTTCCATTTTGGGTGGGAAGCGTGTAGTGTGCGCTGCTATGGGGTTGAGGTCGGGCGTGCGGTGCGCGCACGACCGAGACGGGGCCAGCTGAGGCGCTTTGGGCGACGCTGCGCCGGGAGGGCTGTTTGGGCGGCCGGGCAGTGGCGCTTGGCGCCTGGTCCGCCCTGGCGGCTTTTATTTTGCGTGGCTGTTGGGCGGCGGTTGCAGCGACTACTCAGAATTCCGCCGTTGTGCCACCCAGCCGCACTCTACTGGAGGTGAACCGACACGAACGGATGGGTATTTGAATCGAAGTTGGTTTGTGTGTTTTTTTTTTTATTTTTTTTGGGTAACAGGAGGAACAGAAGGTCTCTTTTTGTGTCTTTGGGATTTTCGAGGGAACGCAGCTGGTTTGTTGTCTTGGCCCCTCTTAGAGGTCTGTAGGGCTGGGCTCTTGCGCACTCTGGCTCGTTTTGGGCCGGATGTGGACTGCGATACGCGACGCACTAGACCTGGAACCAATTCGCCGAGAGAATATTGGGTGGGCTTGTTTGGGATTGATTTTTGATGATTAATTGTAGGGTGATACTTTCACAAATTGTTTTAGTGATCAAGTGTTAGGTGATGCGTTCATGTGTTTTTTATGAGTGATGAATTGTTCTGGGTGATGAATAGTTTAGGGTTAGGAATTGTTTTGGGCGATGAATGGTTCAGGGTTGTGAATTGTTTTGGGTGATGATAGTTCAGGGTTGTGAATTGTTTTGGGTGATGAATGGTTCGGGGTTGTGAATTGTTCTGGAATATCAATCACTTTGGTGATCAGTTATTTGTGCGATCAATTGTTCCAGTGATCAATTGTTTTGAGTAACGAGCTGTTTAGGGTGATAAGTTGCTTGGGTGGTCAATCGTCATTGGGGTGATATAGTGTTTTTATATATCGCTTTGGTGATGGATAGCTTAGGGCGACAGATTGTTCTGGGTGTAAATTTGTGCAAGGCGATGAATTATTGAAGAATCGTTTTGCTTGATGGATTCTTTGGATGAAGTTTTGTGTAATCAACTGCTTGGTGATGAATTGTCATAAGTGTCAATTGCTTTGGTTGGAAGAGTGTCTTGATAAATTGTTTTGGGTGATCATTTATTCTGGGTGATAAGCTGTAACAACGAAGCTTTGGGTGATGAATTGTCCTATGTCTTTTTTCCATGCATTTTCCTGGGTGATGTATTGTTTTTCGGGCTCATTTGTTCTGGGTGATGACTTATTTTGAGTGATGAACTGATTTGGGTGATCGATTGTCTCGCAATATTGTTTGAGTGACAGGTTGTCTTGTCAAATTGTTTTGAGTGAAGAATTACTTTGATTAAATGTTCGGGTGTGGATTGTCTTGGTGAATTGTTTGGGTGATGAACTGACTCTGATGAGCTGTTTTGGTGATGCAGTGTATTGAAGATTTTTTGGGTGATGAACTGATTTCGATGAATTGTTTGGGTGATCAATTGTCAAAGATGATTCACCACTTCTGCTAATACACGCGGTGCATTTAGAGGCGGCCTAAGTGCGCTGTTTAGCCCGAATGTGTTCTGATTCCAGACTGGTATTTATCATGACTTTGCAGAAACGGTGCACCCAACGACACAAGATCCCCGAATCATTGAATTTCAGTGTTTCTCCAGCGTAATTCTCCAATGTGGCATCCGTCAATGACACCTTGTACTCCAGACAATCACTCGGATCCAGTGCACATCATCACCGGCTTGCAGCCGTGTGCTCTTCGCGACACTACAGTATTGCATTAACCCACCTCTAGCACATTACCCGTGGTACCTCTCAGCAAATTTCCAACGGTAAACCTCCAGCACATTACCCTGACTTTTCGAGTTTGAAAATTCTCCAATGATTCACCGAAAATCTCCAAGTCTCTGGCTACTTCGAGATTCCCACTTGATACAATATGTTTGCTTGTGACTAACGACCAGTCGCTGACCCACTGGCCCACTACCTTCTCGGCTCTATTTCAAGCCATCCATTGTAATTGCCGCGCTTTGCTTTGCAAGAGGCTTCGCCAGAAATGGATACTTTTGCAATTGAGTTGTGTGATTGTCGATTTCCAGCGTTTTGCAGCCGCTCTTCGCTCGCATATACCAACACCGCAAGCAATCACCGAACCCGCAGGGGATGAGTGCCAGACCCACCCGAAAGCAGCAAGTTCCCACCAGCGCCAGCCAGACTACAGAAAAGTTCAAAACATATACATTTACATTCTAAAAATTGCGGCAATTTCCCGTCGGCTCGGCATCCTCCGGCGTTTTGCAGCCTGTCACGTGGCGCGCCACAGCAACACCAAAACCCTACCGCGCAACACCGCTTAGCACCCCAAGTACAATTAGCGCCAATTTCCCCGGCGCCTACAAAGTCGTACAACAGAGCCTACAGTATCCAACGAACTTGCCGTGATTAAGCCATGTCGACAAAACCAGATTCTCTCGACATCCACAACTCGCTTATCCATGAGTCCGACCGGGAACTATTCCGCCAGGCCCAACAGGGGGCCGGTGAGCGGTGGCACTTTGAGGTCGTGCCCAACTACTTCAAGCAGCTGTTGGAGTCCACGGACGAGACGTCGTTCAATTACTTGAAGGAGGGCTTCGGCAAAATGAAGCCGTGGGCGGAAATCGCACAAGACGTCGCCAACCTCAACGCCAGCAGCGCCGACAACGTCGCCTACAAGCTCCTTTTCTTGGGCCGCCACGGCCAGGGCTACCACAACCTCGCCAATCTCAAATACGGCGAAAGCGACTGGAACTTGCACTGGCTGCGGGTCACGGGCGACGGCGAAATCACCTGGGCGCCGGACCCAGAGCTCACCGACTTGGGCGTGGGCCAGGCAAAGGACAACCACCGCGCGTTGCAGGGCGAGCTTAAGGAGGGCTTGAACGTGCCCACAAAGTGGTTCTCGTCGCCGTTCCGCCGCTCCATCGACACGCTCCTTGGCACCTGGGACGGAATCGTTGACATCAAGCAAAAGCTGCCGTACATCATGGAGGACTTCCGCGAGACAATCGGCGTCCACTTGTGCGACAAGCGCTCGTCCCGCTCGGTGATTGCCGAGAAATATGAGCCCCGTGGCTTCGTCATCGAGGACGGCTTCGAGGAAGAAGACGTCTACTTCAAGGACGACTACAGGGAGAAGGTCTGGGAGCAGGCTGTCAGACAAGACCGGGGCTTCCAGTACGTGTTCAACCACACGGACAAATTCCAGGACGCCATCGTCAGCGTGACGTCTCACTCGGGGTCCATCAGGACCCAGTTGATGGTGTTGGGTCACCGCCCATTTGCCATGGGCACGGGCGGCATGATCCCAGTTTTGGTCAAGGCCACGAGAAAAACCGACGCTTGAAGTCGGTACGAGAGCCTGAATTTTTTCTTGTCAAGGGTTGGTAATGATGTGGTGACTGAACGCCCAAACACAACCTCCCCACTGAATAGAAGCTCGACGAACGCTCATTCAGGCTGATGGCTCTCCATACAACACTTCCTAAATGCGTTTCTTGCTGTCGGCGGTGCCTCTATCAATGCACGGCAGACTATATAATGGATCATGAAGCATGGAGGTTATGCAAGCATCACAACATGAATTGGCTGGGCACAAGCGTGTCGTCGTACTCCATGAACGACGCCGCATCTGGGGCCACGTTCGAAGGAAGGTCATTCAACAAAGCGTCTTCGAACGGGTCCACTTGTTCGTTGGCCGTGGTAAGCGGTCTACTGAATGTTGAAGACGGGTGCCCGCTGAAGGTGGAGTTGGTCGACGGCAGAACGTGTCCCGATGAAGGGAGAATGTGAAACAGGCTGCTAGCACTAGAAATAAAGTTGGAGGAGGAGACACGGGAAGAAGACCCCAGTGCTGGCTTGCGCACGTAGCCGCTGCTCCTCTTCTTCATTGCGGATGGCGACATGGAACGCTTTACTGAGTGCAGTATTCTCTGTGCTGGGCGGGGTTCTTCGAGCGCCTGGTTCTCAAAGTGGTTCGACAATGAAGAGAGTGAGCTGGCCCGCTCAGTGCGGTAGCTGTTTATGAAAAGCAGGTTTGCCCGAGGCGGAAATGACTCCATTTTGTCCAATGATAATGGTTCTCTCGAGGCGCCCAGCACAGACGCGCGAAAGTAGCCATCAGGCACAAAGCTGCGCAGGTTGACGTTGTCCGCCATAGACGCGGAGAAAGTTTCCACTTCTGGGGAATTGAGCAGCTGGTCGGACTCCAGCCTAAACGGCTCCAGCCTAAATGGCGGAAAGTTCTCGAACGCACCTGCGTGAAGCACAGCCTCTGCGCTCCCGAGAGAGCCGGCCAGCTCTGGCTTGAGCATGGGGCTTCCGCGGGTTCCGGGCGAAATGTCGTCCTGGCCATATGAAGGATCGTCGAGTTGATCCAATTCGGAGATTAAGCAGGTGACGACCTCGTTGATGGGAATTGTAAGGTCGCTTTCGGATGCGGAGCTGTCGGGCAGGCTCGGGGTCATCTGTGCCTGATTTTGGCGTGCCTTTTGGATGGCGGTTTGGAGCACCGGGAGGTGCGGCTCAGCCATGACGACGATTTTCTGGAAGGATTGGAGCAAGACTTCGACGCGGGTCTCGAGCAATTCGACATAGCCGTTGGGGTGTGTCTTCTCCTTTTTCTTTTTTTCTGTGTATGTGCAGAGTTTATTGTCGGTCAAGCAACGTGAGCACGGGTGTTTGCCATCACATTTTGTCTTCTTGATGCGGCACAGGTCGCACGCCTTGCCCACCCGCTTTTTGCGGTGGTGATGTTGATGCAGCTCCTCAGGGGAAACAGCAGACATGGCGGGGAGTAGCGAATGCACGGCTAGATAAGGAAGATGTTCCACGATAGACTTTGAGTCAGGATTTGGCCAGACACGAAATGGGGTGCTGCGGCCGGAGTTAAGGTGGAGAAATAAGCAATACCACTTAAGCGCGCATACCAGATGTAGCCGCGAATACGAGCTTGCTGCACGAGCTGCTTGATGATCGGGACAGGCGCTGGGCGGCTAGCTGTGAAACAGGCCGTCAGAGTCTATAGAAGTCTTTTGCGACTTGTTTCTGGAAACTTCTTCTCGGAGAACTTCCCTTGCGTCGTTGGTGGTGTCGGCGGCGGCTTTGTGGTGGAAACGGGGACAATTGAGCGGTTGGCGTGCTTTTGGCGGTTGTCGGTCGGAGCAGTGGCGGCTATTGGCAGGCTCGGGCGTTCCGTTTTGTTGGCCCACCAGAATGCCAGGGAATTCCGCTGTTTATATATCATTTTGCATCTGCTGTGAGTTCTCCGAGAAAAATCGCGCAGCTCGGCACTGGGCCCCCAACGGGGCCAGCGGATGCAAGCGCACAAGTACAGAAGAAAGCGGCGCGGCGCGGCGGGCTGGGCGCAGGTGGCCAAAGCTTAGATTCTACGTGGACACTACGCGGACGCAACTGGTGAAGCTAGTCGGGATTTCACCGTAATTTTAGCCGGATCCTGCTGCATGGGCCCTCCCGCTGGCGGGCGGGCGGTGGTGGAGAGCGAGAGGTGGATTGGCGGCCCAGCGAGGGGTGTGATGGGGCCGGGTTGCAAGCGAGCCGGGCCAAGACATGAGCGCCGCAGAATACCCCTCCACCAAGCGTTATGACCATTGTTAGTCCCCGGCGCGGCGCCCGCTTAGCACCTCGTGCCTATACAATGGAAAAGTGTATTCTAACGAGGCTGATTAGCCTGCACGGAGTGCGTTTAGGTGGCCGGCCCAAGACAAGTCCGGGCGAGTGACCGCGAAACAAGACTTTTCGCGGAATTTTGACAGGTCACGGGCTCCAGCTTGCGTCACACAATGCCAGATCTGACGTGGGCCACAGGGCCAATTCCCGCGGAAGAGCTATTTCGGGAACAGGCGATCTTGAGGCTGATCCGGCGCTCTCGGGTAAGCGACGCCCCTGGGGCGCTTTGCCCGTGTCTTCCGGTCGGCGCCGCCAGCAGATTCCCGAGCCAGGGCCAGAATAAGCGCCCGCGGTGAAACCGAGGAGTCACCCCGCCAGGCCCCGCACCAGTGCCTCCCACCACATTCTCCCCAGCGCGCGCCTGGTTAGGCCGTGCGGCTTGGCTGGCCTGCCGCGCGCATGGCATGATCTCCAAGCGTGGCCATTCCAGAAGCTGCCAAGACGCTAATTCCGCTAATCCCGCGGAGTCATGGAAGCAGCCACGCGGGCTTTCAGCTCGCTTCCCCTGACGCAGCCCGGCCGTTGGGCGTGGGCCGATTGGAGGAGCGCTGCAGGGCCGCCGCCTTTGGGCGTGCGCCAGCTTGGGAGCGCTGCTGGGCAGCCCCTGAGTCATGCTTGGCTCCGGAACTATACCGCCACCTGCCCCGTGCGCAACCAAGTGTCGATTATCGATCAGTTCTAAAATTAACTTTCGGGTTTCTCGAGTTTGCACACGGGCCCGAGCTTGCAGCCCCAATCTGCGGGAAACGCGTGGCTCGTATATGTGGGTGGCCTGCCAAGTCTGCACCCGCTGCCATTGTGCGATCGCGCAATCGCACGACTAGCGCCGCGCAGGCCGCGCTAATCGACCGCGACCTTAACAAAGCGTGAAGCCAGGCCCCACGAGTGCGGTCTCGGGGCCGGGGCGCGAAGCCAAGGCCAGCAGCCGAGTCCCAGCTGTGCACTCCAGCATCCTGCTCGAGAAACGTGTGCGCCCGCATCCGGCCAAAGGCAAACAAAGCCGTCATGTGTCAGTTGCAGCAAATTTCTGGGGAACACGGTTCTGTGGTCTAGCTGGTTATGGCGTCTGCTTTACACGCAGAATGTCCCCAGTTCGATCCTGGGCAGAATCACGGTTCTTTTTTCGCGGCGCGTCCTGCAGAGCCGCGCGCTCGGCCCGTTTCTTTTTCTCCGCTCGCCTCGCTTTTTCGCACCTTCTCTTCGCGCCCACTATTCCGCCTTTTCTCCATTCCTGGGCCTCTCCTCCGAGCACTCGTTTTTTCGTCGAATCACCCTTGCTTCTTCGGCCCCGCCGCGCCCACCGAGTCAAAACAACCAAACCTCTTTGTGAAGTCGCTTTCGGCCCGAACCCAACCCCTCCCATCTCGGAAGCCTAAAGCCAAAGCCGACCAAGAACAGAGCGCTGGAGTCTGAGCAAAGCCAAAAGCACGCCAGCCGCCCCTTACTACCCACCACTCCTTGCAATTCTGTGCCACCAGCACTTTTGTATTACAAGCCGCCAAGCGGACCCGACCACCACCGCCATGTTTTGCAACAAGAGAAAAAGAGACCAGGATCACGACGTCAAGAAGTCCAAGGCGCCCGTCGGGGACCACGAGCGAGAGCTAATCTCCCAGTCCTCCGAGTGGCCGCAGTACTTGCACCCCGAAGGCGGCACGGTCAAAATCACGCCCTGGGGCTCGTTGCGCCAGTGGGTGAACCCCGCCACGGGCCAGGCGTGCACCAAGTTCGAGGACGCGTCGTTCCAGGACTTGTCGTTTGGCCAGCTGTACGAGTTGCCGTCGACGCCCATGTCCATGAACCCGCTGTCCAACCGCTCGTCGCCGGCGCCGGGCGAGTGCATGAGCAGCCCACTCACGCAAAATGCCCCGAGCGGCAACGGCTACCAGGAGTTTGCTCAGGAGCAAGAAAACTACCTTGGTATGGACGACCACGAGGAGTACGACGACACTACGATGTCGTGAGCAGAAGACGCGCTGCAAGCCGGCGAGCCACGGACTGACAGGAAATTACAGGCGACGTCCGCGAGAAGCGGCGTACGTCCGACACAGACAAGTTACTAGTTGTATAAATATGGGAAAGGATTCATTCACTTCGTTATTTTAACAGGCGTCGAGCGCCGCGAGGCCCTTGCTGTCGACGAAAAACTCCTTGCACGACCGACCGCCCGCGCGCGGCTTCTTGCGGTGGAGCTTGGCCATGCTGTTGAAGGTGTTTTGCGAGATGAACACCTTGCCGTCGCGGTTGATGTTGTGCTTGTCGTCGTTCGGCAAGAAGTCCTCGTAGTCTGAGATCGTGACGCGGCACCCGGCCCACTTGTCGTAGGAGTTCAACACCGGGATGCAGTTGGAGATGTACTGCTTCTCGATTGGCGTGTAGTAGTTTTCGAGACACACGATGCGCGAGCCGTTGATGTCCACCGATGTCTTTTGGCAGTCGGGGTTGTTGGAGCAGATGCTGGGCGCGGTCGCCGCCAGCTCCGTGCTGTTCCCGGTGAAGCAGCTGCAGTCGTCGCGGTCGAAGTCGTCGGAGCACACCGACGCCCGCTTGTGGCTGTCCACCGACGCCCACGTCTCTCGAGCGGCGGCCTGGAGAAGGGCGTTGTTTGTGACGGTGAAGTTGCGGGGGATGGACTTGATGGTGGTCAATCTGCGCGCATCGAGGCACGACGCCAAGTCGCGCCCCACGCAGAGGTTGCGGAACCAGTGGGCCATGCCGTGGAACGACCAGAAATGGAGCACAAACTGCGAGAACTCCGCCCGCAACCGCAACGCGTTGCGGTAGTAGAGAAGCAGGTACGCGTTTTTCAGCTGGTCCTCCTTGTAGTACAGCAGCCCGACGGACGGCGCCTCGCCCACGGCAAGGTTCAGCAACGTGTAGCTGTACAAAAGCTTTCCTCTGTATTTGCCCGCAAACGCAGAGTACGCGGAGGTGTCCGCGGTGGGCTCCAAAAGAAGCCGGTTGTCCCGCACGTCTGCCGGGAGCGCCAGGCTCAAGTGCTTGGCGGCCTTTTTGCGGTCCATGTGGCTTCGGAGCTTGAAGAGCACGCCGCGGCCTTGTTCGGCGGACACGTCGTCGCCGTACGCGTCGCCGTCAAAGAGGCACGCGTCGGTGGGCGCCGCGCTCAGCTCCTGGACGCGGTCGTCGTAGTTTTGGTGCCGAAACAACGACCGCACGGCGCTGGCCACGGACTTATCGCCTTGGAACTCGAAGAGGTTGATCTGGTTGGAGTTGAGCTCCACAACCACGGGCTGCACCGCAGAGTGGTTGTCTAGCCAAGGAGTCTCGAATTCCATCTTGTAGAGCGCGAGCCCGTAGAATTCGAGCAGCGGCGAGTAGCTCGGTGTGTCGTTGTTGTACGGTGGCGCAGTGTCCAAGTCCGCCGATAAATGCGCCATTGTCGGTTTTTCTTGTGCTTTTGAGGGCTCGGGGTGTAGCAGCGGTGTTTTCTCTGCGTAGGGAGGGAGATCCATGCCTAATTGCCGAGTATAAATAATTCGTGGAGGAGTGCCAAGAGTGGGTTGGGGGCTCTGCGGTAATGTGGGGAAGCGTGCAGACCGGATCACACGCGAGGCGATATCGGCGATAGACTGTGTAGAAAAAGCTTGGCTCACCGAAGTTTCCGGAGTTGCAGGAAAAGGTGGAGGAGAAAATCCGAGCGGCGACCCGCCGGGCGGGATTCTCGCTTTTATGTTTTCATTTTAGTTTGAGTCGCAAGTGCGCACTGTGAGGTCAGCCCGGAAGCAAGTGCGTCTAGTCGATTCGCAACCCGGCCCGTGCGGTGTCTCCGAAACATAGACACACACGTGAAGTCCTGGGATTTTGGGGGAAAAAAAAAGGAAATGCACATCGTCAAAAATCCACAGCTTGTCCGACTCGATTCAAGGCGTGTTTTTGTCCCCGACCCGAGATAATTTTTCCTCCAAACTTTGGCTGGACCTGCACTGGTCCACATTTGCAGCAGGCGCGGAGCCGTGATTAGTAACGACAGTAAGGGCGAACGTGATTGGCCAATATCCAGACCTGTCAACATGAATAACGCATGGAGTGGCCCGATGTGGAAACGTCCGTGCCACAAAAACGAGCGGAGGCAATTTTGGGCATCTTTATTTTCGGGCGGCCAATCGTGGTGTTTAGCGCCGTTCCACGTCAAACGGAGAAATGCGCATGGCCTGCGTCACGGCGTATTTCTAGATCTGACACCACATTTCCACACCTGCGGGTTTCTGGCAACTGGTGATTTGCCTGCGCTTGAATTTCCTGCAATCACTTTTTCCGAGACTCTAGGAACTGCGAAATGTTCTCGATCATGTCCGCTTTTCTGGTGGCCATTTTGATTTTGTCGTACCGCTGAATGAACTCCCGGAGCTGTGCCACCGTCACGTTGCCCCACGTATTGTTCTTCCACATGGTGATCACGGCGGCCTCGACGAGCGGCTCCAATTTGGGCCGCTTGGCCGCGCTCTGCTGCTCGGCCATTCGCTTCATCGTGTCCCTGTTCCCGAGTCTGTTCAACAAGTCGTTGGCGATTTGCACCAGCGACTGCAAGTCTTTGTCGTGGCTGATTTTCTCACGGAGCTCAACCACTTTCTGGGCGCTCCAGTCCCTTTTGAGCAACGTGCCGTCTTCTTCCTTGATGTCCATCTGCAAGGCTTCGTGCTTGATCACCTTGTAGAAGTAGTCCAACACCGGGTTGGGGAACTGGCTCGGCACGTAGCTCTGCCACGGTTCAATGCGGTCGAGCATCTGGCTGTACAAGGTCGTCAACTGTGGGGCGCCGGTCGGCTTTTCCTGAAAATACGGGTTTCCTGGAGCCAACATGTAGTCGGGCAAACTGCGGATTTCGTTGAGCCAGCAGATGTTCATGAGGAGGAACCCGTCGGGAAGCCCGTGGTGCACGCTGTCTCCTTTGGCAATGTCCATGTTGGTGGGGTACAACGCGTATAGGTCCGGGGTGCTGTTTTTCTTGATACAGCCAAACAACACCGCGTACTTCTTTTTTCTGACGCACGACTGGTACAACGAGCGGAACGTGTTGAACGAGTTTGAGTAGCCGCCCGTTTTGGCGGACGAACTGAGCCCGTCGCTGGAATCTGCAGTGACGAAAAGCGGGGGCTTCAAGTTGAGGTACGGCTGGAGATCGTGCCAGTCCCGGAAGCAGAGAAGCTTGAGGTACGGTGCTGTTGAGAGCAGCACTTCCGGCTCGTCCGCGTCGGGCGGGGTGCCTCCTGGGCAGTGGTCGAACGCGTAGCTTCGGAGAAACTCATGCACCTTGGGGTACAACAACAAAAGCTTCTCGTTGTCGTCGGCCTGCTCGGAGGTGCGCTTCACAGACACGCCCTTGACTAGAGTCGGAGGCTTGACGGCCTCGCCGAACTCAAGCACTTCGCCGGTGTCGTTTCTGATGAGTTTGGAGTCGTGGTGCACGATCTTCAACTGGTCGCCGGCAGTGGACACCTGCTTGAACTGCCTGATTTTCTCGTGGTTGTAGAGCGTGTAGCCTCTCACGGAGCAGCCAAAGTCGCCGCCCACGGGCCCGTCGCCAAGAACCAAGTCGCAGGAGAACTGGACTCTTCTGACTTCCTTGAGGCGGAAAATGGAGTCTCTGATCTGCGACGAGACCGTCGTTTCCAGCCAGCGGCTCTTGCGCGGCTCGCCGAAGAAGTCGCCGGAGCTGCTCTCGGCGGCCTGCAAGTAGTTTGTGTTGAGGAAGATGTTCTGGAATAGTGTCGGGTCGAACTCTTTCCGCTGTGTCTGCGCCTCGTCGACAAACGTGTCTAGGAAAAACGGGCTGATGAAGATCTTGTTGTCCTCGAAGTCGCCCACCATGGTCCGGAGACTGTCCTTCAAGTTGGGGTTCGTGTAAGGCTGGTCGTTGTTGGTGAACCAGAAGAGCTTCTTGACGTTGTACTGCGGCTTGAACTGGAACTCGCGGAGGACCGTGCGGAGCACGGTGTGGAGATTGTCCCTGGCGGTGTCGGACACATGGTACTTCTGCTCCAACGGCTCAAAGCCGTCGAGGTGGTCCCGCACGGTTTCGTTGAGCCTCTTCATGTTGGAGCTGTTCAAGTCGTTCAACGAAAACAACTTGGTGATGCCGGACTTCTTGGCGAACTTGGACCCCGTCGCCTGGCAGTTGTAGAAGTACACGCCGACGCCGTTGCTGGGGAAGGTCACCACCATGTCTGAGATCAAGTCGTTGACGCAGCGGAGAATCTCCAAAAGCTGGCACTGGCCGTCGAGCTCGGCGAGCGGCTCCAAGAGCGCCCGCGAGAGCTCCACGAGAAACACAATGCCCTCCTTGATTTCGTACTGCTTGTATTTCTCGGGTTCCATGGTGGTGTACTAGTGCGCACCCCATGCTCGACAGTTCCCGCTCACTACTACCAACCAACACCAGCACAAGCCAAACGTTGCAGGCCCGCGTCGAATATTTTCCTTCACCGCACCGCCAATCGACCGCTTTCAATCCAGCCAACCGCTTTCAACACCGCCAACCGCGCCAGCCAGCCATAGCTCCTTGCCACGATGTCCATCCATTTCGTGCTTGTTCTCAACCGCCAGGGCAAAACCCGGCTCGAAAAGTGGTACGACAACCTGCAAACAACGGCGCAGCGGGCGGAGACCGTGGCGCAGGTGCACCGCCTCGTGTCCACGCGGGACCTGAAGTACCAGAGCAACTTTGTCGAGTTGCGGGAACACAAGTTGGTGTACCGGCGGTACGCCGGGCTCTACTTCATTCTCCTGATAGACTTTGTTGACAACGAGCTCAGCTTCCTCGAGTCCATCCACTTTTTCGTGGAGATTCTAGATACGTACTTTGACAATGTGTGCGAGCTGGACTTGGTGTTCAACTTCCACAAGTTGTATGTGATTTTGGACGAGTTGTTTTTGGGCGGGGAGCTCCAGGAGATTCTGAAGGAGCGCATCATCAGCAGGCTCCAGCGCATCGAGGCCCTAGGGTGAGCCGGGCCGTCGCGCCGACGCACCGGCCGGTGTTTCTAGAGTAGAGACCAATGGCACATTAGTGTATTATGGCGAGCTCGGCGTCCGTCGGCCTCTCCACGCCTCTCTCCGCAATCACCGCCCACAACCGCGCCGTGGTCTGCTCTATCAGAAGGTGGTCCACGTCCACAATGGCGATTGTGGGGTCCGCCTGCGGGTCGAGGATCTGCAAGAAGCACTGCTTCACGCGCTTCTGGAAGGGCTCCTTCTCGTACCGCTCGTCGCCCCAGCCCTTGCGCTCGGCCAACAACTCCGGCGAGATGGTGAGGAAAAGCGTCAAGTCCGGCTTGGGCAAGCCGCGGTCGGGGCCGTGGAGCCAGTCGTAGCCCTTCAGCCCCGCCTTGGCGAGCGAGTAGGCGACCCCGGAGTACACGTAGCGGTCCATGACGACGCTGCGGCCCAGCACGAGCGTCTGCGTCAAGCGCGACGCCAACTCCCACCGGTTGGCGCTGAACAAGAGGTGCGCCGCCTCGTCCGAGAGGCTGCATGCGGGGTCGGTGAGGTACGTGTTGATGAGCCGGCCGATGGGCGTCAGGCGGTCGGGGAACTTGACGAGCTCGGCGTCGAGGCGCGCGGCGAGGATCTCGGCCTGCGTCAGTTTGCCGGTGCGGTCCAAGCCCTCGAGCAAAATGAGTGTGCCTCGCATGTTGGTGCGAATGTGCGCGAGGCAGCGGAGATGCCAAATGGCAGAGACTAGACAGAAGAGCGAAAAATAGAGAAAGCAAAAAATAGGCAAAGTCGTAAACAGAGGGCAGCAATAGAGAAAAGGCGAGTAGAGGGCAGTTGGGCGGCGGCGCCACAGCGCAGCGCCACCACCCGGCACCTGGCTACGGTTCCCACTACTGATATTCGAGAGATTATGACCGAATGGTTCAAAGGTTTCCTCTTCACCCGGAGATACACTCTCAGTTTTTCTTGCAGCCACACTTCCCAGCCCAGCAGCCACGGAGGGATGCCGGGAGAAGAAGCCAGACCATCGAGTGGCGCCAACGGTCGGCACCACGACGGTTCTGAAATGGCCGCTGGAAAAAAAGAGTGGTACGGGGAAAAACGCCGCCGCGAAAAACCGAGCGCGTGGTGGGAGAAGACTGCGCAAAGCGCCAGGCCGGCCGTGGCCACGGAAACGGGGAATTTGCATCAACCGTGGAATCCGCCCGACAAGCTGGTCGGCGTGCCCAGCAAGGCCCGAGCCACTGCTGCGGCCCAAAACACCAAAAAAAAAAAATAGGAAAAAAAAAAACTAAAAAGGCACTTTCCACGGACCCCGAAATGGGCTCATTTCGGATTTACCGTAGAAACGAAAATCCCGCCGCCTTTGCACCGCCTCCCAATGCCGCCGCCTTGAAGCCGTCTCGTGCCTTTGCATTTCCGTCGTATTCTGTCATTGTGTCTGCGCCCATACAGTCGCTCGTTTGCTACACAGCCTGCAAGCCAAGCCGTGCCAACCCGCCTAGCAAACAAGGTTTGCCCGCTCCGGCGCCGGGGCGTTTGCGCCCACACACAAAGCACAGTCTAACCACGGCAACTCGAGAGACGGCATTGCCCAAACGGGCATTTTTGCCTTCGCAACCCGCTCCGCGAGTCGCCGCACGTCGCTGAGCCCCGCCCAGCCACTGCCCGGGCCGACACCCGTGCCTCCGGCACCCGGCCGGCCAGTGCCCGCCGCCGGCGAGCCCGCCAGCGACATGCCGCCAGCAGTAGAGCGGGCAGCGGCGCGTGTGGCAGCAGCAGCGCGGGCGGCCGCGTGCCCTGTAGTTTGCGGGCGTGGCGCATCCGGCCGCTCCGTCGCAGAAGCGGTGCCCGGGCTGCGCCAAACCCCAGGCCACTTCTCCGCGCATTGGTGCCGGACCACGAACAAGCCTTGTTCCAGTGTTTTTACGCCGTTTTTTGCCGCTCCGTCCCCGAACTTTTCTGATCCCAGCGAACAGCGCCACAGACCACACGCGCCCGAACAGCTAACCGCCGCCCCCGGGAACATTCTCTGTTGTCACAGCCCACCGCCGATCAGCAAGCAACAAATCTTTACCACCCAGGCACAACCGCCGACCGCCGACCGCCCCCCAGCGACCGAACGCCCGCCCCAGAACTCCACCCCAACCCGCCCACCGCGCCCACAGCCCACCATGTCCCTCCAAGTCTTGTGCGGTATGTCTTTCCCTCGCCTCTCGTGCTCTCCATACTAACCCCAGTCGGCGACAACCCCAACGTGGCGTTCTACGCCTGGCGGCTACACGAAACGCGCTCGTGCGACGTGACGCTCGTGTCGCCGTCGCTAGATCCGCAGGCGCCGCTCCTGTGGAAGTCGGCCGTTTTCGGCGACGCCCAGTACTCCCCCTCGTTGTTGCTTCCCAGCCTCAGACACATTGAGGGCCAGCGCTTCGACGTGGCCGTCATCAGCGTGTCCACGTTGCAGGAGTTCCAGGACCTCTGCGCGGCGCTCGAGCCCTTGCTCCGCTCCGACTCGCTCGTGGTGGTTGAGTCGTCCGGGTACGTGATGTTGGAGCCGTTTGTGTCGTCCAACTTTGCCATCTCGAAGCGCGTCACCGTGCGCTCCATCATGAGCGAGCTCGAGTTCAAGCGCGTGCCGGGCAGCAACACGTTCTTCCACTCCGTGGCCAGCTCGGACCTGAGAATCTACCTCGGCACGTGCATCGACCAGTCCAAGGCGCTAGATTCGAGGCCCGAGCCCGAGGCCTTCTTGAAGTTCTACAAGCTCTTGCAGATGGTGCAGGAGGACCTGAAGGGCCTCATCAACTTGCTCAAGTCCAACGTGTCGCGCGAGTTCATGACGTACCAGTGGAAACTCGCGTTGCCCCGCATTGTCTTGAACCCGCTCACGGTGGTTTTCGAGGAGCCGTACCCGGAGCTGTTGACCAAGCAGATCTTGGCCAAGCCCTTGATCACAGGGCTCGTCAACGAGGTGTTCAAAATCATCAAGAAGACGGAGTGCAAGCTCATCAAGGGCTTCGAGAACGAAGCCAACCTCACCAAACGCTGGCAGCAGTACTACCCGGCGTCGCAGAAGGCCACGTCGCCCCCGTTCCTCGACACGAACACGGTGTTCTACAACTTCTTCCACCAGTTGCCAGGCGACATTGACTTGCTTTTGTTGCAGCCCATTTTGTTGGCCGACGACCACGGCATCCGCACCCCGTACTTGGAGAACTTGTACTCCATCTCGTGCCAGATGCTGAAGATGAACACGCCACAGCAGTCGATGTTCTTCTCTCGCGTGACCCTGGGCTCTGACCGCTCGGGCGACATCGACAACATGTCGAAGAAGCTCGAGTCGCTCCAACTCGAGCACCAGCGCACCGAGGAAAAGTACGCCAACTACACGGCGCGTATTGGCGAGTTGGAAGCGCTGATTCAGCAAAAGCAAAAGACTCAGGATGCGCTCGCAAAGAGCTTCGAAGAAAACTCCCAGCACTACGACTACAAGTTGAAGGAGTTGGCCGCCGCGTTCGCCCAAAAGGAGAAGTTGCTCGAGGAGTACGACGATCGCATCCGCCAAAAAATCAGTGCGTCCAACGCCTTGGATGCCAAAATCGCTGAGATGAAGCAGACCGCTGCAACGGCCGAACCCGTCCCCGCTCCCGAGCCAGCTCCCGAGCCAGCCGCCGCACCCCAGGCACAGGCGAAAAGCAAGACGGTCACTGTTCTGCACACCGACACTCCTGATCTTTCCGATTTCACCGACGTGGCCGTATACGGTGCAGCCTTGAACGGCGACCATGTTCCGCAAGAAAACCACGAAATGAACCAGAGAGAGAAGGAGTTGGAGCTCAGGGAGCTCGCACTTCGCGAGCGGGAGAAGGAACTCCAGAAGGCCGGCTCGTACAATTACCAAGGGGAAGTCTACCACGACACCTACAATGGTGAAGCTCAAGGCTCGTACCCCAATCAGGGCTACCCGCAAAATGGTCAGAATGGGTATGCCAATGGAAACGGCTACAGAGATGCTTCACTCGCGAGCAATGACACTTTTGTTTCCGAAAGCAGCCAAAAGTTCGACCAAAGACCGCCCCACGGACTTCCGCCAAACGGGTTTCCCCAGAACGCTTTGCCGCCCAATCTCAGAAACGCTCAGCGGTACCACCAGAACAATGGTCCCGGCCAAATGCCGCCCAAAGCTAGACGCGACTCTCAGCCCAATGTGTTGCAAAACCAAATGGGGTACCAAAACATGGGCTACCCTCAACAATATCAGCAAATGCCTGTGCACCGTCCGGGAATGTCTAATGGTACAAGCCAAATCCTGGTGAACCAAATGCCTAACCAGATGCCTAACCAGATGCCTAACCAGATGCCTAACCAGATGCCTAATCAGATGCCTAACCAGATGCCAAATCAGATGACCAATCAGATGCCAAACCACATGCCAAACCACATGCCGGTGCAGCCAATGAACCCTCAAATGAATCAGTCGCAAATGCAAATGAACCAGATGCAAATGGGCCAGGCGCCAATGCATGGCCTGGCTTCGCAGTATGGGATGAACCAAGCGCAGGGCAACATGTACCCGGTGAAGAAGACCAACCGCCGGTCCGCGTTCCCGGACCAAGCATTGAACATTGATTACGGCGGCCGCGGTGGCATGCCACTGACGTCGACGGTGGGCAAGCACAAGTCGATGGGCCCGGGGCTCAACGCACAGGCGTCGCCGCCGGCACCACAGCCCCGGAAGTCGTATTCCGGCCCGTTGAACGTGCAGGCGCAGAGCCACACGTACTTGAAGCCGCCATCCGGCCACATCTCGCCCAACTCCGGGTCCTCCCACGACAAATCGGGGAGCCCCGAGTCGGCGCACGACGTGCAAATCGAGGTGCCACAGCAAGAAGTTTCTGCAGTGCCGCTCGGAGGAGTGGCCACTGGCACCACCGAGGAGAAAAAGAAGAAGAAGCGGGGGTTCTTGAAGGGCCACTAAATTATTGAAGACAGAAATTCATCAGCACAACCTCTAATTCTTGTTTCATATTCCGCTATGATTTCATTTATTCCGTTTATTATGGTGTAGTCTGATGTAAATTGATGTAGACGTCAGTGGCTAATATTGTTCATCTTTCTTTTCCATATCTTCAGCACTTGAAGTTAACATTAGGGAATATTGAGCAAGTGATTGAATGCACTTTAAATGTAGCTAAGTTCGCTTGGACCTGTCCGTCCGCAAACTCAATTACCGATTTGTTTCTTTTATTGTTTGCACTGTGAATTCCTTATTCTTTTCTGTTATGCAAACAAAAGATGCCGTTGGCCAAGAAGGTGAATTCCAGATTCATGCCAAACCCACAACCTCTCTCTGCTGAGCAATTTATCCGCTTCCTTGGTGGACTTTTGGCGCCATTGCCAAGCTAAAATTCTTTTAACAAGCAAATGCCACTTCACCGTTGGGTAACTTTTTTCACCTAATTTCATCACCTCAGCATTTAGCAGTTTTACTTTTACACTGAGCATTTTGGTTCTGTGACGAGTGCAAGCGGTGCACGCCGGACATTTCAGCCACTCGCTAGTCTTTTTGTAGGGTTTTTTATTGCAAGATTATTCGTCCTTTTCTCTTTTTTTTTTTCTTTTTTCTTTCCATTTAATCATGTTCTTTAGCGTCACTGGATGGTGTCTAATACTTCTATATTTTGAGACTATTTGCAGGTGCGCTCACTCAACAACTTCTTCGATATGGGCAAGCGGTCGTTTTACGAGGACGATGAGTACGTCACCACGAAGCCGGGCGTCAATGTGGAGATTTCCGACGAATTGAGAGAAAAGGAGTCTGCCCACGGCGACATTTCCTTCATCCAGGGCATGGGCGTTAGAACCACACCATACTTGGAAAAACACGCAAACAACCTCAGATTGTACATCCACGACATCCTCAGCGTGTTGAACGCCGAGTTGTTGACACAGGTCACCGCCGCCTCCAACGAGCTCCAGATCTTGAAGCACAAGGTCGACCAAAACGTGTTGGACCCGCTTTTCCCAGGGCTCGTGAACTTGGTCTTCCCCATCTTGGTCACCAACGTTGCTGTCGCCAGAAGAGCGTTGCCCATTCGTTTCGGCGCCTCCGCAGCAGCCGCAGTGCTTGCCTTGAAACTCAGCATGCCCCGCACATACGAACACTCCAAGGAAAACTTGCTTGCGTGGGAAAAAGAAACACTTCCCGAACTCTACCAGCTGCAGGGACAGTTGAAGCAGCAGGCCGGGGCGTACGCGAGCGACGCCACGCGCATGTTCGACCAGGCCAAGTTGGACTTGCAGAAGCAAATCCACGACGCCCGCCTCAGCATTGCCAAGGCTTTTGAAGAATAAAGACATGAACACGAATCCCGCGTAGAATCAGTGGCCGATGATGTCGTACGTGGTGTAGACCAAGGCGAGGCCGCCAACCGCGATAATCACGCAGTCCAACACCGCCAAGACAAACAAGCGGGTCTGGCCCTCCGTGGCGTTTTTGTAGTCGCAACAGCTCCGCAAGTGGAGCATCGGAGGGTACATGTAGACCAACGGAATGCACGCGAAGCAGCCCACGAAAGACACAAACTTGTTGAGGTTCTGCCCGCCGTACAACGCCGTCACGGACGTGAGCAAAACGAAGAGAAAGCGCACCAAGTTTTTCTGCCACTTGACCGTATTCGAGGATTTCCCAGAGTGTGCCGAGGAGAAGATTCGCAGCTCAATGAGGCGGACTGCGGGGAAAATCTGGATGGGCGTGGACAACAAAATGGCAAATGCGTAGAGGAGCTGGATCATGATGACAAACGGCGAGTTCTGCGGCAAATTGAGAAGAATCACAGTGTCGATCGCTGAGCCGAATGTGAGGTACCCGAGGCTGCCAATGAAGATGAAGATGGTGGAAATGGTGAGAATCACTTTGAAGAGCACCTTCGGGAAGTTTTGGGGATGGATCATCGACTCTTGGATGGGGATGATGAGGCCAATTCCCTCAAAGGCGAAAATGGCCACGCCAATGAACAACGACACCTGCGACTGGTTGAAGAAGTAGTGGATGCCCTCGCCCGGCTGCAAGTTGTTGGCCCAGAATTCCTTGAGCGTGAAACAGACGATGGTGACCAAGCCCACCATGATGAAGCAGTTGGCCAAAAGCGCCAGCAACGAGAGCTTGGTGATGTCTCGCACCAAGCTGAGCGGCGTGAGGATGCACGTCTGCAAAAGAATGAACCAGAAGACGTCGAGGTCCTCGGCGGCGTAGCTCGAGACGTTCACCACAAACGCCCGCAAGTTTTCGGCGGTGAACACAATGTACGCCGCCACAAAGCCGAGCTGCGAGAGCACAATCGACAGAAGAATCAACTGCTGGAGCCACGGGCCGTACAACACGCGGCCGATGTCGCCGAAGCTCGACACCCGCACGGCGGTCTTGGCGTGCACGAGGATCAAGTAGCACCAGAAGGAGAGAAGGCCAAACGAGAACAAGGTGAGCGCGGAAAACACCAAGCCGCCGCATTCGAACGCCTTGGGCAAGAAGAGCACGCCCGTGCCCACGAACGCCTTCACGAGGAGGAAATACGCCTTCGTGTCTGTCGCGGTGCCGTGGGGGTTGTAATTTGCAGCCGAGGGCAAAAGCGGGGCCTCGTCGGGCCGCGCATGCGGGGTGTACGCGGAGTAGTGGCACGCGGTGAACTCGTCGTCCTCCAAGTCCTCGCCGGCAAAGTGGCCGTAGATGCTCAAGAACTCGACGAAGTTGCGCGTGAGGGCGTTCGGGGCGATTTTGGCGGAGCGGGACACAAAGTCGCGGCGGAAGCCGCCCGGCACGTTGAGCGAGCCTGCGAACGAGCCCCGGCGGTCGCCGGACACCGCCAGCGACATGCTCTTCGAGCGCGGCCGCGACGGGCGGTCCTCGGTGAACTTGTAGATTTCCCGGGTCACGTCGGCGCCCTCGGCCAGCAACGCCGCCTCGGGCTTCAAGTGCCGCTGCACCAGCTCCAACGCCGCGGGCGGGAGCGGCGCGTCGGCCACGAGCGACTCCGGCGGGCTCGACTGCGCGTCGTCGTCGACGGCCTTGGAGTGCAGCGACGAGTCGTCGCGCTTGAGAAACGCGTTGTTGAACAGGCCCGCCAACGAGGCGGAGTGGCGGTGCGGCGACGGGTGCGGCAGCGCGGGTGTCCGCGTGAGTCTGGCGATCGACGACCGCCGCCGCTGGTGGTTGATGTCGCGGGGTTTGGCCATGGTTGTTGGTGTTACGGCGCGGTGCGAATGTGGGGCGGACCGGAAAGGCGGCGGTTCTTTTTCTGCGGGGTTTGGCGGGGCGGCTGTGTTGGGGCCAGCGTTTTTGGGGTGAGGATGGCGGCGGGGACGGCTTTGTTGGTGGCTGGTGTGGCGTGGTCTGGACTTCTCACTGTGGGTGGTCTCGACTTCTCACTGTGGGTGGAATGCTCGAGATAAGACCATCTGGAGAGCCTTTTTATATGCGCCCCGATCTTTTCGGGATTTCAGAGAAGAAGGGCCCAAGCAAACTTTTGTGAGTTGAAACGTTGGAGCCGCCGTGATGCTTTTTCTTTTTTTTTACAAATTGCCGGTGTTGGCTGGTCGATGTGGTGGCTGGTCGACGTTATCTTGGGATTCCACGATGACGGCTGCCCAAACAAGATGACCGCACACCGCAAATTTTATTTGATGAATTATAAAAGGACCGCTTTTGTTTTTAGGGGGTGGTCCTTTGATAGTCTGGATTTTTGGGCCGGCCAGAGCCGTCAAAAGTGCCACTACTCGTCGATACAATATCCTGCAAAGTCTTGGCCACTCGGTCGATACAAGATTTTGCAGTCTCGGCCACTACTTGGTCAAACACACCATTTTGCAAAGTCTACAATCGGCAGAAAAACTCAGTAGAACAGCTTCGGGCATGGAGACAGACACACCTCGAATCACTTCGTTCGGCTTTTGTTCCATATTGCAGCCTGCTTTCCACAGTCACTCTAGCCTCGACAATGGTCATTTGCGTATTCCATTTGAGCACCTTTCACAGCATGTCAAGAGCGTCTAGAACCACATCCCGAATGTGGCAGTTTTTTTTTATCGCCAAAATGTGTTTGTCAATGTAAATTGCAAACGACGTGTTTGACAGATGCCTGTTGCTATTCTTAGCGCGGTCGTACTGGCGTGGAGTCCAGGCGAAGTGAACAAGATATAGCGGTGAACTCACACAGGGCGACCCGCAGAGAAATCAACAGCTATCACCGAGAAATCAACAGCTATCACCGAGAAATCAACAGCTGCCACCGAGAAAAAACGATTATCACCGATTCGACGTTTTTTCGCCACTCTTAAGCTGCCTCTTTTCGCCTGGGCGCAACAATCCCGTCCCTGGCTCTTGCATACACGGAACATGGCCTCGCACCACTTCCACAGTGAGAAATTCGGACCACCCATCCGGCCGCCGTAGTCATGGAAAAATGAAATGAGGCGCCTCCTCTCCAAATATTCCCCCGGCCACCATTTTTTTTCAAAAATGAAAAGCAAGTCTCTGTGCTGCCTCGTCTCTTCTCCGCATGGACGGTGTACAGAGGCTGAGCCGCGCTTACCGCGCTCAACAACTCCATACTCTTTCTCTACACCATGAAATTCGCCTGGGCGCCGCTTGTCTTCCTCCTCGCCCTCAGCCGAGCCGACGACGACACCACCACCACCGCCACCACCGCCACCACGGAAGAAGCCACGTCGGTGTGGGTGACCACCACGGTCGGCGGCAGCATCAAGGTTTACCAGTCGGCGTACTCGCAAACATTCCTCATTGACTACAGCACCGCCACCGTGTCCGCGGAAACGGGGTCTGTGGGCATGGGCTCGATCTCGGGCACTGTCGGCAGCGTGCGCTCGTACTCGCAGACGACGGTGTCGAACGCCGCAGCTGTGTACGGCGCCGGTGCGTTGGGCGCCGCTGCGTTGGCGATGAACTTGATCTTGTGAGACGCGGTGTCCCGAGACGCGGGTTAGGCTAGCTGGAATAGGAATAAAACACACATGTTACGTCTGGACCGAACGCGGGGGCGTTGGACCACTCCAGAAGCGCAAATGTGCCCCGAACGCTGATGCACTGGTGCACCGAAGCACGGCACCACCCCGGAACTCTGGCACGCCAGCACTAGAAGCCAGGCGCTTTGCTCGCCCACAAATAAATTGCTTATTCTGTCCTTGTCCTCTTTCTCTGTTGCTTTGGGCCCGGTCTGAGGTGTACGCTGCGGGCCCCAGCTTACGCGCGCGAGAACTTTTTTCCAACATCCTTTTTGTGAGCCCGTTTACAACTAACACATCGGCCAACGTATGTACCCCAAAACGCCCCGAAACGGCCGTCACGGCCCAGCCCGCGATTGCGCGGCAGCTGTATTCCCGGAAACCCGCCCCGCTTTCTTCCCGTACTAACCGCAGATGTCAGAAGATTTGACCACCAAGACCGAGGAATTGTCTTTGGACAACCAAAAAACCGTGTTGAGCAACAAAGAGGACTTCACTGCCAAGCACCCCTTGAACAGCAAGTGGACTTTGTGGTACACCAAGCCACAGACCAACAAGTCGGAGACGTGGTCCGACTTGTTGAAGCCCGTGATCACCTTCGACTCTGTGGAGGAGTTCTGGGGCATCTTCAACTCCATCCCCGTGGCCAACCAGTTGCCCATGAAGTCGGACTACCACCTCTTCAAGGAGGGCATCAAGCCCGAGTGGGAGGATGTGCAAAACGCCAAGGGCGGCAGATGGCAATACTCGTTCAACAACAAGAGAGACGCCTCGCCCGTGATCAACGACTTGTGGTTGCGCGGCTTGTTGGCCGTCATCGGCGAGACCATCGAGGATGACGAGAACGAGGTGAATGGCATTGTGTTGAACATCAGAAGATGCTACAGAGTGGGCATCTGGACCAAGGACTGCGACTCCTCCAAGTTGCTCACCATCGGCGAGCGCTTCAAGAAGGTGTTGAAGTTGCCCGAGGACCAGAAGGTCGAGTTCATGTCCCACGACACCTTCAACGCCAAGGGCGAGCCTCAGCTCTCTGTCTGATGCACTGTATACTCATATAACGACTACGGAGTCTGTGTAGTAGATGTTTAGTAGCCTGCGGGGTTGACCTTGTCCCGCACGAAGGCGTGCACGCGCTCCCAGTACTGCGGCTGCACCACGGTGTCGTTGTGGAAGGAGTCGTCGTACTTGTAGTACGTTTTGTCTGCGGCACGCAAGAGCTGGTGGAGCCGGTCCATGTGCGGCGGCGGCACGATTTCGTCCTTGCGGGCGCTGAAGAGAAGCACCGGCGTGGTGGGCGGGAGCTCGGGCGCCAAGCGCTCCGAGTCCCAGATCTGGTTGACCAACGCAGTGAAGTAGCGGAGTGCGGGGAATATGTGGGCCACCGTTTTCGGAATCAGCAAGAACGTGTTTTCCAAGATGAGCCCCAGCACGGCCAGCGGGTACGCTGAGGCAATGTAGATGGCCACGGCGCCGCCGAGCGAGCGGCCGTAGAGCACGAGGGACGACTGCAGAAGCTGCGAGTCGGCCAAGATGTAGTCCATCACGGTGCGGGAGTCTGTTTTGATGCCGTGCTCCAGCGGCGAGCCCAGCGACTTGCCGTAGCCGCGGTACGAGTAGATGACCACGTTGTAGCGGAAGCTCTCGTAGAAAATGGCCACCATCTGGAGCGCGTGGCCGATGTTGCCCGCGTTGGGGCACAAGATCACAACTGTTTTGTTGGTGTAGGCGGGCGCCGCCGGGTCGTGCTTCAACACGTAGCACTGCACGGACACGCCGTCCGGCGTGCGCAAGTACACCTCCTCGTAGGGCATGCCCAAGGAGTCGGGCGTGGCGCAGTGGCGCCGCCCGTCGTTGATGGTGGAGGGATAGATGAGGGATTTCTGGAACGCATAGAGGGCGACGAGCGCCAGGGCGCCGAGCACGGCGCCGGCAGCAGCGAACATCTTGAGCGTCGAGAGAAGCGGGGCCCACAACGGCATGGGCGCAGAAGGAGAGTGGTTGCAGTTGCGGCGGTGCGGTGACTCCGGCCGCGCATAGGCCCTGCTGCTCGCAAATCGGGCCGCGTATAGTGGGCCTCGCGAACGGGGCCGCGCATGGGTGGGGCCGCGCGGCATGGACTAAGCGGGGCCGCGCATTGTGCAGAGGGCCTCGCACAATAGACGATACGAGTGTGCAGCCACCGCGCCTGAACGGCTGCTTTTCGCTGCGCCGGGCGGGGTGGTCACGCGGGCGGGTGCGGGTCGAGGAGCCGATGTTTCCAGGGGTTTTTTTTTGCGTGGGGCTGCGGGTTTGCGGTGCGGGCTGTTTGGGGTCTGAATGAGCGATGCGCACTGGGGCCGGAGATACGAGGCGCATTGGTCGCGACCGTTGAGCTGGGGAACCGAGAAAGTTGGCATTGGATGAATCGAATGGAGTGGGGGTTTGCGTTTTCGTGCCGACATATTTGTTCTGGTCCAAATGCTTTTGTAATGACTGACTTTTTCTCGCGGGATGGTTGTTTCTGGTCGAGACTTGTAGATGATTGTTGCGTCTGGCAATGATGGTTTTTGGCGAAGAACAGTATGCGTCAGACACACTGTCTACAGGATAACGGTTCAGAAGGTGATTGTGTCAGAAGGTGATTGTGTCTATGATGGCTGGATGCGTGCGCCGACTGTGGCTCGGGAATTTTGTTTTGTTCATTATCACGCTTGTGCCCGAGATTTGTGGTTGGGTCCTGGCCTTGATGCTGCGTGGTGCCGCGTACCAGGCCAAGTCGAGCTACGAGACCTGAGCCAATGCAATCTCCCGATTTACCCAAGCACCCAATGAACACAATCTCCCAATTAACGCAAACTCGTAATACTTGCAAACACTCAATTGACGCAATCCCGCCTCGGCATTTCTGCGAGCCACTGCGATCACAGTGACGCAGCCTTACTTGATTTCGGCGCAAGGTACTCTGGTGCCACTAATGGTCCAGCTGGTGAGCACTCACCACTCAGCCTTGCATCTTGCCCCACATTGGCCCTTTCAAAAATAAGTAAAGTCAGACTTTGGCGGATCTACACTGAGGCAGCACTGCAGACATACACCGAAATCTATCGGTGGATGTACACTGGAACCTAGTGGTGGATATACACTGATTGCACTGGCAAAACCTGAGGCTCAAAGTATGAGAGTCCAACGGTTGATCTCGTTCAGGCGTGCCGCCACGGCCACGGCACTCCCCCGACACATTTTGAAAATACAAGACAAGGCGTGTGCCTTGATGCGCTTCTCACACCTTTCCAAAACTTGTTTGTCTGGCCGAGTCTTCCCGGAACCGACGTATATGGAATGGGTGCGAAACGGAACTTCCAGGTCCACTGGAGACAATGCACCCCGCGTTCTCCCGCCCACAACACAAGGCGGCGCCCCCCAAAAACAGGCCTGCTGCAGTGCTTGGCTCCAGCTTCTTCCCCCGAGCCAAGTTTCCAAAAAAAAACCAGCGACCCAAGTGGGCCTCGCCACCCTGCCAATGCCCCCCACTGCGCACGGGCCCATCAGTCTCCGCGCGCCAGTATACGCACTGATCGTACCAACCACGCAGTCACTGGCTCCACATCCATGTCCACCCCGGGCCAGCTGAGCTTGGCTCGCTTCGCCTTCAACATCTACGGGTCGCTCAGCGACCGCCCCCGCGCCCCGGAGCCGCACCGGCCCAAGGCCCACCACAAGAAACTCGTCTACGCCTGCGACCGGGAAATCACCTGTGTCACGCAGCTCCAGCACCCCTTGGGGCGGCTCCCGCCGGCGGGCGGCGCGGACGCGGCGTACGTGCCCACGCACCACGTGCTCATCGGCGGCAAGAACTACTTGCGGCTCCTCGCGCTCAGCCACAACCAGTCGCAGGTGGTGGCGGACGTCAACTTGTTCGACGCGGCGCAGACGCTGCGGGCGCTCTCGCAGAAGTTGTTCAACGTCAACACCATGAAGTGCCTGGGCGACCTCGTGGCGTGCGGGCTCACGTCCGGGAGCGTGTGCATCTTCCAGGTGGCGTCGTCCGGGAAGCTGAAGGTGGCGTACCGCTTGGACGACCACAAGCGCGTGGTCAACTCCGTGGACTTTGTCGACTCCGACAACTTGCTCTTGTCGGGCTCGCAGGACGGCTCCGTGCGCTTGTGGGACCTCCGCTACTACAAGCAGAAGCCGGTGCTCAAGCTCGGCGCCTCCCAGCACCCGGACCCGGTCCGCTCGTGCCAGTACTCGCCCCACTCGCGCGTCCGCGGCGGCATCTCCGTGTTGTCCGTGCACGACTCCGGCGCCTTGTGCAAGTTCGACTTGCGCTTCCCGGCGTCCGGCTCCGGCACCGTGCTCCCGGAGAAAAAGTGGACCTTCCACACGGGCCCCGCGCTCTCGCTCCACATCCACCCGGAGATCGAGTCCGTGTTGACGGGCGGCCGCGACCGCAAGATCTGCGTGTGGAACTACGCCGAGGGCGCCCACAACAGCAGCCCGGACCACGTGTTGAACACCTACGGGCCGGTCATGAAGGTCCGCTGGAACGAGACGCCCAACGACCGCGCCCAGCCCGCGCCGCAGGCCGACTTCGACACCCCGGACTCCCGCCGCCGCGCGTTGTACAGCTACGACTTTGCCTGCCTGTACCTCAACGACGACCCGTCCATCACGGTGTTCAACTTGGCCCGCAAGTGCATCCCAAAGGAGATCGTCAACACGGCCTCCAACAAGCCAATGCAGAACTTCATCTGGGCGCGCAACGGGCCCAGCAGGCGCAAGTTGTGGGCCATCACAAAGTCAAACGTGCTCGTGGGCTACGACCTCGAAAACCCGGCCGAGGCGCTGCAGAACATCACGCGCCCGCTCGACGTGTTGCCGCCGGTGTCCACCGCCTGGGGCTCCGGCTACGCAAACTTGGCCGTCGTGGCGCAAGACTCCAGCGACTTCGACCATCTGGTGCAAGACTCGGACCCGGAGAGCTCCGACCACGATGCCCGGGACGACGACCGCGCCATGGACAACCGCACGCCCCCTGCGTTCGAGTACATGCCGGCCAAGTCGCTCAACAACTCGATCACTAGTGCGCCGAGTCTCCTCCCGCCAAAAGTGTTGGGCTCGTTTTCCCCGAAGGAAAGACCGCACCTCATGCGGCTGGCCACGCAGTTTTCGCAGTCGAAACCGGGCTCGCCGGGCGTCGGTCGCCAGGGCATGTTTGAGCCGCCTGGCCTGACGTTCCTGCGCCCACAGCTCAACAGAAATGCATCACAGTCGACGGTGGAGTCGAATTCGCTGATCCCGGTACTGAACAACCACTTCTCCAGCAAAAAGCACTTGGCGTCGTCGCCGTACATGGTGTCGATGTCAATCCCCATTCCCATGGCTGACGAAGACGTCTTTGCCGCGTTGGCGTCAGACTACCTCACCGGGATTCCCGAGGCGTTCACGCTTTCATTTGTGTGCCAGATCAACGCCCGCGTCGCCGCAAGCCTACAGCGTTTCCGGGACTGCCAGGTGTGGCGGCTCATTTCCGTGGCATTGGACCAGGAGACTGAGGACGATCTGGTGAATGTAGACACCACCATGCTTCCTGAGGCGGAGGGAGAAGAGGAACACCACATGGATGGCGCAGACCTATTCTCGAAGTCACCTGGCGAATCGGCCAAATCGGTCTCCTCTGGCTTTGGCAATCTCGTCGGCTCCTACAATTCCGACTCGACAGCCACCAACTATGGGCACCAGAGTAGTGTCGGTGCTTCGACCAACATGAGTATTCTCGGCACATCGCGAGACTCCAACCGCTCGTTTCACCTGTTGCGAGAGTTCAAAGCAAAGGCACAGGAAAGTGCAGCAAACGCTGATGCGGTTAAAAATGCTGAGGGCAAGGAAATGGCCAAAGAGGCGGAACCTTCCCAAGAAGAAAACACTTCCCAAGCGATCGAGACATCCCAAGCGATGGAGACCACCGTGGTCGCAGAAACTCCTGATGCCACAGAAATCATGGAAATTCCCCAAGTCGCAGTGAAAACTCCCACCAACCCCGAGGACCTTCAATTCTCACTTTCGCCGTCCGCCGAAAAGATACAAACTCCAAAAAAAAGCACGGGCAAAGACCCGGCGCTGTACTCCTCCTCGCAAGACTTGGACGACGAAAACTTGAACTTCCTCAACAATGCCGCAGCCTCTTACTCGTCCAGCTTTTTGGGAAGTGAGCGGTCTAACCAAGGCAGAAGAAGAATGTCATTTCTGCCGAGAAACTTGCCTCTTTCTCCGCAGATGCCCAAGCAGAAGTCTGTTTTCGCCAAAGAGGTCTTGCTTGACAAAGTGGATGAACTGAGCATTCATTCCGATCGGCCAAAGTCCGCCCTCACAAAAGCCTTGAAGATCGAGAAGAAAAAAGCGCCAGAGCGACCGTGGAACGCTTTGAGCATCATCAAGAAGAGTCTTCTTTATGCCTTGGAACAGGGCGACTTGGTGATGAGTGCGACCATAATCTTGCTCTTTTACGGGCCCTTTGAGAAGCAGTTTTCCCGAAAAGTTCTCTCCGACGAACAGTGCTTGGAATGCCTCGGCCATTACATTGAGACTCTTCGCCAAAAGAGGTTGTTTACAATCGCGACACAAGTGGTGAAGGAGGCAGCGGCACCGCTCCAGTACAAATTATGGCTATATGCTTCCAAAGACGTTGATATGCGATTCTTTTGTGAGTGGTGCCAGAAAGTGTTGAGCAACGAAACCTCCAAAGCAAAGTATGGCGCGCACAGCGACAAGTTCGGATACTGGTATTGTGACGAATGCTCGCGCAAGCAGCTGAACTGCGTGTACTGCCACGAGCCATGCAAGGGACTCACGGTGGTGGAGGGCTTGAAATGCGGACATCGGGGCCATTTCGGCTGTTTGCAGGAATGGCACACGGACGGCGGCATCGAGTGCCCCGCGGGTTGTGAATGGGCGTAGTCTTGCTTCGAGGCAAGCTCGGCAAATGCATAGATCATGAACAGGCCATGAGACGGGCCATGGATGAGAGTATATGATACATCGTATAATCCAATCAAGGCCATAGAATTGGCATTGTGTCATAGACAGAACCACATGTGGCATATTGGAGCCATGGAATCTCGTACCATTGCAATTCCTTCAATGCGGTCCCCAAATGAATCATGAGCGTTAACCGTAGTTCTGCCTGAGTATCTCATGGCAGTCCTGGGTATCTAAAATGCTGAAATTGGCGTACCTGGACCAGAGGCTCGTTTGGGCTGGAAGCGGCCAGGCTTGGAGTGATTTCACTCGACGCGGGTCGGGGTTCCAGCTAGATCAACACCACGTCGCCGAGGTCCAAGTACTTTTTGATCATGCGGTAGCGGAGAACATAGATGCCGTCTTTGGTGAGCTCGAGCTCGTCGTTCGACAAACTGAGGACAATCGGCTCTTCGCACGTGACTTTGATGAAGACCGGCTGGTCGAGGTCTGGGGCGGTGACCATGGACTCGCCGCCCGAGGTGTCGTCCAACAAGGTCAAGAAATGCGGGAACTTTTTGAGAAAGCTGTTGTTATATAGCTGGGTCAAGATCTTGAAGTGCTTGTGCATGTACTCCGTTTCCGCCAGCGATAGAAGAGGCAGGGCTGCCGGCGCCGCGGTGGCGTTGATGTAGAAGATGGTAAAGTCGTCGATCTTCGCTAAGCGGGTCCGCACGTAGAGCCGCACAAGATAGCTGAGGCGCTCGATGTCGGTCTCCACGATCATGAGCTGTAGCTTGAAGTCCTGGCTGATGACGCCGGCCTCGGCGTTGGAGTCGCCGTACTCGTACGAGTCGAGCAAATACTGCTGCTGCTGCTGGATCTCGCGGAGCACGTCGCCCATGAGCCGGTGCTTGTACTGCAAAAGATCCGGCGCCATTCTTTCGTTGATCATGGCCGCCACGAGCTGCTGGTGGAGCGGCTGCGACGGGCGCGCCGCCGAGCCGCGCGTGTCGCGCTCGAAGTCGTGCAAGATGTCGTCGATTTCCATTTTGGAGGGCGGGTTGAGGGTGGGCGACAGTGTGTAGCTGATGCCGGACTTGACATCGCGGCCGCCTGGGAGGTAAGGGTTTCAGCCTCTGCCGGAGCTGTGCAACCAGCGTGCATTCTGTGGGATTTGGAATTTTGCTTGTCCATGTGTATTGATAACGGTTTGGAGAAGAGAAGTGGGAGCCTCGGGCTGGGACTGTGGATGTGTCACTTTCACGATTGTTGTGATGGCTGAGGCTGGAGCGGCCAGTGGCTGCGAAAAGTGTGGACTGGAGAGTTTACTACTCACGAAGGCAAGATGTCGAGACCTCGTCAACAAAATTGGTGAGCTGTGGCCATCAGCCCACGGTCCGTTGTAATAATAACACGAGCAACGGCTTTTCTTGGTCTGTTCCGTTTTTTCGCGTTACGGTCTTGGTCGGTGCACCAATGCCAGTGAGCAGTCTCAGTCTATGAATTGATATTTACCCAAGGACGAATTCTTGCTATTCCGGACCATCAGCCTGGAAGCTCCGCACAGAAACAAACCTGCGAACTCACGAGATTAGACGGACTACAAACTCTCGAGATGTTGGACTGCAAGCTTCCATTCGATTATTCTCGCCTTTATGAGGCATCAAAAGACGCTGGGTGCGCGAGGTAACTAGAGCCATTGCAGTGGCCGGCCCACACAAAACCAGCCAGACCGCGTCTGCAGCCAAACATCCACCAAGCCCAGACCACCGCGGCTCTCGCCAGCACGCGGCAAATCCCCGAGCTCACATTGACGGCGTTGTGCTTGGTGGGGCTCGGAGGTACTGGTGCGGCGCCGGTGTTGATCCCGCGACCCATGCAGGGCCGCTGTTTACTACATGGATCGACAGGCGTTGCTAGAGAAAAAACGGCAGCGGCTCCTGGAGCTCCGGCAGCGGCGCAGCGAGATCGGCGCCGTTTCGTTGCCGGACGTGGAGGTCAAGCGGGTGGACTTCTGTGTGCAGGTGGACCTCGCCAGCGCCAGCCCGCCGCCTCCGCAAACGGCGGCCCCGAGCATTTTCGCCGCCGACGCCGTGCCGCGGTTCAACAAGGCCGTGCAGACCGACGCCGCGGACGCCGGGCGCGAGGAGCGGCCGCCTGCCGTCGAGGAAACGGCGCCGGAACCGGCGCTGGTGGACGCGGAGAGCGACGCGGAACCGGAGTCCACCGCGGACGCTGTGCGCCACGCCCTCGAGGAAAGTCTCCGAGAGTTCAGCGTGTTTTCCGATCTTCGCTTGGGGCTCCGCGCCGCGGGCCCGGCCCAGGCTGCGGACACGCCTTTCCACGTGACGCAGACTGTGCCGGGCTTTTTGGAGCGGCCGCCGGCGGCGCTCGCCACCACGCTGAGGCACCCGGAGCTTCTTCTCGTGGCGTACGCGAAGACCGCGGGCGCCGGCGCCGCCGGCGCGTTGGCGGCGCTGCCCGGGCTCGCGGTCGTGTTCAACCGCAAGACGGCGTCGCCCGTGCCGGAGTTCTTCCTCCAGTGCACGTGCGCCATAGCCACCATCTGCTTCGATCTGCAGAACCCGTTCCGGGTCGTGGCGGGGCTCCAGAACGGCCGCATTGTCATGTGGGACCTCGCAAACGTCAAGCCCACGCAGATCGCCGTGCTCCCGACGTTGCAGACGTCCAGCGTGGCCGTGGCGGAGAAACCGGAGAACGAGTACCTCCACCACGTGGCGCCGATCATGCTTTTGGCGCAGCTCCACACGGAGAGCCTGCAGAACTCGGCGTTCTTGTCCGTCTGTGCTGACGGCGTGGCCAACGTCTGGTCGCCCAACTTCCTCGCGTTCCCGAAACTCGCCTCGGTCAAGCTTGCCACGCCGCTGGCTCGCATCCGCGACCTGTTGCGTCTCAGCAGCGGCTTGGTCTCGCTGGCCGTGCATCACGACGTGGACAAGTTGCACCACAACAACGCGCCCGAGTATAGGTTCTTGAATCTGCTCGTGGTGGGCTCCCGGAACTCGCCTATCTACAAGCTTGTCAACAACAAGGAAAAACACTACGTGAGCGCGTCGCTCACCGACCCTGCCAGTGGCGGCGTGCACCAAGGCGTCAACTGCTTGGCCGAGTTGACTTGCTCCTCCTCACTCACAGTCATAGTCTCTGCACACGCCGACTGGCACCTCCGATTGTGGAGTCTTCTCGAGGAGAAGCTCATTGTCAAAATCCCCACACAAACACTCGTGACGGCTCTTCATGTCCGTCCCGGCTGCTGGAACCAATTTGTCACCATTGGCGAACGCTCTATAAACGGCTTGAACTTATGCGCCGAGTTTTGGGACCTTGAAACTTGCCTCATGAGCCCGGTGTTCTCGATTCCCGTCGCGCAGCATAGCACCGGCACAGCCATGTTCACCCCCGACGGCTCGGAATTCGTTATTGGATACGACGACGGCCTGGTGGATATTTGGAAAATCGAGGAATCTATGCTTCAGAGCCTCAAATCGCAAAAAGAAAAGCGAAGCATCGACGAGGGCATTCGAGCCTACGTCACCGGCGCATGAGCGTCTCTGTATGATTAATGAATGTCTATGCTAAATACATCGAGACGAGGTTGTCTCTTGGCCGCACCACCACGTCACTAGGAATCTGAGTTGGGTCCAATGGCTCGTTTTGCTCCAATGTCACGCAGTCGTTGGAAGCCAATACGAGAAGCTCAAAAAAGCACTTTGTGGCCTCTCGCCTCTCGCTGACTTTAACGGACGTGCTGGTTGTCAGCACAGTTCCCAATGGCTTCGCATGTAAACCTTCCGTATCCTTTGCCATCAAATCGCCCAAGTAGATGTGAGGCTGCTCGTAGAAAGCGTTCCGCAAATGCTCAGCCACTTGCATCGTGCTCTGTGGATTTTCGTTTGTGGAGTCGACATGGTCCTCAAAGTTTTCAGATGGCTGCTCTGGCTCTGGGGTCCTTTCAGGCTCGAGCTCTGGCAACGACAAGTCAAAGTCAATGTTCGTGTCTAGGTCAAAGTCGGCGCTCTGGTCCATGGTGGTGTCTTGTTCGGGTTCTTCGTTGGAGAGATCCAAGCACCGCTGGCGAAGTTGGTCGTCAAGATTCCAGATCTTTCTTCTCTTCGACAGAACTGGCGCTGCAAGTTCCTGGATCAACTCCAATTTTTCTTGCAAAGAGAGCCGGAGCGTCAAAGACTCGTCGGCAAAGCGCCCGGTGGTCTGAAAGTTTTGGATGTTGCGCAAGACCTCGTTGGGGAGTCCGCGCTCGAGGTCTTCTGGCGAATCTACCACAAGCTTTCTCTTGGTGGTCTTGATGACGCCAGAGTCCGTGATGCCCACAAGAGCGCGTCTTTCTCGCTGGTTGGCCTCTGGTGGAGTTTGTGCCTCGTGTGGCCCCTCTGTGTCCGCGTTTTGCTGTTCGGAAAGCGTCTCTAACGGCTCGCCCAAATCAAAAGACATGTCTGGCTGATCCATGGGTTTTGGGTCAATGTCAAGAAGCGACTGCTCGGCATCGGGTAACGCAGGGACCGCGTCTCTTCCTTGCTCGATGGAGTTGTCAAGGTTCAAGTCAAAGTCCAAGTCAAGGTCGATATCGGGCATATCGGTGGCTGCACGAGGAAACTCAAGCGAGCGGTCTGGTTCCTCGGCGTCTCTGACGCTGACTTGCGAAAGCAACGCGTCGCGTGTGATGTCCGTGGCTGGCTCATCCAAAACCAAGTCGTCCTGATAAAACAAGTCATGGTCTGTCACCTGGTCCTGCAAGGTGATGCGGGCCATGTTGGAAATCGTGGTTCTCTGTGGGGGGAGGTTAACCGTGCTGGTCACGCTGGAACCCAAGCTGGCGCCGCTGGCCATCTTGAACGAGTTTTTGAGCTTGTAGAGTGTTTCCTGAATGTCGTCCAAGAGATACTTCGTCTTGCGCGAGTAGATGCGGACAATTCCCAAGAGCAACTGGCCGGAGAGCCGCAACGTGATTGTGTCGGCGCCGGCATCCGAAGCCGGCTGGAGTTGGCGGGTAGATATGAGGTTCGAAGATGACACAATGTTGGTGCTGAGGAACTGCTGTTTGGAGAGTTTTTTGTCGTAGTTGGATGCCAACCACACGTGTGCGAGCGGGCCTTGCCTGGACACCAACAATTCCGACATCTGGCGAGGTTTTGAGGTTGTGGGAAGAAAAAAGTGAATGTGAAAGTAGGAGCGTTGATGAAAACAAAGGTACGCGTTGCGCGGGTCATGTGACCGTGCCGAGAAGGGGCTTGCTGGGACCTCAATTTCGTTTCGTGATGCAAATTCCAAGACCATCTTATTTGGAGTTATTGTTTGTAGAGAATCAGAGTCATTGGCTGTAGAGAATCAGAGTTATTGGCTGTAGAGAATCAAAGTTTATGGCTGTAAATAACTATGGTGTTTTTTTGGAATTTTTCTCAAAAGTTATCAGAGAAGCGAGTTTGGCCAGGAATTGTGCAACAAGTGCCACTGTGTTCATGAGATGATCCGCTAGAAACTTTGATGTTGGATTCGTAGTGTGAGACAGTTCCCAAAAAGGCTGAACAAGTAGCACGTAAAGACTATTCTTCGAGGCTAGACGGATTTTACTGTCGTACTTTGTCAATAGTATTTCTCTGGCTGCGAACATTAGCCTGAAAATTCACAAATGTACTGGGACCCCATTCGATGGTAAAGTCTTTGCCGATGAATATATTATCCTTTTGAATTGTCGGGCCCCGACCATCGCGGCGAAACAAAGCCCAACACAAGACGAAGGGAAAACCCCGAAAGAAATAAGAAACCCCGCAACACAGTTGCTGGAGTCTATTTTCGTTGTGCGACACACATCAGCCTACACCCACACCACCACCATGAACCTAGAGCAGCGGCTCAACGAGTCCTTTGACGACATCCTCCGGACGTCGGGGTATTTCTTCGAGGTGCTCAACAGCAACAAGCGGCAGAGCAATATCATCACGGGGCCCAACAACCAATTGATCCCGCCTCCGATACGAAACCAGTTGGCACACAACATCGCCCACTTCGAGAAGATCCTAGACGAGACCATGTTCAAGTTCAACAGCGCGCTGTGGTGCGTGGAGCAGATTGTGCGCAACAAGGTCAAGGAGGACGAGCAGCTCCAGGAGGAGCTTGAACGGCAGAAGAAGGCCCAGGCGGAGCGGAAAAGAAAGGAGGAGGAGGAGGCCCGGGCGAAGGAGGAGGAGCGCTTGGCGCGGGAGCGGCGCCAGAGCGAGCAAAGCAGCCAGCTCACACAGAGCCAGCTGCAAAACGCGCCAAGCAGTGGGCCGAACGACCAGCTCGCCCAGAACAACCAGGAGATGGACAAGTTGAACGACGACATGGACTTCGACATGGACTTGAGCAAGACGTTGGACATCCCGAACCCGTCGGAGATCCTCTCCTCCATCACGTACAAGAACGGCGACGAGAACGTGAATTTCGACATGAACATGCTCAAAGACGGCCAGGGCTTGGACGACTTGAACATGGACATTCTTGGGCAGGAGATGGGGGGCGGGTTGGGCGGCGAGGACGACTTTGACGTGGACACGTTTTTGAATCAGTTCGAGGGCGGCGACTGATGCTGGTCCGGATTCCATGCACCCAAAGAGGTGGCCGGCAGCTTGGCGAGCGCCATTCTTGGTGCCTACTGAGACAGGGTGCCACCGCCACTTGTGCTGCGAATAACGGCGAAACGCCATTTGGAACGCAATGGACGCGCTTCCATGGCGGATCTTTCGCTATGCACATAAGACCGGCTCGGCACCTTGAGACGCTTCTCTTGTGTCGATGTTTGGCTCAATCTGAAGAAAGGCAGAGTCCCGGGCCGAACTTAATGACTACGGCCGGGTTACCCAAAAAAGTACGGCTGGAACCCTGAAAATGACGGCCGACTCACCCAAAAACTACGGAGAAGAAAAAATTCATAACAGCCCCTAACGGGGTCAAGAACTCAGGACGGCTGCAACTTCGGGTGCGCCGCAACCACCACACACATCAAAGAGCAAATAATTCCGCGATTGCAAATTAACACCCCGGCCGCAAACCTTCACTCCCCAACTCTAAACTTTTACACTGGTAAACCTCTTCACTGGCGCAAATGTGCATTCTTCTTGCACCACCACAGTAGCTGGCCACTGGGGCGCACTCTGGCGCGGGCCAATGAAAACGCGCCCAGTGGTCGTGCGCAGGCGCATCCATGCTCGGCTCACCTCACCAAAACCACCGGCGCAAAACGCAGACACCAGTCAAACATGTTCAGACAAACCTTGCGCCAGGTCGCCAGACAATCCCACTCCGTGGTCAGAAGAACATACGCCACCGAGACCGGCTCCGATGCCTTGAAGTTGTCGTTGGCCCTCCCCCACCAGACCTTGTACTCGGACTCCGAGGTGCAACAAGTCAACTTGCCCTCCATCAACGGAGACTTGGGTATTTTGGCCAACCACATTCCGATCGTGGAGCAATTGAGACCCGGCTTGTTGGAGATCATCTCCAAGGGCGGCGAGACCGAGCAGTACTTTGTTTCCGGCGGTATTGCTACCGTGCAGCCCGGCAACAAGTTGACCATTTCCGCCATCGAGGCCTTCAAGCCCGAGCAGTTTGACGCACAGGAAATCAAGACCTTGATCAGCGACGCCCAGAAGAGAGCCTCTTCCTCCGACGAGGTTGCCGCTGCCGAGGCCTCCATCGAGTTGGAGGTCTTGGAGGCCTTGCAACACGTGGCTAAATAAGCATCTCTAGAAAAATACGTCATGACCGATGTTGTGTAGGAGCCGCGAGGGCCGCCGCCGCGGATGGCTGCCCGATGGCTGGCGACGGCTGTTGGTGGCGGTCGCTGTGTGAAGCGACTATTGTAGCTACAAGTGGGTGGCTCGGGCGGTGCTGGGCAACTTGAGCCAATGAGTTAAGGGAGTTGCCCGCTGAATGTTGTTCCCGTCCACGAACTACGCCCACGGAATAAAGCCCATCGTCCGAAAAGCGCCCGCCACGCAATTATGTACTCCAGTTTGTTCCCGGTGAATTTGGACTTCTGCGAAAAAAAAAATTTCACCCGTATCAACTCTCACACCCCATGTCGTTGACCGCCAAAGAGGCCTTCGCCAAGCTTCCGCTGAAGCTACACAGGTTCTTCACCAAGTTCCCGCCCCGGCCTTTCGCCCAGTACCTGGAAAAACCGTCCACCATCACAGACCCGCACATGAACCCGTTCTTGCCCAACAAGAACCCCGAAAGCGGCCGGTGGCACGGCGCCCGCGTGTCCTTGAGACGCTCGGCCGACTTGTTCAAGATGGCCCGCAAGTTCGGCATCCAGGACCTCTTGCCGCCCGTGCCCCACAGAAAGTTCTACGAGGACAAGTACTACAACAAGAACTGGATCCGCGGTGTGTTGTTCCAGAAACAGCCCAAGTGGCAGCGCGAGCTCCCCGAGAAGCTCGAGAAGAGACGGAAGGCGTTGGAGTCCATGGACGACATCATCGTTGCCGCCAGACCCACGTACAAGAAGCAGATCAAGAAGAGAGAGCAGCGCAAGAGAACGTGGTTCTAGCCACATGTATATAGCATATCAATCCATCACAACCACTCGGGCTGCCACACCGACGCTTTCTGGGTGCGTCACTGACACGTCGCGCCACAGAGTCGCCGTAGTCATCCAAGTGACGCCCAGCAAGTCGCCCAAGCCGTACAAGTTACTCGGCATACGAGCGGTACAAGATTTTGTCCATGAAAGTTGTTCATCCATACAAGTTATTTGTCGTACAAGCAATATGTCACACAAGTCATCTGTCATACAAGTTATTTGTTTATTTGCTACGGTTTGCTATCAAGCGACACAAGCCGTGTTGGTAGAGCCCACCACAAGTCGTACTGTACAAACTTCCCGGTCCATGGACCGCCTCGACAACGGTGGTTCGTGGGATGTCTTCGTCGGCGTCGTTGCGTCAGCGTACACGTTTGCAATCAACACCGGCGCCCCAAATCCTTCGCTTGTCCGGGTCTCCGGCGCCGGGACGGGCCAGACCCATCTGGGCATCGCCACTCTCCAGCGCACCACCAGGCTACCAGCAGCCGCTCCCAACCACCGGGACGCCGCCTCTGGCCCCGAAACCGCGTCCCGGAACCAAAACACACGCTGCGGCCCCGTGCACCGCTCGGCAACTCAGAACGCCCGCTTGCCCTTTCTGAACGGCTGCTTGCGGTCGGAAACGACCTTGCCCGGGCCGGCGCCGGGCCCCTTGGTCCGCACCGCGCTCTTGGCCAAGAGCGCCTCCACGTTGAGGTCGTCCGGAAGCAAGATCTGGCGCACCTGGTTGCCCCGGATGTTCATGAACTGCATCAACTGCGGGTCCTGGTTGGGCTGGATGAGGCGGATGTTTTTCATGGCGATGTTCATCAGCGGCGAGCACGAGAGCACCTGCCCGTTGACCGCGGTGCCGTTCTTGAGCTCCACGGTGACGGACTGGTTGGTTGCCGACGGCAAGTTCATGAGAAACCGCACCAACTTCATTGCTGGCTGAGTGGTGGATGGCTGCGCAGCGCAACGGGCGCACCGCCCAAAGCCGCGCACGCGCGGGCGCGCACCCACCACCCACCACCCGCCGCCCATGCCCGGTCTCCGCGACAACCTCCTCTCGATCCCGCCCGTGACGCGGTTTTTCCTCCTCACGTCGCTCGCGGTGTGCCTCGGCGTGTCCACCAACGTGTTCAGCCTCGACAACCTCATTCTGGCGGACCGCCTCGACACGCTCGTGGCGCTCGTCCACGGGCGCGCCCGGGTGGCGCTCCGCGGCGCGGGGCCCCGCGGCGTCAGCGTGTTGCTGGCGTACAAGCTCTTCACGCAGTTCTTCGTGGTGGACGGCTTGGGCAAGAGCGGCGTCAGCGTGTTGTTGAACATCTACCGCTTCTACACGTCGTCCAACTACTTGGAGGGCCTGCGCGGCCGCTTCCGGGGCAACTTCCCGGACTACTTGTGGTTTGTGCTCGTGTGCGGCGCGTGGCTCGTGTGCATCAACATGGCGTTCGAGTGGGCCGGCGTGCCCACGCTCTACTTCCACTCCCAGCTCCTGTCGTGCATGACCTACTTGTGGCTGCGCACCGCCATGAACACCACCATCAACTTCTTGGGCGCCGTGCCCATCAAGGCCTACTACCTCCCGCTCTTCGACTTGGGCGTGGCGCTCTTGTCGGGCGGCTCCCACCCCGGCGACTCCTTGGCCGGCATCTTGGCGGGCTACGTCTACCAGTGTATCCAGTCCGACACGCTCCCGCTCTACAACCTCATGCCGGGCGCGTACGACCTGCGCCTCCACCCGCGCGGCGACGGCCGCCGCGTCGGCTTCAACGTGGACGTGGCCGACCTGAACATGATTGCCCCCGCGGTGTTTGACTTGGGCTACTGGAAGGCGCCGGCCGCGTTTTACCGCCTCTTGAACTACCCGTTGAACACCTCCGTGCGCCTGACCGCGTTCTCGGGCGCGCCGCTGCCCTCGGAGCCCAAGGCCACCACCAGTGGCTACGAGAGGGGCGGCACGTTCCGCGGTCGGGGCCACCGCTTGGGCTCCTAGCCACCCGCCAGCGGTGCGCCGGCCTCCCGGCTGCGGTGGTGCCGCGGCAGCGTTTCCCTCGCTTCGGGCCTGTAATTGACTTAGAGGCAATGAACGACCATGGGTGCTGTTCTGCATTCGACATGTGGTGCGAGCACCAAAGCATCAAGGCGCCATCATTTATGCTGAACGGCTCGTCGAGTCGACTCGATGCTCTTTTCAGTTCGGACTCACTGAAGTGTCTGCTTGATGCACATGCTTTTTTGGACTGCTGCAAAGCTCAAGTGTCGAAACACGGCAGCTGAGACACTGGTCCAGTGTCGTAAAACCACGAGAGCTTGATCGGCCGTTGATATGCACAGCTCGAAATAAGCAACAAGTTGAGGTGTATCGCGTGAACCCGCCATCATCGGTTCAATCCAAGAGACGGAGTTTCCAGCCAAGCTCGAATGATGGCACCCAGCAATCAGCTCTCCAACATCAAGCAGAATCTGGCCAAAATGACAAATTCTGCCGAGCTCCGCTAGGAATCAACGAGTGGCCAACTGACTTGCTTTAAAGTTAAAGTTGTCAGAAAAAAGTTGACAGGCTTAATTCTATCGTACATGACATCTCGGCCATTGCCAATCGGGTACAACTAACAAATGCCTTTATTCGCGTTGTACAGTATTCGTCAGCCCTTGCGGCCAGTTACCCAGGAACAAATAGCCGGTCATTGTTAAGAGCAATTTCGAATGTTCTCGAAAATCGGAATAGCCGCTCTCAGTGGTTTCGAGCATTGGCAGTTGCAGCCTCTATACTGTATTGGGAAGTAATTTGCCGGCGCGACTACGCACACGACTGAGCCCTAAGCGCAGGCCAATAGATTGCCAATTATTGAGCATGACGTATTTACAATCAGCACAACGAATTTGTTCAGACTTTCTGTAACGTTCGTGGCCCGTTGGCAACGAACACGGGCCTAAGCTTTGGTTAACCGAAATCTCTCTTAGCCAAGCGACCAAACTGGCAATGGCCAACAATAGAGTCGACTTGGCGATTTGCAATTGCCATTGCAACGAATGCTAGGTGGTGCCGTGTAGCAATTGCCGCCGACTGGGCGTGGCTGGTAGAAAAGCACTATGTAGTGAAAAGCGCTTAGGCCCAGAGCAAACTTCCAAAGCCTTTTTGTTTTCCTCGCCGGCGAAAGCGGAAATTCCTGTAATACTTCTTCAGCACATTGGTCTATTGGAGTCGCGCACCCACATGGATTCTCGGTACTACTCATAAACGCCATTCGCTCTCACAAACCAATTCCAGCGAGACAGGCTTCCAGAAAAAAAACTCTTTCGTCTCAGAACCTCCCAAACTTCGAAACATTGTCCGCAGAACCCCCCATGTCGGACCGCCCAAGTAGGGGCTCCCCCCGGATCCGCCCGGCCCGGTCTGCGCTGCAAAGCGGCGACCGAACGGTGATGTCGGCGGAATCTCCGTCGCTCAAGCCCAAGGGGTCGCGGCCCAAAAGACCCAAGTCCCGCCCGCCAATCAGAAGGCGTGCTTCTGCCAACAACTCCAAGCTCATTTACTCCGTGGACGACGACATCCACGACGATGTGGCGGAGGACGACTTGGACGTGCTCTCCAAGCGGGAGAAAAAGTACATCGAGGGCTACCACGACGCGCTACGGGACCTCTACGCGCTGAAACGCCTGGACGTGGACGGGCTGAAACGAGACCCGGAGGCGAGACGCGAGTCTGAGGCTGTGAAACGAGTCGACCTGAAACGCGTGGAGCTGAAACGCGGGCCTGAAGGCCTGAAACACGGCTGCGACGGGTCCGCCGACACCCTGAAACACGACGACGACCAGCTCGCCGACTTCGACAGAATCGACGATGCCCTGGACGACGCCCTGGACGATCTCGCGGACGACGCCTCCACGCACACGTCATCGTCGTCGCAGACAATGGAGCTGCTCAACCTCAAGGACAGGCAGAACGCCATCAACTCCACCCACCCGTTCGGTATCAAGATCTGGAAACCGTCCATCTACAAAAAAAACCGGTCCGTGGCGACGCGCGCCGAGGAGGACATCCACGATTACGACCCGCGGCGGCCCACGGGCCCGATAGTGTTCGGCGTGCACCTCACAAACCTTATGTGGAGCTGCACCTTTGGCTTGTTCCTCTGTGCGGTGTGTTTCTTTGGCGCGCTCTCGGTGTTTGTGTTCTCGGGCTTTGCCTGGCACAAGTCGCTGCGGCCGTACGCGAAGCTCCTAATCAAGCTCGGCCTCTACTGGCTTTTCCCCTTTGGCAAGTTCGTGCTTTTGAACAAGGACGAGAACTACCTTGACGAGGACGAGTTGGACGGGCGCTCGCTCTCGGAGTTCCACCGCTGGAGATTGGCGGACGAGGGCCGGCTCTTCTTTGCCCCGCCGCGGCGCATGACCAACTCGGACTCGAAGCCGTTGCTCAAGGACCACAAAGGCCGTTCCTGGCGCGACGCATATGCGTCTATGGGCGAGGGCCCGAGCGAGGACCAGGCCGTTGACGCGGAGGGCGACGACATGGACTACAACGACCCCAAGGTGCGTTTTTTCGGCCGCGGCCGCTGGTCCTGGGGCCGTCTTTTGTTCTTCGTGTACTTCTACGGCGTGTTGCAGCCGTTGCTGTTTATCATTGCGTTTTTGTGCTGGCTCTTTGTCTTTACGATTCCCATGGCCAACCTCAACCGCATCTTGTGCGAACATGTGCGGCGGCGGCCGTTGGCACTCTGCTTTGAGCGGGAAAAAGACTACTACAAGAACTTGAACGCCGGCCGCAAAAAGTGGCTCAAGAAGCTGTCCATCATCTTGTGCACGTACCGCTGTTGCGGGTTGCACTACTACAAGTACACATTGGGCGGAACCAACATCTTTTTCATCAACTTGCTCTCCGTGGTTGTGTTTGTCATTGTCGACTACTTTGTCTTGAAGCAGACATTTGGCTGGGAGGTGTGGTACACCAACGAGTCGTTTTTGTTTTGCGGCTGCTTGTTCTCCATCATCCCGTTGGCGTACTTCATTGGCCAGGCCGTGGCGTCCATCTCCGCACAGTCGTCGATGGGTGTTGGTGCTGTGATCAACGCATTCTTTTCGACCATTGTCGAAATTTTCCTCTACTGCGTGGCCTTAAACCAGTCCAAGGGGAAGCTCGTGGAGGGCTCCATGATCGGCTCCATCCTTGGCGGTGTGTTGCTCTTGCCCGGACTCTCGATGTGCGGTGGAGCGTTGAAGCGGAAAACGCAGCGGTACAACCCGCGGTCGGCGGGCGTTTCGTCCACCATGCTCCTTTTCGCCATGGTCACGATGTTTGCGCCTTCCTTGTTTTACCAAATGTACGGCGCCTACGAGATCCGGTGCAAGGACTGTGACCCTGGTGCGATGCTCAAGACGGCGTGCAACACTTGCCAGATCATCCAGCCCACGTTGATCTTGGACAAGCTCTACTACCAGGTGCTCCGGCCGTTTTCGCTTTTGGCCGCGTTGGCTTTGTTCGTGGCGTACATCTGCGGGTTGTACTTCACGTTGAAAACGCACGCGTCGTTGATCTGGGCGTCCAACTCGCACGAGATCCAGGCTGCCCAGGCTCGAAAGGATATGTCGTGGCGGTCGCCCAGCGTGGTCAGCTTCGACAACCCCAAGAGCAACCTCCGTGAGTACCCGCTGAGCCCTAGCATGTCCACCGGGCTCCTTTCGCCGATGGAGGGGCCCTCTAAGAGACAATTGCCGGCCACTCCAGCCAAAGCGCTGAAAGACCCCGAGTCCGCCGAGGACGAGGAAGGCGGCGGCCACGATGCGCCGGAGTGGTCCAACAAGAAGTCGTCGGTCATTTTGCTTGGGTCCACGCTTTTGTACGCGATCATTGCCGAGATCTTGGTCGACAATGTGGATGCGGTGTTGTCCAACTTCCCAATCAACCCGAAGTTCTTGGGGTTGACGGTGTTTGCCTTGGTGCCCAACACCACCGAGTTTGTCAACGCCATTTCGTTCGCCGTGGGCGGAAACGTGGCGCTTTCCATGGAGATTGGCAGTGCGTACGCGTTGCAGGTTGTGCTCATCCAGATCCCCAGCTTGGTGGTGTACTCGGTGTACAAGGGCTTCACCAACACAGACATGATCTTCTCGTTGATTTTCCCTCGGTGGGACGTGGTGGCCACGTTGATCTCCATCTACTTGTTCACGTACATCTACGCCGAGGGCAAGTCCAACTATTTCAAAGGCGTGATTCTCATTTTGATCTACCTCGTGGTGCTTGCGGGGTTCTACTTGGACGATGTGGTGGCCGACCTCGAGGGCACAGCAGCATTTGCCATGAAGATGTTTTAGAATATACTCCTGGTTTCCCCGGCTTACTTAACGATGTAGAGTCTGCTCTCCCACGCGGTCAAGGTGTCTTCGGCAACGGCGTCGACGTTGCAAAGCACCAACTCCAAGTCGCCCGGAACGTGCTTCTCGAACTTTTGCTCCTCGCGCGAGAAGTTCAACACCACGTAGACGGTGGAGTTTTTGCCCTTCTTGACCAAAGAAAACACCTTCTGGTTGTCGATGTCGACAATCTCGAGCAGGCCGTACACCAACGGGTCCTTGTGCTCTTTTCTGAGCGCCAAGGCCTTGCGGTAGAAGCTGAACAACGAGCTGGGGTCGTCCACCTGCGACGCGGCGTTGACCTCCTTGTAGTTGTCGTTGGTGCGCATCCACGGCTTGCCGGTCGAAAAGCCGCCGTTGGGCGAGTCGTCCCACTGCACGGGCGTGCGGGCATTGTCGCGGGCGACCAAGTTGATCACGTCCAAGAGCTTCTCCGCCGCCTGGGCGTCGTGCGTCTTGATGAACTCGCGGTAGTAGTTGACGGTGTTGATGTCCAAGTACTCGGAGATGTCCCAGGTGCGCGGCACGTTGGTCATGCCAAACTCCTGGCCCTGGTAGATGAACAAGGTGCCGGTCAAGGAGGCGAGCAACGTGGCCAACAACTTGCCGCTCTTGAAGCGGAACTCGGCGCTGTCGTCGCCGAAGCGCGAGATGCAGCGCGGCTGGTCGTGGTTCTCGAAGAAGGCGGTGGCCCACGCGTCGGTGCCCTCGGTGAAGGAGCACATGCTCTGCACGGCGCGCTTGAGGTCCGTGAGCGTGAAGCCATTGTAGCGGAAGCGGTCCTTCGGGTCGGAGCCCACGTCCACCACGGAGAACAAGAACATCATGTTCATCTCCTTCTCGCGGGCGCTGACGTACTTCAAGGCGTCCTCGCGCAGCGAGTGGCCCACCTCGCCCACGGTCATGGCGTCGTACTTGGACGTGACCTGGGCGAACATCTCCTTGTGGAACTCGTGGATGCGCGGGCCCGACTGGAAGAAGCGCTGGCACGGCTGGAACTCCTGGTCCGGGAACACGATGGGCGCGTCGGCAAACGACTGCACCTTGGAGTACATGCCCGCGGTGTCGATGCGGAAGCCGTCGATTCCCTTCTCGAACCAGAAGGTCAACGCGCTGGCGTAGATGGCCTGGCGGCACTGCTCGTTTTCCCAGTTGAGGTCCGGCTGCGTCTTGGCAAAGAGGTGCAAGTAGTACTCGTCGGACGCGTCGTCGTACGTCCACGCGCTGCCGGAGAAGTGCAGCACCCAGTTGTTGGGCGGGTGGCGGTTGCCGTCGGCGTCGTACTTGGCCGGTCTCCAGATGTACCAGTCGCGCTTGGCGCTGGTCTTGGACGCCCGCAGGTCCTTAAACCACTGGTGCTCGGACGACGTGTGGTTGATGACCAAGTCCAAGATCAAGCGCATGCCGCGCGCGTGCACGCCGTCAATCAACCGCTGCATGTCGTCCATGGTGCCGTACGTGGGCCACACCAGCTCGTAGTCCGAGATGTCGTAGCCCATGTCGTCCTGCGGCGAGTCGTAGTGCGGCGACAACCACACCACGTCCACGCCCAACTTCTGCACGTAGTCCAACGTGGAGATGATGCCAGGGATGTCGCCCCACCCGTCGCCGTTGGAGTCCTTGTACGACGCGGGCCAGATCTGGTACACGCTGGCCTCTTTCCACCAGATGGTCTGTGTCATGGTGCTGTGCTTTTTGGTGTTGGTGGTGTTTTGGTGTTGGTGGTGTTTTGGCGGTGCTGTGGTGGCGCTTTGGTGGCTTGCCGCTGGCTGTTGTCTTGCTTTTGGAGAACGGTGGGAGTGGCCGTTTATATATGGCGGTAATATTGCGAGAAGCGCAATTGCGACGGGCGAAATGCGGGGGAGCCTTGGCCGCGGCTGGGCAGGCCCTCGGGCTGCTGGCAACTCGGGTTATGGAGCTGGAAGTGCTCGCTATTTCTCCAGCTATCTTGCGTCTGCTCTGAGTTTTTTCCGTTTTTTTTCTGGTGTTTTTACGGCTTTTGTCGCATGTTTGCCTGTTTTTTCCGGCCGTTTCTTGTCTGGTGTGCGGCTCGCTCGCAAAGTTGGTCTCGGAATATCTCTCTCGGTGCAAAGTTGCAATTGCGAGCCAATGATGGGGCGAAAGTGCTGGGGCAATTGGCACCCAGACTCCATTGCACAGAAGCCAGGCGAGAATATGGGGAAATGCGGTTTTATGTATTTTGCAGCAGACCAATTAAATGTGTATTTGGTGAGGTCGAGTATCAACCACCATGTGATCTAAAATGCCCGGTTCTACGGCCCCAGACCAAAAATTTAAAACGCAAGCTGAAGAAAAAACCTACAACGAGTTCAACTGGAAGCCCTGAATCTAGTTGAGCAAAGACTCCCTCGACGCTGAATTAGACCCTTCGACATCGGCAGTCCAAACTGTCCATCGACTGTTTCTGAAGTTGCAGTTCCCGACTTAACGCCGCCACTAGAGCTCGCCACCCAAGCACATGCCAAAAATTCACACCATCCAAAGAGTAAGCCCAACTTAATGAGCAAATCCAACTCAATGAGCAAACTGACTATCAAACAGGCGCTTTGCACTCAACACCAGTATCGCAGTGGGCTCCCCCAGACTAATTCCACCCGCCACAAACCCCAGCACCACCAGCGCTCAGCGTCTAGACCCGTTACCACCAAACACGCTACAGCATCAAAACCCCCACAACAAAAAAAATAATCAAAAGACGGCCCAAAACACGGTCGGTGGGCTGTTGTGGCGGCCGTGACAGGATTAACCCGCGCAGGCGCCCCGCGCGCGCCGCCCGGCGTAACTTCCGTCCCGAGCTCGCCACCTCCAACAACTTTTTTCTCACCACAAATTCAGCCGCCAGTCTTAAACACTCGTCTGTTCCAGCAATCCGCCCTTCCGCCCATCACTGGTTCCAAGGTCAAGGCAGTTAGAGGTTTTAGCTCGTTTCATCCGCCGCCCACTCCGTGTTTCATCCCGCTTCACAGAGTTTCATCGCCAAGGCACTTCATACCAACGAAAATCCCGTGAAAAAAAAAACAAAAACACCAAAAAAAAACACTCCCGTCCAAGGAATCCATCCAACCCGTTTTAGGCCCCTTACTCCCAAGCATCCGCTTCACCCACCCACTGGTTCCAGAGTGGCATCGTTTGTAAATACAAACTTCCCGGTGTCTTCCATCCCTATCCTATTCAAGCAATAACAGATTCCCGCCATGAGTCGCCAGTTTCCATATTCCAGCGCCCCGCTCCGCTCAGTAAAAGAAGTATGTATCTCCCGTGTGGCTCTTTCACGTGTCTAATGCTAACTGTCAGGTGCAATTTGGTTTGTTATCACCGGAGGAGGTCAGGGCCATTTCGGTCGCCAAGATCGAGTACCCAGAAACGATGGATCAAACCACCAAAAAGCCTAGGGATGGCGGTTTGAACGACCCCAGATTGGGCTCCATCGACCGTAACTTCAAATGTCAAACCTGTGGCGAGGACATGGCCGAGTGCCCAGGTCACTTCGGTCACATCGAGTTGGCCAAGCCCGTGTTCCACATTGGTTTCATCGCAAAGATCAAGAAGGTCTGCGAGTGCATCTGTATGCACTGTGGCAAGCTCTTGGTGGACGACACAAACCCGTTGATGGCTCAAGCCCTCCGCATCAGAGACCCCAAGAAGAGGTTCAACGCGGTGTGGAATGTGTGCAAAACGAAAATGGTTTGCGAGGCGGACACGATAAACGAAGAAGGCCAGGTCACCAACGGAAGAGGTGGATGTGGTCACACACAGCCCACGGTCCGTAGAGACGGTATGAAGTTGTGGGGCACGTGGAAGCAGAACAAGACCTACGACGAGACCGAGCAGCCAGAGCGCCGATTATTGACGCCCTCGGAAATCCTCAGTGTGCTCAGACACATCAGTGCCGAAGACTGCCAAAAGATGGGCTTCAACGAAGACTACGCCAGACCCGAGTGGATGTTGATCACAGTTTTGCCTGTGCCTCCCCCTCCGGTCAGACCATCGATTGCTTTCAACGACACAGCTAGAGGTGAGGACGATTTGACCTTCAAGTTGGCTGACATCTTGAAGGCTAACATCAACGTCCAGCGTCTTGAAATTGACGGTTCGCCGGAGCACGTTATCAGTGAGTTCGAGGCGTTGTTGCAATTCCACGTTGCCACCTACATGGACAACGATATTGCTGGTCAGCCACAGGCGCTTCAAAAAACAGGTCGTCCAATCAAGTCCATCAGAGCCAGATTGAAGGGCAAGGAAGGAAGATTGAGAGGAAACCTTATGGGTAAGCGTGTGGACTTTTCCGCGCGTACGGTCATTTCCGGTGACCCCAACCTCGATCTCGACCAGGTTGGTGTCCCAATCTCCATTGCAAGAACTTTGACCTACCCTGAGATTGTGACTCCATACAACATCCACAACTTGACGGAGTACGTCAGAAACGGCCCCAACGAGCACCCTGGTGCTAAGTATGTCATTCGTGATACAGGTGATCGTATTGACTTGAGATACAACAAGAGAGCCGGTGACATTGCCTTGCAGTACGGCTGGAAAGTCGAGCGTCACTTGATGGACGACGACCCTGTGTTGTTCAACAGACAACCCTCTTTGCATAAAATGTCCATGATGGCCCACAGAGTCAAGGTCATGCCTTACTCCACCTTCAGATTGAACTTGTCCGTGACGTCTCCGTACAATGCCGATTTCGACGGTGACGAGATGAACTTGCACGTGCCTCAGTCGCAAGAAACCAGAGCCGAGTTGTCGCAGATTTGTGCTGTGCCTCTTCAAATTGTCTCTCCACAATCTAATAAGCCCGTCATGGGTATTGTGCAAGACACGTTGTGTGGTATCAGAAAGATGACATTGCGTGACACCTTCATCGACTATGAGCAGGTGATGAACATGCTCTACTGGATTCCCAACTGGAATGGTGTGATTCCTCCGCCAGCTGTCCTCAAACCAAAGCCGTTGTGGACAGGAAAGCAGTTGTTGTCCATGGCTATTCCAAAGGGTATTCACTTGCAAAGATCGGACGACGGTTCCAACATGATCTCCGCTAACGACAAGGGTATGTTGATCGTGGACGGAGAAATTATGTTCGGTGTTGTTGACAAGAAGACGGTTGGTGCAACTGGTGGTGGTTTGATCCACACAGTTATGCGCGAGAAAGGCCCACAAATTTGTGCTCAGCTTTTCAGCTCCATCCAGAAAGTTGTCAACTACTGGCTCTTGCACAATGGTTTCTCGATCGGTATCGGTGATACGATTGCCGACAAGGAGACCATGCGTGACGTGACTACGACGATTCAAGAAGCTAAGCAAAAGGTGCAAGAGATTATCCTCGATGCGCAACAGAACAAGTTGGAGCCTGAGCCAGGTATGACGTTGAGAGAGTCTTTCGAGCATAATGTTTCGCGTGTTCTTAATCAGGCTCGTGATACCGCTGGTCGTTCTGCTGAAATGAACTTGAAAGACTTGAACAATGTTAAGCAAATGGTTACCTCCGGTTCCAAGGGTTCTTTCATTAACATTTCGCAAATGTCCGCATGTGTCGGTCAACAAATTGTCGAAGGTAAGCGTATTCCCTTTGGTTTTGCTGACCGTACCTTGCCTCATTTTTCGAAAGATGACTACTCTCCAGAGTCCAAGGGTTTCGTTGAAAACTCCTACTTGAGAGGATTGACCCCACAGGAGTTTTTCTTCCACGCTATGGCTGGTAGAGAGGGTCTTATTGATACCGCTGTCAAGACTGCAGAAACTGGTTACATTCAACGTCGTTTGGTGAAGGCGTTGGAAGATATCATGGTGCACTACGACGGAACTACAAGAAACTCTTTGGGTGACATCATTCAATTCGTCTATGGTGAGGACGGTGTTGATGGTACATCCGTTGAGAAGCAGTCTGTCGACACGATTCCTGGTTCCGATGCCAATTTCGAGAGACGTTACCGTATCGACGTGTTGGATCCTTCTAAGTCCATCTCCGAGTCCTTGTTGGAATCTGGCAAGGAAATCAAGGGAGACGTGGAGTTGCAGAAGACTTTGGACGACGAGTACGAGCAGCTTCTCAAGGACCGTAAGTTTTTGAGAGAGGTTGTTTTCCCCAACGGAGACTCAAGTTGGCCATTGCCTGTCAATTTGCGTCGTATCATTCAAAACGCTCAGCAAATCTTCCACAGTGGGCGCCAGAAGGCATCTGACTTGAAGCTTTCGGAGATTGTTGAAGGTGTGCAAGAGCTTTGCAAGAAGCTTTTCGTTCTTCGTGGAAAATCGGAGCTCATCAAGGAGGCGCAGGAGAACGCCACTTTGCTCTTCCAATGTTTGTTGCGCTCGAGATTGGCCGCACGCCGTGTCATTGAGGAGTTCAAGTTGAACAGAACGTCGTTTGAATGGGTCTGTGGTGAAATCGAGTCGCAGTTCCAGAAGTCGCTCGTGCATCCTGGTGAGATGGTTGGTGTCATTGCCGCCCAGTCCATCGGTGAGCCGGCTACTCAAATGACTCTTAACACTTTCCATTATGCTGGTGTCTCTTCTAAGAACGTCACTCTTGGTGTTCCTCGTCTTAAGGAAATTCTTAACGTCGCAAAGAACATCAAGACACCGGCACTTACGGTTTACTTGAAGCCCGAGATTGCGGCAGACATTGAGAAGGCGAAGGTTGTTCAATCGGCTATCGAGCACACTACCTTGAAGAACGTGACTTCTGCGACTGAGATTTACTACGATCCAGACCCAAGAACAACCGTGATTGAGGAAGATTACGATACCGTCGAGGCCTACTTCGCCATCCCAGACGAGAAGGTTGAAGAGACTATCGACAACCAATCGCCTTGGTTGCTTCGTCTTGAATTAGACAGAGCCAAGATGTTGGACAAGCAATTGACCATGGCGCAAGTTGCCGAGAACATCTCGCAAAACTTTGGTGAGGACTTGTTCGTCATTTGGTCTGACGACACGGCTGACAAATTGATCATTCGTTGTCGTGTTATCCGTGACCCCAAGTTGGAAGAAGAAGGAGACCACGAGGAGGACCAAATCTTGAAGCGCGTTGAAGCCCACATGTTGGAAACCATCTCGTTGCGTGGTATTCCTGGTATTACCAGAGTGTTCATGATGCAGCACAAGAAGAACACGCCAGACGAGAACGGAGAATTCTCTCAGAAGCAAGAGTGGGTGTTGGAAACCGACGGTGTTAACTTGGCAGAGGTGATTACTGTGCCGGGTGTCGATACCGCGCGGACCTACTCGAACAACTTTATCGAGATTCTTTCTGTGCTCGGCATTGAGGCCACGCGTTCCGCGTTGTTCAAGGAGATTCTTAACGTCATTGCGTTCGATGGTTCCTACGTTAACTACCGTCACATGGCTTTGCTTGTGGACGTGATGACCGCTAGAGGTCACTTGATGGCCATCACTCGTCACGGTATCAACAGAGCTGAGACTGGTGCGTTGATGCGTTGTTCTTTCGAAGAGACCGTTGAGATCTTGTTGGAGGCTGGTGCTGCGGCAGAGTTGGATGACTGCCGCGGTATCTCCGAGAATGTGATTTTGGGTCAAATGCCACCTTTGGGTACTGGTGCGTTCGACGTTATGGTTGACGAGAAGATGTTGCAACTGGCAAGTCTGACAATGGACATCAGCGTGAAGGCTGAAAACGGAGGTGCTACTCCATACAGAGAGTACGAAATGGAGGACGACAAGATCCAGTTCGAAGAAGGTGCCGGATTCTCGCCGATCCACACGGCCAACGTGTCCGACGGGTCTGGCTCGCTCACCTCCTATGGTGGACAGCCATCTGTCTCCCCCACATCTCCATTCTCCTATGGTGCAACCTCTCCCGGTTATGGAGGAGCCACTTCCCCAGGATATGGCGTTACATCCCCAACGTACTCGCCAACCTCGCCAACATACTCGCCAACTTCGCCAAGCTACAGTCCTACTTCGCCAAGTTACTCGCCAACTTCTCCAAGTTACTCGCCAACTTCTCCAAGTTACTCGCCAACTTCGCCAAGTTACTCGCCAACTTCTCCAAGTTACTCGCCAACTTCGCCAAGCTACTCGCCAACTTCTCCAAGTTACTCGCCAACTTCGCCAAGTTACTCGCCAACTTCGCCAAGTTATTCGCCAACTTCGCCAAGTTATTCTCCAACTTCCCCAAGTTACAGTCCTACTTCGCCAAGTTACAGTCCAACTTCCCCAAGTTACAGTCCAACTTCGCCAAGTTATTCTCCAACATCCCCAAGCTACTCACCAACATCCCCAAGCTATTCCCCAACTTCGCCTAGTTACTCACCAACTTCGCCTAGTTACTCGCCAACTTCGCCGCAGTACTCGCCTACTTCGCCTAGTTACTCCCCCACCTCCCCACAGTACTCGCCAACATCGCCACAGTACTCCCCCACCTCCCCCAGCTATTCGCCTGGCTCGCCATCATACACGCCAGGCTCCCCCCTGTACTCTACTGAAAAGAAAGACGATGATAAGAAGTGAACTTCGAACCAGCTTCGTTGATTCTTATCCCGCTGCCATTGGCATAAAAAAAGACATCGTAACAATAAACAAGAAAGGAAAACTTGAATTGTAGCTAGAGGCTGTAGCTGAACTGTCGTGGCACTGTGTTTATCTGGGTAGTTGTAGTTGGCTGTGAAATTGTACTTTAGCGGATCCGAGATTGGAAGTCATGTGAGTGCGCATCGCATACACCACTCCATGTCCAAACCGCCGTCTGGGTCGCTTCGGGACCTTGAAAAAAAAAGCCGAGAGGTCTTGAAACCCATCTTGGACAACCCGTTCACCTCGGGCCTCCAGTGGCCTGCCGTGCCGCGTGACGTGGCCGACCGCATAGCACAGTATTTGACGGAGATGCTCTCCAGCTACGGCAATTATCTCGAAATGAACAGCACCAAGAACGCCAAGCTCCCGGAATCGCCGCTAGCGGGCAAGATCACCATTGGGTTCAACTCCACAGTCAAGAAGTTGGAGCAGCAGGCGGCGCCCAACCGGGCGAGGATCTTTGGCCACAAGGTGAAGGACACGCAGGGCAGCTTCACGAAATACGTGTTTGTGGCCAAGGCCGACATCACGCTGCCGCTCCTCACGAGCCCGTTCCCGCTCCTCACGTACTCCGCGTCGACCAGCGACAACCGGGTCATTTTGGTGGAGTTGCCCAAAGGTTCCAGCACGTGGTTACTGAACACGCTCAAGACGAAGAACACAACCATCGTGTCTCTCACACAGGACTGGGACGAGGCGGCGGCGCTTTACGAGTACATTGACGCGCACGTGAAGCCGGTGGACGTGCCATGGCTCGATGGCTTGTTTGATGGGCAGATCAGCGAGCGGAGCACGTTCGAGAAGCCCAGAATCCAGTTCTTGAGAACAACCATGCCGCTAGGCAAGAGAACGAAGCAGCAGCGCAAGGGCAAGAAAAAGCCGAAGCTCGATGGGCCAGCCGCGAGCGAATGAATGACGACAGACCAAAAACAGCACCTCGACGAACCAAGATTCTCACCGACAAAACCAGGATTAGCACAGAGACGTAGCCAATTTAGCACACCTCAAAAAGCAAGCTTAGCACACCGGCACGGTGAGGCCAACGGTCCAATTGTAGCAGCCGAGGATTAGAAGCATGGCCGTGAACGAGCTCGCAACAGAGGCGCACGCGTAGATGTAACTGCTGGCCAAACGCAACGTGGAAAGCTCAACTGCAAAGGTGGAAACGGTGGTGAGGCAGCCGCAGAAGCCGTCGCCCAAGGAGAGCAATACATGGCAGGGCAACAGTGCGGATACGATGGGGCTGGCGGTGGCGACGGCCGTTTTTCCCGCAGCCAAAAGATAGAATACCGCTAGAAGAAGCGTGCCCCCGAAATTGGCCGTGAACGTCCCCACAGGGAACTTTGGCGACACGGGGTTTAGCGCGCGGGCAAGCCAGAAGCGGAGAAACGTTCCCCACGGCGCAAAGAGACAGGCGAACGTCCAGGTGCGCCACTCGCCGTGGCTTTCGGTGGCTATCAAAACAACCACCACAGCGTAGGCCAGCACGCCGAAAATGCATGTTGCGAGCTCGGCGGCCTTGTAGGCGTTTGGGCTGACTGCCAAGGGCGAGGGCGCGAGGGCGCGTGCGAGGTGGGCGCCCACGCGGAGTCCTCCGACGGAGAGTGCAATGTTGGAGGCAAGGACCTCCAATGCGCCGAGAATCCCGTAGGCGGCGTTTGGGTACGCGCTTGTGGGCGGGAGGTTTGCGGCTGCGCCCACGGCCTCGAGCACGAGCGTGGAGAAGCTGGAGCACGAGCCACAGAAGCCGGTGGTGAGCGCCGCGTATAGCGGAATGGCGCTTGTGGAGGCAAAGTGCGGATGCAGCCCGACCAAGCACCGCCACAAGGGGCCGGAGCCGGCGGCCGTGCCCATGGCCACGCACGCAGCGAAGTTGGCCCACACGACGCCGCTGAGAGGCGAGCCCGAGTACGCGGTGAGTGCAAGAAGGCCCTTACGCGCCAACACGCCGCAGACAGAGCCGGCCAAAAGGCACAAGTGGGTGGCGAGCAATAGCAGCAGGCCGTGCGGTTTCAGGCCGGCCCCTGACGGTGCAATGGGGCTGCCGGAGAGCGCGTCGTCTTCGGATTCTGGGTCCGGTAGCTGGGGCCCCGGGCCGGTTCGCTGCGACGCTGGCTCGGGCGACGAGTCGCTCCAAGGAACATGCAGCGGCGGCCCGCAGGGGTCCGTCGCCAAATGCTTTTCTTCCGGTTCAGGGTGGCGCCAGAATCGCGGTAGCTGGGCCATGTTGTTGTGGCCGCGTATTCCTGGCAGGGTGGCGTGCAGGCGGAGGAAAATGGAGGTGCCGCTATTTGAGGACGTGAGTTTTCCGGCGGGATTGTTTTTCTTTGTGTTTCGCCGGCGGGGGTCGGGCGGTGTTGGAAGAAGTGTGGTGGTGCAGTGGGTTTGCAGCTACCATGCGCGATGCTGGGCCCACAGCGGATATGTCTGGTGGGTGTGCCAACTCTGTGCCCGGCCAATTGCCGATTTTCCAAAAGCGTTCAGCTGGAAATAATTCTTTGTAAATTTACACTGAATGTATATAAGAAGTATCTAGATGTGTGTATAGATCTAATGGTCTGTCTATAGTTGTCCACGTATGTCTGTATATATCTGTAGATGAATGCGGCCGAACTGTCTTTTATTTAATGTGCCCCAGCCATAGATCTATATATGCATGTAAATGTGGATTTGGATCTAGAGATTTGTCCATTTGTCTATATACATATAAATACGGATACTTGCTAATATCTGTCTATACCATGTCTGTCCATATATTTATCGATTGATGCGGCCTCAGTATCTATATATCTCTATATATCTCGACCTATATACCCTCTGACAGTCTGCGTATCAATATATATCTAGAGAAATGGATGCTTGGATCCGTCTATCGATCTGTCTACAATCGTCGATATATTTGTGGATCTGTCCCACCGAAACAATGAGATCTGGCTGTCTATAGATCCGGCAATTTGTTATTCTGTCAACCTGTTAATCTGCATGTCTATGTATCTAGGAAACCATCGATCTGATCATCTGTCAGTATGTCTGTGTTTATATCTATATGTCCAAAATTTCGATGAATATGTCCATCTGTCTATACTTCGTTTCCCACACTCAATATACTTGTATGTTTTTATCGGTCTCTATCGATCCATATATACCCCATCTACACATCTACATATAAATCCACCAAAACAGAGACAGGGTGTAGAAATTACACAGCTTAGATAATTGTGGGATGTTTGGTATTCTCAGTCTGCTGCCAGGTCACCGGGTTGATGTAGCTGAGAGCTGAAGGCTTTGCAGCAGTTTACAACTTCATTTGGGCTAAATCTATTTATCGACCGACCTGTCCATGTTATGCCAAATTACAACAGATATCTATCTATAAATAAACCGTCAGTTGGAATGTTCTTGAATACTCTACATTAGTTGGTATATACATGAATATGCTGCATGAGTTGGTTTCTATGCATTTTCTATGAGGGTACATCTGTCAATCAATCTGTCTTAATTTTCAACAAGCCCTAAATATACATGTCGATCTATGTGTCTATCAATTAATGTGTCCCAAATCTCCGAACTGTATCATGTGCCTATATCATGACCATCTTATATCTACATTTAGCTCTGTTGCCCTGTTCACTTGTCCAGATTGTGTCTCTGTATCTACTCTCTATCGGTCTGTCTACACATAATCCATTTATGTTTTCTACATATATTTGTAATGAAAATGATAGTAACATCATTTATTCAATCATTTACACCACGGGTTTTTGCCTGACTGGAAGTTCAAACGCCGGCAGCTAAGTAGTGTCGGCCTCTTACATGTACCAGAGTTTGACCAGCCCACAGTAAGGCTCGCCCGAAAAAGGTAAAAACCCAAGACAGCTCATTGCTAAAAAACGCTCAAATACAGATTTGTCCGAAGAATGGGCAGGCAATTTCCAGTGCATGAACTGACTTCAACCCTCAGCCATCTACAGACTCGACCAGGGCCACACCAGGTATTCCAGGTACCGCGGCGCTCCAGAGATCACACACTGCAGACCAGCTCCAGATCCAAATACACCAAAAGCTCCAATTAGTCCAATAAAACAATTCTCGAGATAACCCGGAGACTGTAGATACTTTTGGTAATACCCCAGATTCAAAGAAGGCCCGGATCACAATCCCAAAAACAACCACACTAAACACCCAGGCTACTGCCAACCGCACCAAAAAAAAACCCCATTCCAGGCCGCGCGCGCCCAAATCGCACCCCTACACGCGCCTCTTCCCAACATGACCTTCTCCACCGGGCTCGAGCTCCCGTGGGTGGAAAAGTACCGCCCGCACAAGCTCGACGACATTGTCGGCAACGACGAGACCATCCAGCGGCTCAAGCTCATTGTCCAGGACGGCAACATGCCGCACATGATCATCTCGGGGCTCCCGGGCATCGGCAAAACCACGTCGATCCACTGCCTCGCGCACGAGTTGCTCGGGCCCATGTACCAGCAGGCCACGTTGGAGCTCAACGCCAGCGACGACCGCGGCATCGACGTGGTGCGCAACAAAATCAAGCAGTTTGCGCAGACCAAGATCCTGTTGCCGCCGGGCCGCCACAAGATTGTCATTTTGGACGAGGCCGACAGCATGACGCCCGGCGCGCAGCAGGCGTTGCGCCGCACCATGGAGGTGTACTCCAACACCACGCGGTTCGCCTTTGCCTGCAACCAGAGCTCCAAGATCATCGAGCCGCTCCAGCTGCGCTGCGCCATCTTGCGCTACAATAAGTTGGCCGACGACCAGGTGTTGCAGCGCTTGCTCGAGGTGGCCGCCGCGGAGGCCGTGCAGTACAACTCCGAGGGGCTCAAGGCGCTCATCTTCACCGCCGAGGGCGACATGCGCCAGGCCATCAACAACTTGCAGAGCACCGTGGCAGGCTTCGGCTTCGTCGACGACGTGCACGTGTTCAAGATCGTGGACCAGCCCCACCCGTTGGTGGTCAAGAAGATCCTCGCCTGCTGCGTGCTCCACCGGAGCCTCGACGACGCCATCGACTTGTTGGACACGCTCTGGCGCAAGGGCTACTCGGCCATCGACATTGTCACGCTGGCGTTCAAGGTGGCCAAGACCTTGCCGGGCGTGGCCGAGCTGAAGCGCTTGGACGTCATCAAGGAGATTGGCTTCGCGCACATGCGTGTGCTCGAGGGCGTGCTGTCCCACTTACAGATCTGCGGCTTGTTGGCCAAGCTCGCGCTGTTGCCGTAGCCCGCTGTCTGGACGCGTGCCTGGTTTCGGACTCCAAAATCCCCTTGAGAAATTGGCTCGGTCGCGGGCGGTGCTAACGGCGATGTCTGTGGTGAAATCTGACAATGGTGTTGGTTGCTGTTGAGCCAAAAGCCCTGCTATGTTGGGTGGAACCGTGTAACAACGCCGATATAATTTAGGCTCAAGAATTTCATGCTTCAAGAAGCGGAAGCCGTTTTGAGATTTCTTCTACGAACCATTATAAGATTCCACGTGAATAGCCATTCGGAATATATGCGTATTTAGTTGTGAAGTGGGGCTAAATTAAGGCCGTGTGATGGTTGTATAGGAGACCCAGCCATGACATGCTTTTTACTCTCATTAGCCATGGCCGGTCAGCACCTGTGGTGTTTGCAGTCTGGTGACCAAAAGACTCACTCGCTCAATTAGGGTGAGTTGTGCTTGATGCAGGGCTTAGAATGACTGGTGAAGACCGGCAGCGAGCTCACTGCACTGGCTCAAGCTCCTGGCTTAAGTGTCAAGCTTTCACCTCAAACATCGTTTTTCCTCTGTTTCGCCAGAAGTGTACCGCCCGGAGATCTGCAGTCAGCAGCTCATGCGTGGCCCGGCTTGAAGGCCTCGCAAAGAAGCTCAAAGTGCTGAATCTGCTCGGCCACAAACCCGGTTGCGTCCTCAAACTCGTTCTTCAAGATGGTCAGAATCAAAAAGTAGTTGTTGAACAAGAACATCTCCTTCTGCACGGCCTTCTTCTTGCTGCCAAAGATCTGGCCGCTGGCCTTTGTCAAGGCACTTTCAAAGTCGTTGCGCAACCGCACAATGGACATGCACACGGGCTCGCCCGCGGACTTGTCCAGCGCCGGCAAGAACGCCAACTTCATCAACCCCGCCACAAACTGCGCAAACTGCTGCGTGGTCTGGAGCGGCGCGCTGCTGGAGCTGCCGACCGAGTACGAGCTGCTGCCTAGAATGTTCTTCTTCAAGGACTCGCAGTTGAGGTCAATCACCTTGGTGAACTGCGGCCAGAGCGCGAGGAGGAGCCGGTTGTGGTACTCGTCCAACACCGGCACATGGAACTGGTTGTGGAGGCTGTGCGCGTGGCGCTGCACGATTCGGATCATGAGCAACACCGCGTAGGCGTCGTGGGAGCCCGGGTGGGCGGCCGCGGACACGTAGCCGGACGCGCTGCTGCCGGACGCAAGGCGCGACCCAAGCGTCGCCGGCGGCGCCCGGAGGAGCCACGCCGCGTACTGCTGGCCCATCTGGTACACGTCGGCGAACATGAGCGCGGCCCAGTCGGCGGCCGGGTCCGGCACCGACACGCGCGGGTCCAACAGCCCCACGGGGTCGAACTTCTCGCGGCCCTGGTAGAAGAAGTCTGTGACGAACAAGTACTCGACAATGATGTTGTCGTGGAGCGCGTTGGAAAACTGGGCAAAGGCGAACTCGGGCCAGTAGGCAAACGGCGTCGTCTCGGCAATCTGCGCGGGGATCGCCTGCTTGGCGTCGTCGGCGTCGGCGAGCACGGCCATGCGGCGCAGCACCGACAGGATGTACTCTGCGGCGGAGACCTTATTGGGCGCGGCGGCGGCGGCGGCGGACGCGGCCGCGAGGCCAAAGAGCCCCGGGCGCGGCTCCGCGTGGTCCGCGGCGCCGAGCACAAACAGCAGGTCCGAGTTCTTGAGGCGGAGCTTCTGGAGCGAGTACAAGTACTTGGCGAAGCGCGTGGTGTAGTACCACTTCATGGTGTAGATGTAGGCGAGCTGGAGCTGGTTGGCCAACTGCGGGTGGCGGTCCTTGAGGAACGCAAACACCGCGCGCACCTGGAGAAGGCGCTCTTGCACCAGCTGCGACGGCGTGCGCACGGACAGGCGGAGCAGGCGGATCTGCTCGATGACGTGGTTGCGCACGCGCTCCACGGCCTTGGCCTCGAGGAGCTCGAGCGCGGCCTGGAGCTGGCGCAACGCGCGCGAGTCGTTGTAGGCGAGCGCCGGGTCCGCGGCGATGCGGGCCGCGAGCTGCTGCTTCTCCGCGATGAACGCGGTGTGCTCGGCCCACGCGTCCGACACGGGCGCCAGGAGCACGGCCTGCGCCACTGCGGGCGGCACGGCGAGGTCGAGGATCACGGGGTTGAGCGTGTGCACCACCGCGCGGTAGCCGTGCAACCCCTGCGAGAGCAGGAGCAGCTGCTGCTGGAGCGCGTGGAGCGACTCCAGGAGGCGGACGATCTCGGCGGCAAAGCCCGCGAGGTACGACTCCACGGGGGCGAGCTTGGCCTGGAGCGGGCCCACGGCGCCGCGGAAGGCCTCGAAGCGCGCCAGCAACACGCCAATCTGGTGCTCGGTGAGGTCTGCGAGTTGCTCGGGCACGTCGTCGGCGGCGGCGTCGGCGGCGACGGGGAGCACGGACCGGAGGTAGGAGACGCTCATGCAGGAAGAATGTGGAAGGGTGGCGGGCGGCGGGGGTTGTAGGTTGGGTGTAGTAGTTTGGGTGTAGTTGGGAGTGTTTGAGGTGCGCGATACGCGGGGCCGCGGGCTGGAGAGAGGAACGGGTGCAAAGGACGAGGAAGCGGCGGGACAGGGAGGGGGCGCGGGGAGTGGGCGGGTGATTTGGGCAGTGGATGGATTTTGCTGGGGATTCGGAATTGTGGGAAATCAATTGGAATTTGGGGTATTGCGGGGAGAGTTTGTGGTGCTGGTCGCAAGTTAAAAACGTAGTGCGGTGCGGCTAGATGGTGCGATTGACGGCTCGCGCTGGGGCGAGCGCAGGCTGCTAGTGAGGCGCGAAGGCGCCAAGTTGCAACTTCGCATTTGGCCTGCGAAACTATGGGCCCGGGTCTTTGCATTCGTCTGTCGAAAATTTGATTTGAGCTGTCAATTTATGTTTTCTTTGGATAGATGACTCTCGGGTGTTACTCTTATTTTGATTCTTTTCTCAAGTCTCTACTTATGTCTCTCGTTCACTCTCTTTCTGTCTCGTCCTTTTGAATCTATTTCACCACCTACTCTGTACTCTCCATTTCATTCTCTCTTCTTCATTCTTCTCTATACTCTCTTCTGGTTTATCCTCTTTCATCACTTCTCTGGTTTCATCTGGACAATCCTCTTTGGTCTCCTCTAAAGTCTCTTTACTTTCTCTTTTCATTTTCTTTCTGTGTCATTTGTTATCAATTGGTCACTGTCTATTCTTCACTTTCTCTTCGTCGCTGTCTCTTCTTACACCTTATATGTTCCTTATCTTTACATTACTCTGTCAGTGCCGAATTTCATTATTTCAGTTGTACTCCCACCTCTTCACTCTCTAATATCGCCACTCTTCACTCTCTCTTTCGCTCACTTACTCTCCTCTTCACTCTTCTTTATTCTTTTCCTTGCATTCCTCCGGTCTCAATTTCCTGGCAATCTGTGAATGCCTTTTTTGTACGCTCTCTTTTATACTCCCTCTTCCTTACTCTCTTTTTTATTCTCTTCATTTCTCTCTTTCGGTCTCGTCTTCTATCTGTCACTGCCTAATTTTTACTCTCTCTTTTCCTGTCTCTCCTTGCTGTCTTCTTAAATCTCCTCTTTACTGTGCTCTTTAATCTCACTTCTTCACTCTCTTCCTGTCTCGCTTCTCCATAATCTGTCACTGTCCGCTCCTCACTTTCTCTTCTTAGCCGTCTCTTCATACTCTCGGTTTTCACAACAATAGATCACTGCCTATACTGTACTCTCTTCATACTCTCGCTTTCTAATTTATCTTTTTCGAATTCTTTTTCTCTCGTTTTTTATCGGTCTGTCACTGCCTACTTTTTACTCTTTTCCACTCTCTTTTCCATTCACCTATACTATTTCTACTCTCTCTTTTACTCAATCTTTTACTCTTTCTTCTACACTCTCTTCCTCTCTTCTTTACTCTCTCTACCTTTTAATTTTTTTCCCTTTTTATGTCTTGACTATCGATTTGTCTGGCTTATTACATTCACCTGTCACTGCCTACTCTGTACTCTGTCCCGAAGTCACTCTTCTTTACTCTTTTGAATGCTCTCTCTTCTATACTCTCCTTTCCTATCTTTTCTCTCTTCTTCACTCTTCCTGACTCTTCTTCTCTCTCTTCGTTTCACTCTCTTATTTACTCCTTCTTCTTGAATCTCTGTTCTCTTCTCTTCTCCTTGCTCCAAATACCTCTCGAAATGCACTCTCTCTTCTTTGTCTTCTCTTCTTTACTCTGATTCTGTCTCGTTTTTTTGCTCTCTTCTTTATCCTCTTCTTAATTCACCTCCTCAATCTCTTTTTCTTTCTCTTCTTTCTCTTCTTTCTCTTCTTTCCTCTCCCCTTCTCTCCTTTCTCTTCTTTCTCTTCCTCTCCACTCGTTCTCTTTTTGCAGTCGCACTCTCAACTCCATGTCAGATTTGCCCGGGGGCTTCCACGAGCCGCCCGAAACCCAAAACCGCTTCAACTTCCGACCGCCGGAGGCGGCCACGGGCACAGGCGCCTCCTCTAAAAACAGAACGGCGCCCGACGGCGCCCACGCACACGCACCCCCGCCACAGCACCCCAAAGAGCCGCCCACCCCACAAAACACTAACGCCACAACTCACACGGCCAGAGACACAGGAAATACGGCCAAAGTCCCAGGAAACACGGAAAGAGTCACAGAATACACGTGCAAATCCAAAGAACTCACGCTGCAACTCACTCCAAACAAACTGGAGCTCACTAAAAACACGGCCAAAGCCATGGATAATACGGCCAAACACACAAACCACACCAATGCCTCAAACCACACCAATGTCTCAAACCACATCAATGTCTCAAACCACACCAATGTCTCAAACCACACCAATGTCTCAAACTACACCAAAGTCACAAATCACACCAATGTCTCGAATCACGCCCCGGAGGCCACCCAAGACACGGGCCCCGCACAAACCGCACACATTGGCGCCGCCACCGCCGCGCAGCAAAAAGTCATTCTCCACCCGTGCAACGCCGGCGAGATCCTCCGCGTCCGCGCCGGCCCCGGCTCCGGCAAAACTTTCGCCGTGGTGGCGCGCGTGGCGCAGTTGCTCCGCGCCGGCGCTGCGCCCGACCAGCTCGTGGTGCTCTCCATGGCCAACCGCGCCGTGGACGCGCTCCGCGGCGCGTTGGCGCGGCTCGTGGGCCGCGCGGTGGCGGAACAGGTGCACATCTCGACGTTCCACTCGTTCTGCGGCGCGTTGTTGGACCAGCACGGCCACTTGCTCGGCGGCACCGCGCCCCGCCACACGGTGGTGGACCCGCACAGCTGGGCCGCCATGACCCGCTTCTTCCTGGGCCGGCTGGTCAAGTTCCGCGACGTGGGCATCGGCGGCGCCATCTCGCCCGCCAAGCTCGACGCGTTACTCGCCGCGGTGCTGGCCGGCTCGCTCTCCGTGGCGCAGGCCGCCCGCCTCCACGGCGTCAACGCGGACTACATCGCGTGCGTGCTCCGCTACCTCCGCCAGAACGGCATGCGCCGCTACGACGAGCTCGTGCACGACGCGCTTCGCGTCATGGCGCACGGCGCCGCCATCCCGCAGCTTGCCAACTACAAGGCTGTGCTCGTGGACGAGTTCCAGGACATCTACCCGCTGTTGATCAGCGTGGTCAAGGCCATCGTGAGCCACGCGCCGCCCGGCGCCAGCAAGCACTTGACCGTCACCGGCGACCCGAACCAGTGCATCTACGAGTTCTTGGGCGTGGCCCAGACAGATATGGAGGCCATGCACCGCCTCTTCCCCACCATGTCCATCGTCGACTTGCCCTTGCACGAGTCCTTCCGCTGCACGCAGCCCATCTTGGACGCCGCTGTGGACGTCTGTCTCCGCGACCCGTCGTTCGCCTTGACGTCGTGCCGCCCGCCGCCCGCGCAAAAGCCCGTGTTGTTCCACTGCCCCACCGCCCTCCACGAACAGCACTTTGTCGCCGACGAGATCCACCGCCTTCTCCAGGCACTGGGCGGCGCCGTGCGCCCGGGAGACATTGCCGTACTCAGCCGCACCAACGACATGGCCACCGCCATGCAGCTGGTGTTGAAATCCAGACACAGCATTCCGAGCCACAAAATCTCACAGGGCAACGTGTGGATCCGCTCCAAAATGCACGTCTACAAGCACGCGTTGAGCGTGGTCGCCGGCGAGCTGGACTCCAGTTTCAACCTCCTAGCGTTGCTACACATTTTGGACACCAAACCGGGGAGCCGCGTCCGCATCTCGAAGATCTTCAACAACAGTATGCGCGACGGCGCTTCGGCGGATGCCACGTTTTTGGAGTCCTACTTGTTCGCAGAGTTGCAAGCGGCCCACAATGACCGCTCATTTTTGGCCCGCCTCTACCTGAAGGAGCCCCAGGTCTTGCGTCGTATGGCGCAGTTCCTCAACCAAGTACAGGAGGAGAGAACGACGCTCCAAAACACGTTGTTGGGAGGGTCGTTGGCCTACGGGCCCGTAGAGCTCGTGCAGTGCCTCCAGCGAATGAGCCGCTTGGAGGGGATCCAGGAGTACGTGGCCAAACCGCAGAAATCAGCGGCTGGCGTGTCGACCCGAGACGTGTTGGAGTCCTTCAACAACTCGGTGCACCACGCGTTTGGAAAGTACGCCAGCTGCTCGGACCTCCAGACACAGCCGTTTTTGAACTACTTTCTCCACACGTACGACAGCGAGGTGCCTGCGCTGGACCAGGATTCCGTGAAAGTGTCCACCATCCACGCAGCCAAGGGACTCGAGTTCCCCATTGTGTTTGTTCTTGGCCACACCCGTTTCGGCACCTACTGGGACCACCTTTTCCTGAAACAACCATCCGAGGGCAGCTCCAGCATTTCTCGTCTTTTATATGTGGCGGTGACCAGGGCACGCGATTTGGCGTACGTGGGGACAAAGACCCTGTTAAGCAAGCTCCCTGCCGAGATGAGCGAGAGGTTCACGGACGCGTTGCCAGACGCCACCAAATTTGGCACGTTCCGGGGCAATTCTGCGGCTCTGTGGGGTCCAAAGGATCGCCCTGCTGCCCCGGTCTCGGCCCGGCACTACAGCACCACGGCGCGCCCCAGCGCAGGGCGCCCGCTCTACAGTACAAGGAGCTTTTCTCCATTCACACAGCCCGTGTATTTGTTATCAGCTGCTGCAAAAGTGGCGAGGATGGCTCGCAGAATATAAGGCTAGCGCGTTCAACTGAGCTTCGAGAGCAAGTCCATGAGCCCGCTCTTGCTGTCCTCCCCGCCTAGCAGCGAGGGGTCGTAGTCGTCTTCTGTGTGTTCGTGCAAAAGCTGCACGTCGTCCTTGTGGTGGGTGCTAAACTCCTGCAAGTTGCCGGGGTCCTCGTCCGGGCTGTCGTCCACCGGCGCATCGCCATCGGGCGCGATGATGATGGGCTCCGTGTGGTCGTCGCGCTCGTACTCCTTCACCTCGATGTTTTCGGAGAAGGCCACTTTTTTGGTGGCTGACGAAGAAGCGTCGGCGGCGAGCGCGCGTTTGGCGGGCGGCGCGGGCTCGTCGTCGCTGTCGCTTGAGTCCTCGTAGGTGGGTACGGCGTCGTCGTCGTCGGCGGCGGCGGCGATGGGCTCGGAGTGCGTTTTTGCAAACAGCAGCACGTGGGGCTTTTCGGGCATGACGGGCGCCTGCGGGCGGGTCTCGAACGCCGGCGAAGGCTCTTCGAACGCCGGCGAGGGCTCCTCGACCGCCGGCGACGGCTCCTCCGGCTCGTCGCGGAGCATTTCCTGCAAGTCCGCGCGGGTGGCTTCGAGCGTGGAGAGCTTGCCGGCGACGGCCGCAGCCTTCTCGGCGTCCGCGTCCACGCCCGCCGCGGCGGCCTTTGTGAGCGCCTCAAGCGCGGCGAGAATGTCCTTGCGCACGGCGGAGGCGTCGGCCAAGTTCTGGGTGGTCATGTGGCACAACTTCTCCAACACGTTGAGCTTGGACGCCCACACGCGGGGCAGCGGGAGGTTGTCCTGCGCCGCCGGGTCCGCGGGCAAGTACAGCTTCGCCTGCGCGGCCACCTGCGCCATGTTCAGCGTGGCGGCGTCCGCAAGCCCGCGCAAGCGGCCGTACAACGCGTTCAACGCCGCCACCTCCGGCGCCACCGGCAGCAGCGGCAGCGGCGGCGCCGCCGCCGCGGGCAAGTCCGTGCCGGCGGCCAGCAGCTCGAGCGCCAGCTGCATGGCGGCGATCTGGTTGGCGGCGAAGATGGAGCGCTCGCTCCACACCAGCACGAGGCGGGCGATTTTCGGTCTGATGGGCGCGTCGGCGGCCTTGTAGGCGGCGTGGAGCACGCGGGGCAAGACCGCGGCGAACCCGGACGCGAACTCGGGCTTGCGCTTGTGGCGGGCCTGCTGCACCACGTCGTTGCAGAGGTAGAGGAGCGAGAGTTTCTTTTTCAGCGGCGCGGCGCTGGCGTTGTTAAGGGCGTAGTGGGCCCAGAGCTCGCACAACTGCGGCGCGTGCCGGTGGTGGAAGAGCACCCATTGCGAGATGGACACGATCAGGTCCTGTGTTTCCTGGAGGTTGTCCAATTTTTTCCGGAAAATCTCCGGCGTGAACGACATGAGTTGTGCGAAGGTGCGAAGTGCGACAAAGGGTGGGTGCGAACATGGCCTGCGATGTCTCGGCCCCAAGGGCCTGCGTTTGCTTTGGTCTGCTACTTTTTTTTGTTTCCGCCTACATCTTTTTTTTTCTCCGGTCTCTCTCTCGCTCTCTCTCTCTCTCTCTCTTGTCCTTTCTCTTTTCGCTTTTTTCATTTCTTGGTGTGTTGTTATCCTTCCCTATTTCTTCCTGTATTCTTGTCTATTCCACTCTCCGCTTGCTTGTCACATTGGCTGCGAGGCCAGGTCCGCCCAATCGGCCAACCTAACGAAAAAGCCTTCACTTTTGATTTATCCATTTTCTTGAAACTGGACGATTGACGAATTCAGTACACCGGGCGGTCTTATATGGTCGACAAGTCGAATGCCATTTGCAGCTTGTGCGCTCGCTCTCGGTCTGTAAGTGAATGTGTTGCAACTACACAGACAATTGCTGATAAATAACGGAAGATGGTCACAAAGCAAGAACATCACAAAGGCATTCCAAGAATATCAAGGAACATCAAAGAACATTTCAAAAAGTACAAGGTCGTCATGTAACCTCAGGCACCCTGTCACTAATGGAACACAAGATACTGCCATGGCCCGGGTGCAACCGACCACGCTGGACCGGCGCCCGTGCGCCTGCCGCCACCCAAAGAAGCAATTTTCCGACGCCAGGCAGCTCTGAAACACGGCCCACGCAGCGCCCCTGCAGCCGCACTATATAAACAGCCCGTCCCCACACTTTCCCGCCTCGCCCAGGCCCAAGCGCACGCGCGCGCGCGCCATGTTATGATCCACCACAAACCACCATGGCCCGCCCCAAACGTCCCCCGCCGGCGGACGCCGCGCCGGAGTCGCCCGAGGTCATCTCCGTGCGCAAGTCGCCCCGAAAACGCACGCCCAGCGGCGAGCCGCTGCAACACGAGCCGCCCAAGCGCGGCCGCCCGCCAAAACTGAGGGACGCCTCCGCCGCCAAAGCCGCCCCGTCCCACACAATCGCCCGGCGCCTCGACCCGGCTGGCACGCCGGACTTGTCCGTGGACAGCGGCAAGGCACGCGTGTTGGGCCGCTCGAGCGCGCCGCTCGCCGTCTCCGAGGACGACATCACCCGCGCCCGCACTCCGCACCAGTTGGCCGAGTACGTCTCCCTGCTCGTGTCCACGCAGCAGGACGCGCTCTTCGAGCAGTACCGCCAGACGGCGCAGCTCCAGCAGGCCGCGGACGCGGACCTAATAGCCGAGCTCCGGCTCAAGCTCGACAAGAAAGAAGCCACCATCGAGTCGCTCGTGCTGCAGCTCGCGCACGGCCAGCCGCCGGTGTCCACGCCGAAGAAGCCGGCGCACGCAGACATGTACCAGTCGCCGATCCGCAAGCGCGCGTCGCAGGCGGCCATGATCCACCGCGACGACTTGGCGGACGAGCTCAAGACCATCTCCTTCACGTTCGACATGCTCGAGTTGCTCACGGGCGTGCGCATCGTCAACTACGAGGACGACAAGGACAAGTTCTACTTTGACGTCAAGCAGGCCAGCGCCATGGGCGACGACGCGGAGCCGGTGGCCATCGAGTACCGCTTGGTGATCAAGCGCAAGTTCGACCAGACCGCAGAGGTCACCTACATCCCGGCGTTCCTCAGCAACTTGAAGAAGCGCGCCAAGGACGCGGAGCAGGAGGCCAAGAACAGGGACGCGGCCCGCGTGGCCAAACACTTGCCGGAGTACTTGCAGGACAACTTGAAGTTCCCCTACAACACGCTCCTGCAGTTCTACACGAAGTTGGGCAAGGCCTTGAACAAGGCCGCCAAGAGCTAGCCGCGGCCGGCGAAGGCTGCGGCGCGCCGCGGCGCTACGGGCGTCCGTAATCAGATGCAATAAACGCTATTTACAAGGGCTTCACAACGTGAGCTCGAGCTTGCCGTCGACAACCTTGACCTGCAACTTCTTCAACACGTCCTTCTTGTCCGCCTTGGTGTCCTTGGCTATGCTCTTGACGATCTTGTACAAGGGCCCGCTCGCGTACTTGGACAAGTCGAGCTCGGCCTTCTCCTTCTTGGGCTTCTTTTCCTTCTTGGTCTGCTTGGGCTCCACGGGCTTGGCCGACGGCTTGGGTTCCTGCTTCGGCTGCTGCTTGGGCTCCTGCTTGGGCTGCTTCTTGGTGGGCTTGCCCTTGTACAAGGCCTTTTCGTACTTCTCGGCCTCGGAGATGCACTGGGTGTGGGACTTGTGGTCGTCGCCGCTGAAGGTGGTGGAGCAGTCGATGCAGGTGAAGTAGGCGCCGTGGCACCGGTTGCGGTGCTGGTCCAATTTCTTTTTGATGACGGTGTCGTTGCAGACTTCACAGGAGAAGGAAACCATTGAGATGAGTTTTTAGAGGGTGATTTTCGCGATGCGAAGAAACACCCATACAGCGGGCCGCCGGCCAAAAACGGAAAACGCCGTTTGCAGCGGGGCCCGGGCCAACGCCGCGCGCCGCCCGCTCAGCCGGGCCTCCACCACACGGGCTCGTCCTCCTTTTTGCGGTCCACGCGCACAATCTCGTAGTCCTCGGCAACGTCCTCGGAGTGGTCCTTCAAGAGGCCCTGGAGGCGGTAGAAGTCGTCCTTCTTGTCGAAGGTCCGCTTCTTGTCGATCATGCTGAGCATCTCCTCCTCGCCAATCTGGCGGTACTTCTCGTCGAAGCGCTCCCACTTCAACGCGGTGAACTTCTGGAGGTAGAGCGACCCGGCCACGATGCTCAACATGAAGGGCAAGCCAAAGTACAAGAAATGGTTTTTGCGCAAGAGTTTCTGGTACCGGCCGGCAAACGTCTTGTCGTAGAGCTCCTGCTCCCTTTTGCTGCGGTACGGCCTGCTCCCGAGGAAAACCATTGTGGCGGCGGCGGCTGAGAAGCGGCGGCGGCCAAGAGCTGCACACCCGTGCACCCGCGCGCCGGCGCGCGGGATCCGTGCCCCAGCCGGAAGCGGACCGCCGTTTCACGGCGCGCGCCACACTCAAACCCAAACCCAAAACCGGCAGCGCACCCGTGCACCGGCAAACACCACCCTCGAGGCTGCGCGGCACCCGTGCACCGCGGACCAGGGCCCGTTTCGGGTGGCGGCGCGGATCGCCGCGCCCGTGCACCATAACCAGGCCGGCCCGCCGCACCCGTGCACCCGTGCACCGGCCCCCAGCCGGGGCCGCACCCCCGTTACGACGGCTTTTGGCGAGGCAGACCGAGCGGGCGGCCACGGCGGGCGGCGGCGTCGGCGGCGGTGCTCGGACGCGTCTGTTTGTTTGCGGCGGCATGCCCGGCGGCGCGTCCTCGCCCCCACGAGAACACCACTACCTCCAACGGCACCCGAAGTTAGTTTTAGCCATGGCTTGCGTGGCGGGCTCCTGCAATTCGCAAGCTAATAGTTCGGACATGGCCCAATGCGGCGCGTAAACAAGCAGAGCGTGGCGCCGCCAGAGGGAAAAAACCGCTGCCCGCGGAAACGCTGCCGCGGCGGCCGGCGGGCGGGCGCGGCCAATCACATTCGCCGGCGCCGCCCCCTCTCGCCCACCCGCTCCCGCCTCTTGGCTCGCGGTATCTCGCTCACCGCTGTCCAACCACAACCTGCACAGGGGCGCTCCGTTGTCAATCTCACGTCGTTTTTTTTCTCACGCCAACACGAGGTTTATCCCCAGCAAAACCCGCCCACGCCGACCTAATCCATCCCGTCGCCCCGGATTACGCCCCCGGCACACCGCGCCCCAAAACACCCGCCCCACCACACGCCGCCGCACCCCGACCCCCGATGTCAGTCTACGCCAGCACCGCCCAACTGCAACAGACGCAGGCGCTGCAGCAGCAGAGGCACCAGCAACGATTGAACGAGTTGTTGGACGCCGTCAAGCAGGAGTTCGACTTTGCGCTCAACGAGGCGCTGAACTTCTCCAAGGTCAAGGAGGACTACGACTTGAAGTGCAACCAGCAGACCGCCGAAATGCAGCAGATTAGGCAGACGGTGTACGAGTTGGAGATGGCCCACCGCAAGATCAAGGAGGCCTACGAGGAGGAGATCTTGCGCTTGAAGACCGAGTTGGAGAACAGAGACCGCCAGGCGCAGCAGAAGAACGGCGCCCAGTACTCCGCGTACCCCTACAGCCAGGCGCCGGCGCAGCCCGCCGTGCCGCCGGCGCAGTCGCCCCACCAGCCGCCCGCCATAAAACAGGCGCCGGTCAAGCCCGAGCACGCCAAGAAGTCGCCGCACGCGGCCAAGGTCGAGCCCGCGCCCAAGCCCGCAGAGGCCTCCGCCTTGACCGTGATCGACAAGTCCCAGTACCTCGTCGACCCGCAGGAGAAGAACTTGCACGTCAAAGAGATCCCGCCCTTCCTCTCGGACTTGGACGTCATGAAGGCCAGCCCCGAGTTCAAGAAGCAGCTGGGCGAGTACTACGTCTTGTACAACCCCGCGCTCAAGCGCGAGTTGGACGTCGACTTGATGCAGTCCTTGGACCACCTGTCCGTGGTGTGCTGCGTCAAGTTCTCGAAGAATGGCGAGTTCATCGCCACCGGCTGCAACAAAACGACCCAGGTCTTTGACGTCAAGACCGGCGCCTTGGTGGCCAAGTTGATTGACGACAACGGCCTGCAGGCCACCGCCGCCGACGGCGACAAGGACGCCGACGCAGACGCCGCCGCCAACGGCAACAGCGCCCCCGCAAACAACAACGGCGACTTGTACATCCGCTCGGTCTGCTTCTCGCCCGACGGCAAGTTCTTGGCCACGGGCGCCGAGGACAAGTTGATCCGCATCTGGGACTTGGCCACCAAGCGCATCATCAAGATCTTGCGCGGCCACGAGCAGGACATTTACTCGTTGGACTTCTTCCCCGACGGCGACCGCTTGGTCTCCGGCTCCGGCGACCGCACCGTGCGCATCTGGGACTTGCGCTCGTCGCAGTGCTCGTTGACGTTGTCCATCGAGGACGGCGTCACCACCGTCGCGGTGTCGCCCGACGGCAAGTTGATCGCCGCCGGCTCCTTGGACAAGACCGTCAGAGTCTGGGACTCTTCCACCGGCTTTCTTGTCGAGCGCTTGGACTCGGGCAACGAGTCCGGAAACGGCCACCAGGACTCCGTGTACTCCGTGGCCTTCTCCACCAACGGCCACCAGATTGCATCTGGGTCCTTGGACAGAACGGTCAAGTTGTGGAACTTGGAGAGAATGGCCGACTCGGCGCTCGGCCAGGGCTCCAACGGCCAGGCGCTCTCGAAGAAATCCAGCTGTGAGGTGACCTACGTTGGCCACAAGGACTTTGTGTTGAGCGTTTGCTCCACGCCCGACAGCGAGTACATTTTGTCCGGGTCGAAGGACAGAGGCGTGATTTTCTGGGACCAGACGTCAGGCAACCCGTTGTTGATGTTGCAGGGCCACCGGAACTCCGTCATCTCCGTCGCCGTTTCGTTTAACTCGCTGGCAACCGAGGGTGTTTTTGCCACAGGAAGCGGAGACTGCAAGGCCAGGTTGTGGAAGTGGAGAAGAGTCTAACGATGTATAACAATGAACAAATAGGAAAGACGCAAGGTGAACCAGAGTAACGGAATAAATTATTCCAGTGAAAATTGAAAATCCGGTATACTCAGTGACATGTTCGAAACCCAAATTTTGATCATTACTACACGAGGTCGTATACGCGCGTCAAATTCTTCACACCCCACCACAATGTCAGTGTACTCTGCCTCCACCACTGCGCCCGTGAACATTGCTGTATGTGTGCCCTTCGTGAAAAACCGGCTTCTGGCTTACTAACTTCAGACCCTCAAGTACTGGGGCAAAAGAGACAAGACCCTCAACCTTCCCACAAACTCGTCCATCTCCGTCACCTTGTCCCAAGATGACTTGAGAACCCTTACCTCGGTGGCCACGTGCTCGTCGTTCATCAAGGACAACTTGTGGCTTAACGGTGTCGAGGAAGGCATCAAGGGCGAGAGAACCGTCGCTTGCTTGAAGGACTTGAAGAAGTTGAGACGGGAGATGGAGGACGCGGATGACACGTTGCCCAAGCTCTCCAGATGGGGCTTGCACATTGTGTCGGAGAACAACTTCCCCACTGCCGCCGGCTTGGCGTCGTCGGCCGCCGGCTTTGCCGCTTTGGTCGTGGCCATTGCGAAGTTGTACCAGCTCCCACAACTGATGTCCGAGATCTCCAAGATCGCCAGAAAGGGTTCTGGCTCCGCCTGCAGATCGTTGTTTGGCGGCTACGTCGCCTGGGAAATGGGCGACTTGGACAACGGCGAGGACTCCAAGGCCGTGGAAGTGGCTCCTTTGGAACACTGGCCCTCCATGAAGGCGGCTATTTTGGTCGTTTCCGACGACAAGAAAGATACCCCATCCACCACCGGAATGCAAAGCACCGTGGCCACCTCCGACTTGTTCCAGTGGCGCATCAAGGAGGTTGTTCCTGCCAGGTTTGTCGAGATGAAGAAGGCCATTCTCGACAAGGACTTCCAGACTTTCGGTGACTTAACCATGAAGGACTCCAACTCTTTCCACGCCGTGTGCTTGGACTCGTGTCCTCCAATCTTCTACTTGAACGACACGTCCAAGAAGATTATCAAGTTGGTGCACAAGTTGAACGAGACTGCGGGGAAGATCATCGCCGCGTACACCTTCGATGCCGGCCCCAACGCTGTCATCTACTACGAGGAGCACAACGAAAACAAGGTGTTGGGCTTGCTCCACAAGTACTTTCACCAGGTGTCTGGCTGGGAAAAGGCCGCCGACCAGGTGGCCAACTTTGAAGACTCCAGTATCGAGTTCGACACCGAAGTCTACAAAGGCGTCAGCAAAATCATTTTGACCAAAATCGGCACTGGGCCGCAGGAAACCAGCCAATCGTTGATCAACGAGCACGGCTTGCCAAAATAACGCACTAATAAATTCAACAGCTCGGTAAAGCTACCCGCGTAGTTTTTCGCGCATCAACTTCTCCACACTCCACTTCCAGAAACCAACAAGTGCAACATGATCCGGGTACACGCTTTGACGGCGCGGACACTGCTCCACCAGATTCTCAAAGCTCCACGAGCTTTTCAGCCCGCTAGAGTCTTCACCAAACAATTCTCGCAGGCGCCGTGCATTTTCCAAAATCTTCGCAATGTCAAGATTCCGCCGAAGCATCCCAAAGTTTCGAATGAGCCAAAGATCACGCCGCCAGAGATTGTGCAGCCCTCGAAACCAAGCTTGGTCAGCGAGGCATATACCGTGCCTAATCTCCTCACCATCTCCCGAATCATAGGCACGCCGTTCATCGGATATTTTATCGCCACAGGCCACTCCACCGCCGCCGTTTCACTCTTTGCGTACTCGTGCATCACAGACTTTGTCGATGGCTACATCGCCCGGAAGTACAACCTCAAGACTGTGCTCGGCTCTGTGTTGGACCCTGCCGCCGACAAGTTTTTGATGACCACATGCACAGTTGCGCTTGCCATTCCGGGCCACATGCCGCTTTTCGTGGCCAGCTTGATCATTGGCCGTGACGTGGTGCTCAGTCTCATAGCCATGTACATGCGGGTGCGGTCTTTGCCGCCGCCCAAGACGATGCAGCGGTTCCTCAACTTGTCGATCGTCACCCACTCGGTGCACCCCAACATGTTGGGCAAAGTCAACACCGCCCTCCAGATGGTCTACATTGGCGGTTTAGTGCTGCAGGCTGGATTAGAGGCTTTGGCGAGCGTGAACTTGGGCCCGCTCTTTGACTGGTTTGGGTACTTGGTGGCGGCAACGACCTTCACGAGCGGCATGACCTATCTTGTTGGAAGAAACTCCTTCAAGCGGTTGTAGTGGCCTACCATAAGAGCAGATCCAAATGCTCGAGCAAGTGCGGCTCCTCGTGAATGGCCAAACACGCCATGAGAATGCCGTGGGCTGATGCAAGCAGCGGCGGGTCGTATTTGGTGCAAAAGAGGTGCACCAAGTCGACCTGAAACGCCAATATCTCCGAGGTCAACACGGGGCTGGTGCGTGCGAGCGTGTGGCTCGACAACATGCGCTTTGCCGGGCTGATGCCCACGGCCGAGCAGAAGAGCGGGAAGAGCCGGTTGTTGGTGCCGTCCGGGTAGCGGAAGACAAACACCAACTGGGCAGTCACTGTCAACAAGCACTCAGTCATTTGCGGGTGTTTCATGTCGCAGCGTGCAAACACCGTGGTGACGGCCTCGAGCAAGAGCTCCTGCGACTGGGCGAGAGGTGCCGGGGCTTCGTAGTGGCCCGAGTACGCCAACAACAAGCACTCGAGGAGGTGGCACACAAACAAAGCGCGGCGCAGGGGGCACACGGTCCAGGGGTCGCTTGTGAGCAAGCGCGTGTACTGGGCCAACGACTGCACGGTTTTGGAGCAGCACTTGTAGTTGCAGATGCCCTTCATCTTGAGGATGACGGCGAAGATGCGCATTTGCAGCCGCGTGGAGCGGAGCGACGGGACGGCGAAGTTGCAGTTCTTCTTCTGTTTCAATTTCTTGCCGAGCGCGTGTGTGAAGAGATCGGCGGCCGCTGCTGTTAGTGTTGTGGACAGGGGGGCTAGATGTACATACACTGAATGGGCATGTTGTTTTTGACGGCCACGCGAGCCACTACTAGCGCCAACCCTAAGTCGTTCATTTGAGATTTTCTTCGTTGGCCTGGTGATTATCTCTGTCTTTTCCCTTTTGTTGTTACTATGCCTTTATTTGTTCCTTCTATGCCTTCAAGTTCTCTATTCCTTCTTTGTTTCTCTATGTAAGTAAAGGAAAGTGGTTGATGCGAATCAATTGGCGGTCAAAATGGCTGCCAAAAAAAAGGTGCATTGCACAACGGCGCTTCTGGCTACCTCGGCTACTCAGACTGGGGGGCTGTTTTCCGGCCGGTACCGCATGCGGACCCAGATCCGCTTGCGGGTGAAGTCGCCAAAGTAGTACTTGCCGTGCCACCGGGAGCTCACCCGCCAAAACAGCTGGTACACCCAGCCAAACTCATCCACGTCGCTGAGCATCAACACGTGCCAGCGCTTCCAGGCCCATTTCCACTCGAGCCCCGGAAGCGGGTAGTTTTCGAGGGTGTCGTGCAGAAGCGTGACTTTGGAGCCGTCCAACCGCAGCCACACGGGTGGGTCTATGAGCGGGAGAAGTGACTTGCCGCTGAACAACGGAATGCCAAAAAACTTGACTCCCCGCTGGTGCTCCACTATGGCCTCAAAGAGGGACTCGGTGTTTTCGGGCACGTCGCCGCGGGCGTAGTCGGTGATGGAGTTGCCGAAGCCGACGGTATTTAGCTTTTGCTCCTTGAGCGTGCGGATCAAGTCCTCAAACGAAGACATGGGGCATTGTGGGGGGCTGCGCGTGTGCTGCAGTGTGGTGTGGGCGCGGCGGTGTGGTTACGGGGTGGGGTTCTGTGGAGCGGTTGCATCAGCGTCTCAATATCTTCTTCCACGCAAAGATTCGACCCCGCTGCAGTGCTGCTGGGTGTTGACGCCGTTTCGGGGCCGTTTCGAGGCCGTTTCAAGGCCGTTGTGATGCTGTTTTGGAGACCGTTTCCACGCCGTCTCAATGCTGTTTCAGGGCTGTTTCGCTGCCGTTTCATCGCTGTTTCGGGCCGACTTCAATGATCGGCCCGGCCCAGCACCCTCATCTGCTGCCCAGGGCGGCTCGGCGACTTTTGCCGGGGCGCGCCGGGGCGCACCTCGATAACCCGCCAAGCCATCTCCGATCTTTCCCTCGGAGAAATGTCCTGGTCCTCCACGCCCCGCTTCAACCTGCTAGCGCCCAATGGGTGCTGCGTGGGCAAGCCAAATGCATCGGAGACGTCTAATTTTCGAGCGTCGCCTGCGATTCGGAACGCCCGTGCATGCACGCCAAGGGCCGGTACAGGAGCTCGGAAATTGAGTGAAATTTGCGTGAATAATGGCCCACGACGCCGTGTGGTCCGCCGAGGGACCAGTGCCCCCCCAGTGTGCGCCGGGCTCGGGCCAGCAGCCCGCCAGGCCGCCCTGACAGCGCATACATAGCGGCCCCTGGGACCATAGCGAGGTGTTCCTGAGCAGTGCGTGCAGGCTCCTGCCCACAATCATGTGCCCGCGGCAACCCGAGGATGCGGCTATCATTCCAGGCGTCGCCAGCAAGCACGAGTTATAGTGCGAAATTGGTGTAATTGAGACGAATTTTACCGCACGGCTCTAGATTCCTGGCACATTCTTGCAGGCCACTGGTGCTGATGCCGATGTCGTAAAGCGGGCCGAGAATTAGCGTCGGAGGACATTGCCGAGCCCCCTAATCTCAGGCGTGGAAGGTTTACGAGAACCCCCGAATTTGATTTCGTCATTTGGCATTTGGCTTATTCTGGCAAGCAGCTTTCTTCATTGTCCTGCAATATCCGCTCGCTTCGGAAGCTGTTTTACCCTCGTTCTTCTTTGCTTGCAAGCACTCTTTTGGGCGTCGCATTCAGCCACAGAAAATCTAAGCCCACCGCACGCCCACCACCCTTATCACAGTGGCGGAAATTCACCCACAACAAAATTATACGCCCGCCCCCCGGCCGTCCCCCCGCCGAACACTTTATTGCCCCCGGCCCCAGCTTTCCGTCCCTGCCGGCCACATTTTTAGCCCAGACATTGCATGCTGACAAAGCATCGCTTAACCCGCCCAACACAGCCGAAATGATGCCTCAAATAAAACAGGAGGAAGCCGTGGCCCAGATTCTACAGAAGAACCTGGGCTTGGAGTCCAAGGACGACATGTGGCACCCGACCGCCATCGAAGCGGTGACGCACGAACACCCCACTACAAAGCACCAGGTGCCGTTCAACGGGCTAATGTTCCACAACCCGTTCGACGTGAACTCGTACCCGCTCACGAACCCACCGCTCTACGACCCCACGGCCATGCTTGCATACGGCGCGCCAGGCCCCCGCCGGCGGCGGATTTCCATCTCCAACGGCCAGATTGGGCAGATTGTCAACCACGAGGCATTCTACGTGGACGACGACCTGTTTGACGGCTGCTACGACTCCAGCAGCGGCGGCTACAGGGCGCCCGGGCAGGAGCTGTTCTCCGAGGCGCGTGCCGCCACCGGGTCGCCGGCGGACGCACCCGCCGGAAACGTCAACGGCGCCGTTGCCGCACCCGTGGCCGTGCCCGTGCCCGCGCCCGCGCCCGCGGTCGCCCCCAGCGCTGCTGCGGCCGGCGTGAATGTGGGCGGCGCCGGCGGCGACGAGCACACGCACAGCCTCGTGGCTGCCGGATTGCCGCCGCCCAACCACTCGCTCATATACAACAACGAGGTGATCTACAACCCGAACGACGGGCCGATCCCGGGTACGGCCGCGTGGAAGAAGGAGCGGCTCTTGGAGCGCAACCGCGTGGCGGCGTCCAAGTGCCGGCAGCGCAAGAAGCAGGCGCAGCAGCAGTTGCAGAACAGCATGGCGCAGTTCCGGAAGGAGATCAAGGAGAAGTCCGACAAGTTGCAGCGCGCGGAGAAGTTGCTCAAGATGTACAACTCGGCGTTGCAGCTACATTTTCAGGGCAACGGCGCCGCGTTGGAGACGTTGCGGCCGTTCTTGAACAAGCTGCCGGACGAGGTGTTTGGCCAGTTGTGAGGTGCAGCAGGGCGGTAAATAGAGGAGAAACGAGACGAGGCATGAGTCTGTCCGAGCCGCCGCAAACCCGCCGGCGGAGTAGTGTGGGGATCCCGAAACAGGTCCAGCTGTCGTGGAGGCGGACCCTGGCGGCCACGTGACCGCGCGTTCTTCGCGAAAAAACTAACCGCACCCACCACCAAAACCAACCGCCAACACTAACCGCCATGTCTTTAAAGTTGCCCTCGGCGCCCAACGCCGGCCTCTTCAAGCAAGGCTACAGCTCGTACTCCGCGTCCGACGGCGCCACGCTCAGAAACATCGAGGCTGTGCGCGAAATCTCGTCGATTGTGCTCACGTCCATGGGCCCCAGCGGACGCAACAAAATCTTGGTCAACAAGCACGACCGCACGTTCGTGACCAACGACGCCGCCACCATCTTGAACGAGTTGGAGATCGTGCACCCGGCGGTCAAGATCTTGGTGATGGCGTCCAAGCAGCAGGAGTTTGAGATGGGCGACAACACCAACTTGGTGCTCATCTTGGCGGGCGAGTTGCTCAACATCTCGGAGAAGCTCCTCACCACGGGGTTGAGCGTGCCGGAGATCATCCAGGGGTTCAACATGGCCAACAAGCACGTGCAGCAGTCCATGGGCGGCCTCGTTGTCGACACGGTGGACAGCGTGGCCGACAGCGCGCAGCTCATGAAGGTGATCCGCCCCGTGATCGCCGCCAAGCAGTACGGCTTGGAGGACACCATCTCGCGGTTGGTGATTGACGCGGCCAAGTTGATCCTCGACCCCAAGCGCCCGCACACGTTCAACATTGACAATGTGCGCGTGGTCAAGATCATGGGCTCCACGTTGGCCAGCTCCGAGGTGGTCAAGGGCATGGTGTTCCCGCGCGAGCCCGAGGGCCACGTCAAGGACGTGCGCACCAAGTCCAAGGTGGTGGTGTTCACCTGCCCGATCGACATCTCCACCACCGAGACCAAGGGCACCGTGTTGTTGCACAACGCCCAGGAGATGTTGGACTTCACCGCGGGCGAGGAGCTGCAGTTGGACGCCATGTGCGCCGAGATCAGCGCCTCCGGCGCGCGCGTCGTCGTGGCCGGCTCCGCCGTGGGCGAGCTCGCGCTCCACTACTTCAACAAGCACGGCCTCCTCGTGTTGAAGGTGCCCTCCAAGTTCGACGTGCGCCGCATCTGCCAGGTGTGCGGCGCCACGCCGTTGCCGCGCTTGGGCGCGCCGTTGCCCGAGGAGATGGGCTCCGTCGACGTCATTGAGACCCGCGAGATTGGCGGCGACAGGGTCACCGTGTTCCGCCAGAACGCAGACACCACGCTGAGAACATCCACCATCGTGCTCAGGGGCGCCACCCAGAACAACATGGACGACATTGAGCGCGCCATCGACGACGGCATCAACGCCATCAAGGGCTTGGTCAAGGACAACCGCCTCTTGCCCGGCGCCGGAGCCGTGGAAATCGAGTTGGTGTCGCTCATCACCCAGTTTGGCGAGAAGACCCCGGGCTTGATGCAGCTCGCCATCAAGAACTACGCCAAGGCCTTCGAGGTCGTGCCCCGCGTGCTCGCAGAGACCTCCGGCTTGGACGCCACAGAGGCCTTGTCGCGCTTGTACGCCGCCCACGCCACAGAAGACAGCCTGGGCTTGACCAAGGGCTTGAACATCGACGGCGACACGGAGGACAACTTGATCGACGTCACCGAGAGCGGCATCTTCGACCTTTTATCCACCAAGCAGTCCGCCATCAACCTTGCCACCGAGGCTGCATGCACCATCTTGTCGATTGACCAGATCATCATGGCCAAGAGAGCCGGCGGGCCACAAGTTCCCCAGCAACGCAAGGCCGGCAACTGGGACCAAGCCGACTAATAAAAATCAACATTCCGTCTAGACTTTCCTTCCGCGTTCTCGTATTTACTTTGCACTTGCTCTCTCGTACTTTGTCTTAAATCTGCGTTTCCTTCATTCAAGTTTCGTCTTCACTGGCTCTCTCAAAACCGTTCTCTTGAGCTCTTCTATTCTTGGTATTTCGTTATGCTATTTGTTTCCCGTTGGCGATAAACTGCTTGATCAACGACTCGTCCTTGTCACCCGCCGCGTTTTCAACACCGCCACTCACATCAAACCCAACCACGTTTGTCAAAAACGGTGTCGTTTCGTGTAAGTTCCCTGGGTTCAATCCGCCCGCAAGCATGAACTTGCCGTCCAACTGGTTGATGAGCGACCAATCAATAGTCAACCCCTCGCCGCCGGCCTCGGAGTCCAAAAGCGGGAGCATGAAGCTGGAGTTCTCTGGCTGTAGCATCTGCGGAAAGAACAGCTTCATATCGCCTATGTGGTCGGGGATCACATACCGCTTGATCACGCCAAACTGGTGTTCTGAGTTCCGCTCGACGTACTCGACAACATCCTCACTTCCGTGCAACTGAATGAAGTCAAGGCCGCATTCCTGCGCCAACTCAAACACCGTCTCGATGTTTTGGTTCCGGAATACACCCACCAAGAAAGGTCCGTTCTCCAAGATGAGCTTTTTGGCCGTGGCAAAGTATTCGTTGAAAGTGGGGAAGTTCTGTGACTGGAGGCACTGTGCGATTTCCCTTGCCGACCGGAACTCTCTGTTTTGCTCGTCTCGCTTCACTCTCGCGGCCTGGGCGATTTGCTTCGCCACAGATTTCGATACTGTGCGTTTGCGGTTAGGGACCATGATGACGCCCAAGAGGTCGGCGCCCAGGTCTATGGCGGTCTGTGCCGCCTCAGTGGTTCGAAGCCCGCAGATCTTCACCAACAATGCCATTCGGGGTACAATGCTTGGTGTGGGTTTGATTTGAAGTCGCTTTTGGTGCGAGTCATGTGTCTTGTCTGCAGGACCTTCAGTCGTCTTTCCTAAAGAACTTGCCAATGTTCTTGAAGTTCTCGTTGAGCTTGTTAACGTGGTTTTCGCCATTTAGGTGAAGGTCGCGGAATGCATTGTTGAAGTTGAGCCCCGGGATTTTGGAGTTGTTGCGCAAGAAATCCGGGATGCTGGGCTCGGGCGACTTGCTCCCCACAATTTCCCGCACGTCTACCGCCAGCGGCGGAGCCTGCGACGACGGATGAGGCTTTTCAGCGGCCGGGTCGCGGAAACTGCTAAAGAGCTGCGAGTCTTCTGCCAAGTCCGTATGCATGGTGCGCTGCAACTTGAAGTTCTCCACGTATTTGGGGCGGTCCGCGTCGGAGATGCCCTTGAACACGAGCAATTTCTCGAAGTTCGCCATCGACTTGTCGCCCACAAAACTGAGGTAGCTCTCCACGATGTTATCCACGGGCAACGCCGGCGTGAGCAAGAGCTTGAGGAGCGTTTCGAGCTTGTGGAGCTGTGAGTTGAGGTGCCGCACGTACGCCCGCGGAATCTCGGAATCCTCGTGTTTTTCCGGGTCGTAATTGGGGTCCAGCAAAAGGAGCATCGTCTTAAAAAAGCTCTTGAGCTGCGACACATCCAACATGATCTGCTCCACGGCGAGTGTGCTCAACGGCTTGATCACGTAAAGCCTGCACATGAACTCGGCGACCACGGTTTCGATCAAGTTGTCGGCGTAGTTCCGCACGTAGCTCTCTCTGATGATGAGCGGAAAGATCAACTTGTGGCTCTCGGTGAGCGAGGACACGATTTCCGTCGCGTAGCCCGACGGCTCTGAAACCGCCTCCACCGCGTCCCACGCCTTGTTTTCAAACTGCCGCCACAGAAAGTCCAAGTCGATGGACACCTTCAGCACCAATGTGCGGATGGCGGTGCCGATGAGCTCGAAGAAGAGCGCCTTGGCGGCGTCGAAGTCAATTTTTTCCTGCCACGGCTTGTCCACCACGCGCAAGACTTTGTCCTGCAAGTCGGTGATGTTTTTGGTCACGTAGTCCGCCGTATTGATGATCATGGTGAGATACTTGATGGGCTCGATGCCCTGTGGGTGGTCGACCGCCGATCGAAGGATGGGCATGAGGAGTTTGTGGTGGTACTCTGCGAGGTGTTTAGCAAACACGCGGCTCAAGTCGGCCAATATGGCGCCCGAGGAGATCTTTGCCGTCTGCGCGAGCGACTTCTGGAACACCTTGAAGAGCTCTGCGGACAGCTCGGAGAAGTTGGGCACGTTGTTGACGCGGAGCACGTGCAACAAGTCCGGGCCCGTGGCCGGCGCGGCGATTTCCGCCGGGAGCTTTGGGCGCAGGTATAGCTCCATCATGCGCGAGTTGATGACGGCGTCCTGCTCGTGGACCCAGGTGCCGAGGTAGGGCTCGAACAGCGCCAGCACTGCTTTCGAGAAGCGGGTGGTGTTGAAGAGGTCGTTCATCTTGCGCTCAAAGGCCAAGGTGGAGGACAAGGCGGCCAAGAGCACGGGCGGCAGGACCAGGCGCGCGGCGAGCAAGGAGGCGATCTCCTGGCTGGTGATGTTGCTGAACAACAAGGAGAGCTCCAAGTCCACGGCCCAGGAGTCCGGGAACACGGCGAGGTAGTGGGACTGGATGGTGTGCAACACGGAGGCGAAGAAGGTGTAGCGGCGGTCCAAGTTCTCCAAGCTGCCGGCCTCGCCCGCGGAGCTGAAGATGGCCAGCACCTCCTTGAGCTGGAGGTTGTAGAACCAGGTGAGCAACTTGTCCTTGTACTTGCCGTCGATGGACTCCAAGATGAGGCAGCCGTGGCGGAGCGAGGCGTTGGCGGCGCTGGAGGCGAAGCACTCCTCGAAGTCGAGGAACACGTCGTCCACCAACTTGTTCTGCGTCTGGTGGATGCGGTGGAACAACGCGGCAATCTCGTCGATGGAGCGGTACGGGCGGAAGAAGTCCATGAGCCCGCGCACGGCGCCGAGGTACGACGCGATCTGCTCGTAGTCGTGCGTGTGCACCACGTCCGCCAAGCGGGCGTACGCGCTGAGGAGCATCTGGAGCCGCTTGAGCACCTTCATCGAGAGCACGAGGTTGTTTTTTGTGGCGTCGAGCCGCTGGATGCGCGACGTCACGCGCAAGATGTTGTCGTGGGTGGCGGCGGCGTTGTGGCGCACGTCGTGCACCGACGCCTGGAGCCGCTCCACGCTGTGGGAGACGGCCACGGGGTGGCTGTAGGCGGCGATTTTGCGGGCGAGGGCGCCGTTGGCGGCGGCCTTTTGGGCCGCGATGTGCGCGAGCGCGTCGTCAATGTGCGCGAGCGACTGCTCGTCGGGGAAGAGCCGCTGGAGCTGCGCCTCGGGGTCGAAAACAAAGCGCATGGCGTTTAGCGGGTGTGCCAGCCCGCGATATGTGTGGGCGTGCGCCGCCCAAAACACGAGTAACTACCTATACAAATGACGTGGACGGAATGCAGTGAGATGTTTAGGTGTATAGCAAATACTGTACGGCAAATCTATACAGCAAATCTATACAAAAACTACAGGACAACTAATATACAACAACTACTATTCACTTATTCTTGTACAACAATTACTGTGTACAACAATTACTATGTACAACAATTACTATGTACAACAAGTACTATGTACAACAGATACTATACGACAATTACTGTACAAAAATTACTATACAACTATTACTATACAACTATTACTATACAACTATTACCATACAACTTTTACCATACAAAAATTATTATACGGCAATTCTATACAACAATTACTATACACTAAATACTATACACCAAATACTATACGGCGTTTACTATACAACACTTATTATACAGCAATTACCAACACTTATTATACAACAATTACTATACAATTATTATACAACAATTACTATACAACACTCATTATACAACAATTATCAAAGAACATTTATTATGCAACACTCATTATACAGCAATTACTATGTACAACAGCCAATATGTATACCAGCTATCATATACATCAATTGATACATCCACCAATTGATGGTAATTCAAATACCATTTACATATGTTACTACATCAACCAACACGTAAATCATCCAACACGGACATCAACTAACATCCACATGGAAAAACTAGTGCCTGCCAACGTAATTACTAGATACATCAATTGATGGGAGATCAAAAGCCATGTACATGAGTTACTATAAATCAACCACCGCGTACATAAACCATCATGTGCATCAAATGACACTTATGTCAACCAAAATACACAACAATTCATTACATGTCACCAAATATAGAAATATCAGTTATATATTTCTCAGTTGATATCAAGTTAATATAGACACAGGTTAATACAGACACAGTCTGATGCAAACGCAGTCAATTCATACATCAATCAACGTATTCATCACATACTGAGTTTTTCATACCACATGGACCACATGATCGACTTGCTTGCATATGAACATATGTATATATCTAATGATCTACTCTAGCCAATATATATCTTTCAACTTATGTAGATCAATCTGTATACGTTTATCTCTGTATAGACAGTTTACAAACTTCAATCACCGCATACAACAGTCCCGTTGCAACTACTTTCACGAACGATGAGTATTTCATACATCAATAAATTGCATCGATAAACCATTTCCTCTTCGACCGACACACGTCAACTAACACACGTCAATTAACATGCATTAACAAAAACACATCGGCTAATATATGCACAGATTAGTAGTTCAACCTTTTACATCAGCTATCATACATCAACTAACGGTTTTCACCTACCGTATATATTAAACGATACATATATTGTGAATTTTACATCATTCATAACTTACATCAATATACATCAACTAGCATATACATTGATCACCCACACACCAGCGAGCATCCAGCACTTACTTTCTGCATCAACTAATATATACATGAAACGATATATACATCAACCAATACAACATCCAACACAAAGATATAGCGATATATGCCCTAATCAGTACATATATCAATCGATATATATCGTTATTATAAACATCAGTGAATATATACATCAACCAACATATCATCTAGCGATGTATAGCTCACTCACACATCATTTAATATATATGTCAATCATATTACATGAGATGTTACTTACGTGAAATTTGATATGAATGAACCGATATATACATAAACCGGTATATAGATAAACAGATGAATACAAAAAAATATAGACCTCATTCAATAAATACCAGTCAATACACACATCGTTGATATATACATAAGAGATATATACCTCGGTTAATAAATACCACAGTCAATACACACATCATTTGTTATAAAATCATTGATATTAACTTCAGTCAATACATCTATCATCTGTTATGGAGCAACTCAACTCTCTAAAACACCAACTGTCTGTTTAGCATTGGTCCTCACCCTCTCATTCTCACTCACTTACTCTCGCTTTTCACTCTGGTCCTTTTTCTCAATCCTTCCTATTCTACCCCTTTCTCTCTTTTCCTTTTCTTTTCAATCTTCTTTTTTTCCCATTCTTCATATTCTTCCCATTTCCCCTTTCTTCACTCTTCTTCTCCGGTCACTTGACTGCGTGGTGCCTGGCGCAGGCTTCCTTTTTCGGCGCCGCCGGTTGCCGAATGGGGGTGTGGGGAGTTGCCGCATTAGGAAGTGTAGGTGCGCTGGTGGACAAGACTGCTGCCGTGGATTTCTTTAATTCTCCTCTGGAAATTTCCAATCTATACGAATTCCGTGCTCTATGAGCAAATTTTTTTGTCCCGCTTTCCTATTTTCTGTTGTCGTATTTTACATGTGCTTGTAAATTTTGCGGCCAAAGTTCACAGTAATGGCCGCACAGGACAAGTGGTGACAGTTCTTTTTCGCACCAGCTTATCCACTTTTGGTTGTCTATCGAATATTCCTTCTCTCCATCTCTCCATTTCTCCCGTTCTCTCTCTTATGATTTTCTCTCTTTCTCCCTTTCAATCTCTCATCCTTTTTCTTTCTCTCTCATCACTCCCATCGTTCCATTCTCCTCTCCTCTATTTTCTTCTGGCGGCTTCTCACCGTTAGCCTTCTCGCTAAGGGCTCGATCTGTCCGGTGCAGAACCCGCACTGCTGCGTATTGCCTAATACAGCACCATTCTCTGCCCCACACCACTATATAACCAACCACATCCACCCTTTTCCACCAAAAACCACCCCGTACTTAAACGTGATTCCCAGCGGATACACGCCAGCCCCCGCCAGCACAAACACACCCCCTGCCGCTCACCGCCGCTCTCCGCCACCCCGCCCGAGCCCCAAATCACCCCGCAACCTCTGGCCCTAAGCGCTACAACATGGCCCGCTTCAAATTCGGCAAGAAAAAACGGGACGACGACACCGCCGACGAGCGTCACTCGTACCTCCGCCGCCCCTCCGTGCTGTCGCGAACCGCAGACGACACGTTTGCCCTGGAAACCACGTCCCTCAACGAGTCCGAGGCCGCCGCCGAGGCCCCGGAACCCGCGGCGCCCGCGGCGGCGTTGCACGGCGACGTGTCGCCCGCAGCGGCGTGTTTCAGCGACGTGGCGGCCGCATCGACGCCCTGGAAGCGCCACCGGCTCGTGGGGCTGCCGTTCCCGCGCTACCGCCACGCGGCGGCCGCGGTCAGCTCGGACAAAAACGAGCTCTTCCTCATGGGCGGCTTAAAGGACGGCGCCGTGTTCGGCGACACGTGGAGGATCACGCCCCACGTGGCCGCCTCCGGCGCCATTGAGGCGTTGCACGCCGAGCCGCTCGACGTGGCCAGCGCCAACGACCCGCCCGCGCGCGTGGGCCACGCCTCCGTGCTCTGCGGCAACGCGTACATTGTCTACGGCGGCGACACCGTGGACACGGACTACAACGGCTTCCCCGACGACAACGTGTACATGTTCAACATCAACAACCGCAAGTACACCGTGCCGCTGCACCTCCTGAACAAGCCGCAGGGCCGCTACGGCCACCTGATGGGCGTGGTGCTGGTCGGCCCGGCGTCGTCGCGCTTGTACTTGTTCGGCGGCCAGTTGGAAAACGCCGTCTACAGCGACTTGTACTCGTTCGAGTTGACGTCCTTCAAGCTGCCCAAGGCCCGCTGGGAGCTCGTCGAGCCCGCGCACGGCTTGCGCCCGCCGCCGCTCACGAACCACTCCATGTGCGTGTACAAGAGCAAGATCTACGTGTTTGGCGGCGTCTACAACAACGAGAAGGTGTCCAACGACGTGTGGTGCTTCGACACGGGCGCCAACCGCTGGCTGCAGCTCGCCACGCTGGGCGACGTGCCTTCGCCGGTCAACGAGCACGCCGCGTGCATCGTGGGCGACCGCTTGTACGTGTACGGCGGAAACGACTTCTCCGGCACCATCTACGACTCGCTTTACTGCTTGAACCTCCACAGCTTGCGCTGGACGAAGCTCGCCAAGGAGCACGCTGCCCACGGCCCCGGGCCCCGCTGCGGCCACTCGCTCTCATACTTGCCAAAGTTGAACAAGTTGCTCGTCATGGGCGGCGACAAAAACGACTACATCGGCCCCGGCGACGGCGATTTCGAGGTTTTCGAGGAGCTCGCGGGCGAGCAAATCGGCACCATGGTGTACGAGTTGGACCTCGCCATTGCCGACCACTTCATGGGGCCAAAGAAGCTTGCGGCATCCGCCGGCGTTGCCGGGGGCGCTGCTGGCGTGGTGAACCGCAGAGCGTCGCCGCTGCCGTCGATGGAGGACGCGCTCACGCGTCACCGGCGCAGCATGAGCGCGGGCGTCGATGACTTCCGCACACCCAACGGCTCTTCGGAGCGCCTCCGGTCACTCGATCCGAAGCCCGCGGGGCCGGAACTGGTTACCTTTGACACCAAGCCGGACGTGACCTTTGACACCAAGCCGGACGTAACCTTCGACACCCAGCCGGATGTCACATTTGACACCAAGCCGGAACTCGGAGAGCCACAACTCGCCAAGCTGGAGCGCAGAGCAGATTTTGAGTCAAAGGAGCTCGGCCCGCCAGAGCGGTTTGTGGACGTGCCTTCCTCTGGCGCCCAGAGCGAAATGAACGATTCCACCTCGGTGGTGGACGTGCGGGACAAGTACGATGACTTTGAGTATTCGTCGTTCCACAACGGCACGTTTCGATCCGAGGACCCTGTCGAGGACCGGCCCGAAACGCCGGTGCAGGCGCACGTGTACGAAGAAGTCAGAAGAGTGGTAATTTCGCCTGGCCAAGACAAAGCTCTTGCAAGCCCCGTTGCAAAGTCTAAGGCTGTTGCAGCCAATACTCCTCGGCCGGAAGATAGCCGGCTCATCGCAGAATTGAAGGCAGAGTTGGAGGAGTTGAAGAGCGCCAGAGCCTCCGAGAACTCTACCGCCAAAAAACAGATCCACACGCTTGAGGCCGAGGCAAAGATATTGCGTCTGCAGCACGACAAGGAGTTACTGCTGAAAGAACAGGGCCACAGCAAGCTTTTGACGGAAAAAGAGCAGGCTCACAATAAGCTCATGGCGGAGAAAGACACTTTGATCCAGGAACTCATGAGCGCCACGAATCCGGATTTGGAAGCCCCAGCAAATGCCGACGGCGAGCAAACGAGGGGGTTCACCGAGTTGACTAGACACAAGTTGAACGCGTTGCACTTGTCCAACCAGTTGGTCTATCTTCGCAACGAGAATGAGCAGCTTCGTGAGAAACATGCTCGTTTCGAGCCCTTCATGAACAACCAGATCTCCGACTTGGCCGCGCTTCACAAGATGATTGAGCGCCAGGAAGCGCGCATCGCCGAGTTGGCCGCCCAGGTCAAACTGGAGCTGGTGTTGCGGGGCGAGATCGCTCTGTGGAAACACAAGTACGAGGATCTTGAGCTCGAGTTCAACACATATCGTGCCCTCAATGCCGAGATTGTGGTCTCCGATGACGAGGCCGAGACTGGAACACGGTCCGCAAGCCAAATCTCGTCCAAATTGGGCGACTTGGTACTGCTCTGGCAAACCTCCGCTGCCACCGCAAACGCCAGTGCTCCCGAGAACGCCATGGTGCCGCAGTTGCAGAAACAGCTCGACGATTTGATGCAAACGTCGCAGACGCAGCACGAGCGGTCAGCGGCCGAAGTGCAGAAGTTGGAGGAGGAGCTTCAGGCGAAGCTCTTATCGTTGAAGACCTTCGAAGAGAACTACCGCGATGCTTTGCAGTCGGTGCAAAATACCAGCAGGGCGCTCGACTTGACGCAGGACGAGTTGCGCACGCAGAAGCTCACGATGGAGAAGTTGGTGCGGGAAAACAACGAGTTGATGATTTTCAAGAAGGCGGCTCAGAAGTCGCCAGACTCGTCCAGCGAGCCCGCCAAAGACTACGATGCACAGTTCAACTCGGCCCACTACAACATGAAGGTGAAGGATTTGGAGGCGGACTTGTACATTCTCCGGCAAGAGAAAGACCAGCTCAACGCCACGGTCTCGTCGTTGAAGAAGGAGTTGTACTTGGCCAAGAGCTAGCCGTGTCGGCAGGCTCCCATGGACACGAAGCAAAGAGTAGTCTTCGGATTGGTGCTCCGATCCAAAACACTCACTGGACAAACTTTATGAGACACTTTCAGACGAAATGAGCCTATGTCCAAGCTGATATGCTTGCTGTGGTTTGTTTCCGTTACAGACATGGCATTCGAGCTAACATTTTACGAAGGAGTTTCAATCTCGGCCAGTTGCCTGATTGCCCACTTAAAACTATTACACGAAAAATGGTGTATTATACAGTGTAGATATTACCTTGCACCTCTGATGCTTTTCATCTCAAAATCAGCTTGAAGAGCGTTCACTGGCCATTCCTAGACCACTGGTACCAAAATCGCTTGTCTGGTCTGCCCTGCGCTGTCGTCAACCTTAACTCATAATGATACATACGTTATTGCAACGCTCAGAAATTTCTACCTGCGCTTCGGCTAAACAGACCAGTCGGGCAGTCACTTTGCACGTCTCGGTGCACATTAAAGTGCTACGCATTTTTGCACAGCACCGCGGATGTGGTGTTTGCCTTTGGCCCCCTTGCGTCATTGTACGCCTCAGGGCTTCGGGTTTTCAACCAAGACATCATTAGCGGCAGAGTTGTAGTTAGGCACGTAGTCGCTGGCGCCCTCCAGACCGATTCCCTCGTGGATATTTGGAGTTTCGTAAAGCTCGTCTTCGGCCAAGGTATGCGGAGGAAAGGCGTCGGGCTCGGACATGGGCTCCGGGATCGGGTCGTTGAAAAAGTCGTTGCTGTGGCGGCTGGCATCGTCGTCCAGGCCCGAATCGAACTGCGGCTCCGAGGGCAAAAGACTTGCCTCGTGCATGCGCATGCGGTCCTTTTCGGTGAGCGCCGGGACGGCGGGCGTGGGCACCGTGATGTCCTCGTAGGTGGGGATTGCGCTTTGCTCCAGCGCATACACGTACGGCGGAATCGGGTTTGGAGCCGGCTCGGGGGCCTGGGTCTCGCTGTTGGGGAGGCCCTGGTTCTGCAAGCTTTGGCCGTGGAAGCTCTGGCTCAGGTAGGCTGGTTGCTCCGGGCCTGCCGGAGACTGGCCGGGATTCAAGTCGGCGCAGTCTCGCGCCGTGCCCGGGGAGGTGGCGATGTTTTCGGGCGACGACGCTACCGTGGACGGCTTGGTCAGGCGGTGCGTGCCAATGACGATTTCCGACGTGAGCTGCAAGAACTTCTTCAGGCGCTTGAACTTGTCCGTGTTGATGTACTCGGACCGCTGCTGCGCGTACGAGTGGAAGCTGTAGTTGCCAGAGGTGACGTTCGCCCCGGGCGACTGCCCCGCGGTGCCGTCCTCCGGCACCAACGCCATCTTGGGGTCTTCCAGCGGCGCCTCCAAGGTCAAGGACTTCCCGGAGAGATTGAGCATCACCTCGATGAAGTAGTGGAACGTGACGATGGGGCAGCCCGAGATGGTGGGGAAAGCGTCCAACGGCACGCGCACGCTGGTGCTGATCTCCAGGCTGAGCGTGGACGGGTCCACAAAGAGTGGGATCACCAGCTGCTGCAAGTCCTTCCTGAAAGACTCAAAGTAGGCGTCCGGGCCGTGGTCGATCCTGCAGACCCGCACAAGCGTGACGATGATGCCGCGCGTGTCCTGGATCTTCTTCAAGTGGTGGATGCTGAGCTTGATCGGGATGAGCTCGCCGCGCAAGTAGCCGCGCTGCAGAATCTCCATCAGCACGCGGATGGTGTTGGGCTTGTCCGTGGACGCGGGCGACTTTGCCGCCGGGCTGGCCTGGTCCGCCAGCGTCGGCGTGCACGCGTTGGACGTGGCGTTGGACGCACACGCGGAGCTGAACGGGCGGTGGCTGGAGACGCTCTCCAGGTCCAGGTTGTTGGACAGCATGGACGCGTAGGTGTTGATGGTGGAGCTGGACGACTGCACGCGCAGCAACTTGCCCTTGCGCGGGTCCACGATGATGAGGCACTTGCGCTTCGGGGGCGGTAGGCCCGCGACGTCGATCGGGTTGACGAGGCTGATTGTCTTTTCGTAGGTGAGCGTGCGGTTCTGGAGCCGCGCCAACGCCTTGGTGCCGAAGAGCGAGCTGTCGGGGCTCGGCGTGGACTCCTGCGGCGGCGCGGACTCGCCCGGGTCGGACAGGCGGAGGCGTGTCAGGAGCACGTACACGATGGCGCCCTTGCCAAAGTCGATGCTGGTGAAGATGCGCTTGTTCGGGAGCTTGACGACGAACGGGAAGCGGTGCTCGCCCAGATAGAGCCCGTTGGCGAAGTCGGGCCCGGGCGCCGCCTGCTCCGGGCCGTAGATGTTGATGGTGTGCTTGAACAACACGTGCTTGGCGGGGCGCATCTTGGACTGCGGCAGCGCGTTGAGCTTGATGTAGCCCGTGAGCGAGAACACGATGGACACGTTGGCCAAGTTCTTCTTGCTGACGAGAATGACCTGGCCCTTGAGCTCGTCGCCGGGCAACCACAGCTTGTGGGGGTTTTCGAGCTGGATGTAGAAGTCCTCCACGGAGGCGTGGTCGACGCGGAACGACGCCGCGGGCGCCTCGGGCGGGCGCGTTTTCTTTTCCAGGATGAACCTGGACATAGCCCGTCTCATGGCGGTGGCGGCTAGCGGCGGGGGACTGTGGGCCAGAGGAGAAGCGGCGGGCGGGGCGTGGTGGCGGGCGGGCGGGAGGCACGGGTGGGTGGGAATTGGCCTCGGGCGCTGTGGGTGGGTGGCGCCGGGCGGTGGTGGTGCGGAGGCGTGGCGGGTAAAGTGGTAGAGATGGAGGAATGCTGATAGTGAGTAGGTGGGCTATGATGTCGCGGGGGTCACGTGAGGGGAAGCCAGAACAAAGGGCCCCGGGCCAAGGACAAGAGCGGGAGAGGGGGCGGAGGGGAGAAACCGGAAAAGAGGGGTGTTTGTGTTTCCCGGGCGCCCGGCGTGTTTTGTGGCGCCGGCCGGGCATGGGCCGTACTGCATGCACAGACGTCAACGGCTTGACACCGGCTGCGGGTCTGGGCCGGGAGGTTGGTGTGCGTCTACAGATACGTGCGGTGCGCTGTGGGGCGTTTGGGACGGTGTAAATTGAGCCGTCGAGTTGGGTTGTTGAGTCGCCGATGTGCTGAAATGGGTGGTCGTTGTGTAACTGGTGTGATTGGTGTAATTGGTGTAATTGGTGTAATTGGTGTTATTGGTGTTATTGGTGTTATTGGTGTTATTGGTGTTATTGGTGTAATTGGTGTTATTGGTGTGATTGGTGTAATTGGTGTTACTGGTGTTTGTCGGCTCACTCGTTTCCAGCGGCCAGGCATAGTGCAAAAGTCGCCTGTGCTGACAGTGGCCTTCTAGCGGCCCGCACCCAGCAGGGCGTGGTTTCAGCCCAAAACAACGGCCGCTTTAGCGGCGCCCGATCTGGAAACCGTTGGGCGAGTGAAACTCGCATGCTGCAACGGTGAAACTTGCATATCACCTGATGCCAGACACCAAATAGCGCCGCTATGACGTCCATGTCGCCCCGGCCGCATCGAGCCGCTCAAAACGGAGTGGCCCCGCTCACAACGGAATAGCCCATCGCCGCTGTTTTGGTTTATTTCGCTACTCGCGCTCAATCAATCTGTTCATTCTAAAAGTATGTAGTCAATTGTCTAGCCAATGCAATAGTGTACAATAGAAAAATGCAAGCCCCTCAGTCGAAAGTCTTCTTGGTCCCCTTGAACTCACCCGAGTTTGGGCCGGATCTTGGCGTAGGCGTGGCCGATCTGTCACGACCGCCGAAACCGCCACGGTTGCCGAAACCGCCACGGCCGCCACGGTCGCTGAAACCGCCACGGCCACCACGGTCGCTGAAACCGCCACGGCCGCCGCGGCCGCCGAAGCCGCCGCGCGCACCGCCGCTGTTGTTGTTGTCTCTGGGGGTGGAGAAGTCCAATCTGCAGGCTCTGCCGTCAATGTACTCGCCGTTCAACGCGTTCAAGGCGGCCTGAGCCTCCTCGACGGACGAGAACTGCACGTAGCCGAAGCCCTTGGGCTGCTGGGTGTCCGGATGGGTGGGCACTCTGCACGAAACCACGGTTCCGTGGGCACCAAACACCTCAAACAACTTGTTTCTCTCGGCGTTGAAGGACAAGTTGCCGACAAACAAGGTGTCCGAAGGCACCGAGGCGACGTCGCCGTACTGCTTGGCTCTGTCGTTCTGTGTGGGGGTCTTGGGCTTGCCGGTGGACATGTCCAAGTTGATGGGTCTGCCGTCAATCTCGTGGCCCTGGAACTGCTCCAACGCCTTCTCGGCGGCGGCCTTGGACTCGAAGTCGACGTAGCCGTAGCCTCTGGACTTGCCGGTGGCTCTCTCCATCATCACACGGGCGGAAATCACACCGCCGGCAGCCTCAAACTCTCTCTTCAACCAGTCGTCGTCGACGCTCCACGACAATCTGCCGACAAAGAGCGTAGCGGGCTCCTGGGGCTCCTCGGTCTTTTGCTTCTTGGCGGCGGGCTCCTCGGCCTCGGCGGTCTCGGACTCGGACTCAGAGTCGGAGTCGGAGTCGGAGTCGGAGTCGGAGTCGGCCTCAGAGTCGGCCTTGCGCTTGCTGGCGGTCTCGGTCTTGGCCTCGGCCTCAGACTCGGAGTCGGACGACTCGGAGTCGGACTCAGAGCCGGAGTCGGACGAGTCCGAGTCAGAAGAGTCCTCCTTGGCGGCCTCCTTGGTCTCCTTGGCGGGCTCCTCGTCAGAGGAGTCGGAGTCGGAGTCGGAGTCGGACTCCTCCTTCTTGGCGGGCTTGGTCTCCTCCTCGGACTCAGACTCAGAGTCGGAAGACGACGACTCGGAAGAAGACTCGGAGGAAGAAGAAGAGGACGACTCGGAAGAAGACTCTTGCTTGGTGACCTTGGCGGCCTTAGAGGACTTGGTAGCCTTAGCGGGCTTGGCGGATTTGGTAGAAGTTTTGGCCATTGTGAAGAAGATGGAGTAGAAAAATTATCACGAGGAATTTTTCATTTATATGGGGGCGCTGTACAGGAGCTCATCTCATCGCGAGATGCACTGTTGGAAAGGCCCATTGGCCAATGAAGATTTTTCGACGGGAAAATTTTGTCGGCTGGCAAATTGCTGTTTTCGCTGTTGGCGCCGTTGGCGCCGTTGCCCGCCGTGGCACGCCTCTGGACCGTGGCCCCGTTCCACCACCCCGACCACGTGACCTCCGGGCGCCGGCGCCGCTTCCCAATCCAGTAATCGGCCTCCGCCGTTCCCATCGTGCCTGATTTGTGGTGTCTGTTTCCGCCGGGCTCATCTGCCGCTGTTTCCCGCTGCTGGCGGAAAGCACGGTGCTCCTGGACGCCGCCAAACTTGCCGTCCAGCCCGCTCCACTTACTCTACAGCCGGCAAATCTACACTGCCACGTCTACTTTGGGCCAACGCGCTGGATCACGCTGGACCGCTTGGGCTCCGCGCGGCGCTGTTTGGCCGGGCTCCGGATCAGCCTTTGGCGGAATTGCTTTTTTGCCTGCCGTCGTTGCTCATCTCCTTGTGCTCGCCTGACATCACTACCTCCAGGTTTACCCCTGCCATCGCGGCCGTGCCCCACACAACACCCGTGCCTCCGAACAGTGGTCCGGCAGCCCTGGTGTCTGGGTCTGCCGTCCTCCGCTGCTCCACCTTGATCCTGCTCCACCTTGATCCACCCACATTTCTTCCCAACTCTGAAAGTCCCTTTCGCTTTTTTCCCTTTTTTCCCTTTTTTCTCAAATCCGTAGTTCCGGCATGGATTACATTGCAGACCATCGAGCAGGGTCTGTTCTGCGGCTCTGTTGAGATGAACAGTACTGTTCCATACTCTACGGTGCCACCAGCTTTTTCACCACCAGTGTTACTTTGATTTGTGTATTTTGGTTCTGCTCAACTATCGACTAGTTGGGACTACTCGCAATACCACTACACTGATATTACTACTACTACTACTACTACTACTACTACTACTACTACTACTACTACTACTACTACTACTACTACTACTACTACTACTACTACTACTACTACTACTACTACTACTACTACTACTACTACTACTACTACTACTACTACTACTACTACTACTACTACTACTACTACTACTACTACTACTACTACTACTACTACTACTACTACTACTACTACTACTACTACTACTACTACTACTACTACTACTACTACTACTACTACTACTACTACTACTACTACTACTACTACTACTACTACTACTACTACTACTACTACTACTACTACTACTACTACTACTACTACTACTACTACTACTACTACTACTACTACTACTACTACTACTACTACTACTACTACTACTACTACTACTACTACTACTACTACTACTACTACTACTACTACTACTACTACTACTACTACTACTACTACTACTACTACTACTACTACTACTACTACTACTACTACTACTACTACTACTACTACTACTACTACTACTACTACTACTACTACTACTACTACTACTACTACTACTACTACTACTACTACTACTACTACTACTACTACTACTACTACTACTACTACTACTACTACTACTACTACTACTACTACTACTACTACTACTACTACTACTACTACTACTACTACTACTACTACTACTACTACTACTACTACTACTACTACTACTACTAATACTAATACTAATACTACTGCTGCTAGATAACCACTACGATGCTTTGCTGTGCTGCTACATATCTTTATACCAACTGGAAAACTCTACAATATGTACTTTGCTTATTCTAAAATCCACTGCCACTTCTGCGATCTCACTTCAAAGCTGACTTCACTTTACTCTATGAATCATGCTTTTCTAGATCCTACAGTGACGACTTCGATATTCAGCAGGTATAGCCATTTCCGGCTTGTATCGCCTTTGCACCAATCATTATACGACAAGATCACTCAGCGTCTTATGATTCACAATTCCACCACCTACAATTGATTACTACTCCACCAACTTTTTTGTTACCACTCCGCCCACTGATTATATATCCACTGGCTATCACTACATTTCAACCAATCACTTCCATAATACATCACCCCAGGCGTCTTTCAATTGCCATTTTGCTGCAGATCTAGGCGACTCAATATCTTCATTCCACATTAACAACTACATCACCATTCCACATTAACAACTACATCACCATTCCACCAATAACTTCAGCGTCAATCATTCCTAACCGACTATTTCAGTATTCCACGACAGCGTCTACATCACTCCGCCAATTACTTCTACGTGCAGATTCCCCCACCGACTTTCCGTTTATTCCGCTACGTTTATATTTATGAAGTCATACCTATCGTATTCCTATTCTTTTCCTCCATAATTTTCTCCACTTATCACCACTTAGCTTTGGATCTTTGCAAACACATGCTGCTCCTCTCACTGCACGCAGTGGCTGATGCATCGGCTTCTACCACAGAAAAGAGCTATATACTATGAAAGGTTGATTGGCTAAAAGAACCGAAATGGCAAGATTTGCAGAAACTGACCTGGCAGCAGTAAAAGCTAACATCACTCAGCTGATCAAACACTCACTCAGCTGATCAAACTCACTCAGCCGATCTAGAAGAAAGGTCCGGCTGGCCGAAAGGTGATGTTCGGCTTCATTTGCAGATTGCAAATTTGGTGAATCGGCTGGTTGCTTTGAACCGAGCAAACCGTTTGGCTTTGGGCATACCAGAGAATCGATTCAGCCAGAAATATCGAAGTGAATTTTGTTACCCAGAAACTGATTCTAGAGATCTATTGGCGAAACGTCATTGGTGGGCAAAAACGTTGCGCTGGTCTTTGCAGCTCAAAACAGAGAACCTTTGAGGCTGATTAACGGAAACGAAAGAATCAGGCTGGATATCCAGAATTAGAGATATCCAGAATCAGAAATATCCAGAATCAGAAATATCCAGAATCAGAGTGTTCACAGCTCAGTTCGTTTCCCCTTTCTTCCCTTCCCATTGCCTCCACTACCTCCACTACCTCCACTTCCTCTACTACCTCCACTACCTCCACTTCCTCTACTACCTCCACTACCTCCACTACCTCTTCCACCTCTTCCGCCTCACTTTCCCTGCACTCATCTCACTCCTCCAAATCCCTACACCTCTCATTTCTCGTCCCTCCTTTCCCTCCCCTTCCTTCTGTCGTTCGGGATCTGGAATGCAGGGCGTCCTGCACCCGCGGCCCGAGCCGTCAAGCGTCCGCTTGGCCGCAGTGTGGGGTTCGCGCCACGGCTAATCGCGGCTCGGGGTGCGGCGACGGCGGCGCCAGCGCCGGAAATTGCGGTTTTTGGCCGCCGGACCTGGGGTTTTTCCGCCCGGCCCGCTTTCCCAGCGAGACGCCGCGGCTTGCGCGCCCGCCGCCGGCCGCAGGCCGCAGGCTTCTGTCTGGTGTAGCGCCGCGAGCGGTCGCAGCGCCAGGGCGGCAAACAATGGCCGGCGAACAAAGAACGGCGGGAATGGCACAGCCGCCCACGGCACGGCGCCCGGACGCCCACGCTCGCAGAGCAGGCGTTTTTCGCTGTGCAGCCGCCGGCCCGTCACCGCAGCCCGTCACCGCAGCCTAATCGGGCCCGAGCAGAGTCGTAAGATCCAGGAACCTGTAATATTCGCTGTAATGCACGGTGGTAATGTGGGCGGGCTGGCGGCGCAACACGGCGGCCGCCGAGAGGGTTCCAAGCAGCCACCGAGGCGCTTTTTCCGCCACGGGCACCCGAGGCAGCGGCCGAAAAAAAAAAGAACCCCCACAAAAAAAAAAAAACCGAAATGGCCCCATCCGCCGGTGCAGCCCCGCTTTGCTGAGTCATTTCCCGCACGGGTATAAGTGCAGTGCGCACGCCGGAGAAAAACCAACCTACACTTCTTGCCATGTTCAAGCAGACGCCAGCCATGCTCCAAAAGGTCACGTACAACATCAAGCCGTACACCAACATGTTGCGGGACCCGTCCACAAAGTACGCCGCGTTCAAGGGCCCGGACCTCCCCAACCGCACGTGGCCGTCCAAGAGCATCACCAAGGCGCCCCGGTGGCTCTCCACGGACTTGCGCGACGGCAACCAGGCGTTGCCCGACCCGATGACGGTGGCGGAGAAGAAGCAGTACTTCAAGAAGTTGGTGGAGGTCGGGTTCAAGGAGATCGAGGTGGCGTTCCCCTCGGCGTCGCAGACGGACTTTGACTTCACGCGGTTCGCCGTGGAGACCGCGCCCGACGACGTGGCCATCCAGGTGTTGACGCAGTCGCGCGAGCACTTGGTGCGCCGCACGGTGGAGTCCGTCACGGGCGCCAAGAAGGCCATCATCCACGTGTACTTGGCCACGTCCGACGCCTTCCGCGACATTGTCTTCAACATGTCCAAGGAGGAGGCCGTGGCCAAGGCCGTGGAGACCACCAGGTTGGTGCGCGCGTTGACCAAGGACGACCCGGCCAAGCTGGAGACTCAGTGGACGTTTGAGTTCTCGCCCGAGTGCTTCTCCGACACCCCGACCGAGTTCGCCGTGGAGATCTGCGAGGCCGTCAAGGCCGCGTGGGAGCCCACCGCGGAGAACCCCATCATCTTCAACTTGCCCGCCACCGTCGAGGTCGCGTCGCCCAACGTGTACGCGGACCAGATCGAGTACTTTTGCAACCACATCTCCGAGCGCGAGAAGGTGTGTGTGTCCGTGCACCCGCACAACGACCGCGGCTGCGGCGTGGCCGCGTCCGAGTTGGGCCTCATGGCCGGCGCCGACAGAGTCGAGGGCTGCCTCTTTGGCAACGGCGAGAGAACCGGCAACGTCGACTTGATCACCGTCGCCTTGAACATGTACACCAACGGCGTGTCGCCCGAGCTCGACTTCTCCGACATGGAGGACATCATCGCCATCTCCGAAAAGTGCAACAAGATCATGACCCACCCCAGAGCGCCCTACGGCGGCTCGCTCGTGGTGTCTGCGTTCTCCGGCTCCCACCAGGACGCCATCAAGAAGGGCTTCCAGCAGGTGGACAAGAGAGCCGCCGCCGGCGACGTCATGTGGAAGATCCCTTACTTGCCCTTGGACCCCAAGGACATTGGCAGAAACTACGAGGCTGTCATCAGAGTCAACTCGCAGTCCGGCAAGGGCGGCGCTGCGTGGGTCATCTTGAGATCCTTGGGCATGGACTTGCCCAGAACCTTGCAGGTGCAGTTCTCGTCGTACGTGCAGAACGAGGCCGACAAGTTGGGCCGCGAGTTGAAGACCGAGGAGATCATCAACCTCTTCCAGAAACACTACATGTACATGGGCACCGCCTCCATTGCGCTCGAGGACTACACCACCACGAAAACGAAGGACGCCGAGGGCAAATCGCGTGAGATGTCCGCCACCTTGCTCGTCAACGGCGCGCAGGTGGAGGTGCACGGAACCGGTAACGGCCCAATTTCCGCGTTCATCGACGCGGTGGCCACGCAGTTCGGCACCTTGTTCGAGGTGGTCAACTACAACGAGCACTCGTTGGGCACCGGCACTCAGGACAGGGCCGCCACGTACATTGAGGTGTCGTACTTGAACGGCGCCGGCGAGAAGGTCACCAGATGGGGCTGCGGTGTGGACTCGGACACCAACGAGTCTTCGTTGAAGGCCATCATCTCGATTCTCAACGCCTTGGTCAAGGACGGCGAGATCACGGTCTAGTCAGAGGCTTGCACCCGGGTGGCTCGCCCAGTCTATACTGATATTTATATATAAGTCATTTCGCAGCGGGGCTTTCGACGGCGTCTTCGTGCCGAGCCGGATGAGTGTAGACGAGTTGTTTATGTATAATCCACTGCTTTTAGTGGTTTTATTTCGGATCACTATATTTGCGGTGTGGTTTTGGTTGAAGCGTGAAATTGGCGCAAACGTGAGAATATGCAAAGGTGACGGATATAGGTACAGAAACTGGTTGTCAGCCAAAAAGTTATTGAATTGAAGTGATTGAACAATCTTTTTTTCACCCAAGCAAATTCTGGACTTCATTTTCATAAGACAGACCTCCAACCTCAGCTATGAACCAGATCTTTTACTGTTCTATAGATCTAAATTCTGGTATTGAACAGATCCTGGACCTCACTTTTGAATGGATTTTGGCCCTCACCAATAGAGTGAATCCTGAGCTTTCTATGAAAAGATCTGAGACTTCAGCTATGAGACGGATCTTGTGCTTATTCGCTCGACAGAACTCAGCTTCCGTTGTTGGGCAGATCTTGGATCTTCTAAAAAGTTCATGAACTTCACGTGCCAGGAAGTTGAAATTTCGATGCAAGCATTTCTTAGGTTTTCTTATTAGGCGAATTTCCGTCGTTACATGATCAACAGATTTTTGATTATTCAGAAGCAGATTTCGGGCTTCCGTCAAGAAAGGTCTGGGCTTTAAAAAGGGTCTGGGCTTTGGAACCTACCGTGAACTCACCTTTTCGAAAATCCTACTCTTGTGAACGATCTCGGGCCGCTTGCCGCCCCATCCATAAACTCCAGTGATTCTGCTCAATCTGAAATGCAGTGGCCATCTATTTTGAAGATTCCACTCAGTCTACAAATGCCTACCCACTCTGACGTGCATACTCAGTCCAAAATGCGTCCTCAGTTGCAAAATCCCTGCCTGCAAAACATAGTGCAGCTGCCCGGGCTGCCAACGCCCAGTTCAGCAGCGCCAGTCCAAAACCCCAAACCACCCCAGTCCATTTTCTTGACGCATCGGGCTTTTCTCCACCCCGGCCTCTTTGCAGCAGTTTGTGCAACGACCCAGCTGGCCCAAGAAACCCCCGTCAAGCCGGCACACGCAACCCCAGCAGGACGCCTTTGGCACGGAAAAACGCAATTCCGCCAACAGCGCCGCCGGCGAAATTTGCAGTGCCGAAAACGGTGTGCCCTTAAAGGCGGGGTCTAGGGCTGGCGCCCTGGGCACGTGCGCGCGCGCGCGGCCCGCGCGCCTGCACCTCGCCTCACACTTCTCACGGTGGTTTTTCTCAAAATTTTTCCCAGCAGAAATCTTCTTCACTAATCACACCAAAATGTCTGATTTCCAACCAGTTTTCGTCATCGACGGTAAGGGCCATTTGTTGGGTCGTTTGGCCTCGATCATCGCCAAGCAGTTGTTGTCCGGCCAGAAAATCGTCGTCGTCAGATGCGAGGCGTTGAACATTTCTGGTGAGTTCTTCAGAAACAAGTTGAAGTTCCACGACTACTTGAGAAAGGCCACCAGATACAACAGAACCAAGGGTCCTTTCCACTTCAAGGCTCCTTCCAGAGTGTTGCTCAAGGCCATCAGAGGTATGTTGCCTCACAAGACCGCCAGAGGCAAGGCTGCCTTGGAGAGATTGAAGGTTTTCGAGGGTATCCCATCGCCATACGACAAGAAGAAGAGAGTTGTCGTGCCACAGGCCTTGAGAGTGTTGAGATTGAAGCCTGGCAGAAAGTACACCACTGTCGGCAAGTTGTCTTCTGCCGTCGGCTGGAAGTACGAGTCTGTGGTTGAGAAGTTGGAGGAGAAGAGAAAGGTCAGCTCGGCCGCTTACTTCCAGCACAAGATCGCCAAGGCCAAGAAGTTGGCTGCTGCCAGAGAGGCTGTTGCCGAGACCGAGGCCTCGCAAAAGTTGGCTGCTTTCGGTTACTAAGCGTCGCTCGTCTGTATGTATAGAATCTATATGTATCGCTAATACATCATGAAAGAACATTTGTACGCCCTGGCATCCATCGTTCCTACACCAAGACGGCTTCCTAGTTCTATTGTTATTCTTTCGATTTCCGATTCTTTCAATTCTATCTTGCTCTTTGGCTCTGTCCTTCCTGGTGCTTTGGCTCTTTTTTTTTTCGGGCTTTCTATGGCTCTTTTCTTTCTGTCTCTTTGGCTCTGTCCTTTCTGGCGCTTTGGCTCTTTTTTTTTTCTAGGTTTTTATGGCTCTTTTATTTCTGGCTCTTTTCGGCACTTTTTGGCTTCTTTCTCTCTAGCTCTTTTTGGCTTTCTTCTGGATCTTTCCTCATTTGGCTTGATACCCTAGTCGTCTTTTCTCATATGCAATACTGTCGATGAGCTTCCACTCGGTCCAATTAATTCGGAGTTTTTGATTCACCCGATGTCAGCTAAACCAAAGACTCGCTTTCCGTTTTTTTTTTTTCTTTGTAGTATATAGTCTATGAGGCTGCGGGTTTTGCCCCTGTTCGCCGTTGTCTCGCTCCTCCAGTGACTGCTCCCTCCAATACTCTCGCTCGGTTTCTGTCTCAAAAGCCCTTCTTGCTCAAAGTGTCAGCAATGTCCAAGTACAACGCTATCGGGTTGAACGTCGGGGTCTGGTTGAAAAGAACCTGGTCCACGGTGGCCCGCACGCGGTTGGTCCAGTTGATCAAATCAAGGTGGTCCACGTCGTCAAGCGTGCCCACGTACTGGCCCCAGATGGACAGGTCGATGCTCACCATGCCATCGTTCTCCACGCGCGAGCCGCCGCGGTCCAAGATCTGCCGCTTGATGATCTCGTACGTCACGCGGAACAACTTGACGCCCGTCGGGTGCATCAGCGCGCCGTACGAGAAGTAGCTCACCAGCGGGTCGTCCGGCACGCGCTCGTTGAACTCCTTGAGGTACGACGTGGTCAACTGCGGGATCGCCGCGGGCAACGAAGCCCGGAGCACGGAGTCCTCGGCGATGGCGTCCATGATGAAGTCCGCCACCTCGGAGCCCCGGTGCGGCGTGCTGATGGTGGTGACGCTCGCCACCTCGTACGGCGACTCGGCGTTCTGCACCTGCGACACGAGAAACCGCGAGTCGAGCCCGCCCATGGAGTGGCCCACAATGTTGATTTTCGTGCGCTGGCCGTTTTCGTTCGCCTTGCGGAAGTGCTCCGAGAGAAGCGCGTCCAACAGCCGCGCGCGGTCCTCGATTGTGCCAAAGGGCGGCACTTTGGCGATAATCACCTCGGCACCGGCCTTGGTCAAGGCCTCGCGGATGCCGTGCCAGTAGTTGACCATCACGCCGTGGCCGACCTCGGCGGAGACGCTTTTCAAATCCGCGTCGTAGTCCTTGTCTCCCGAAGACCGCTTGACTTGCGGGAGCAGGAGCAAGTTCAAGGTGTCGAAGCCAGAGAGGCCGTGGCAGAGCACGATCGGATACTTGGGCGGTTTGTAGGAGCTGCGGAGCGTGCGGAACTTGTCCTTGATGAGGAGGAGGTCGTCCACGGGGCCCGCGGACTTGGGCGTGGAAAGCCACTTTTCCCGCAGCCAGGGCAAGAACGCCAGCACGAGGAGCGGCGCACGCCACGGAGCCAGTATGTACATTGCGGTGGTGAGTGCGGATGCGAGTGATGCATGTGTGCGATTTCAGTGGTGCATGTGTGCGATTTCAGTGGTGCATGCGGTGCGATCTCAGTGGTGCATGCGGTGCGAACTCAGTGAGTGCATACACGAGACAGCTGCAAACGAAGGGCCGGAAAGCCCGTTGGCGGCGCCGGCTCAGGCGGCACTTCTGGCTGTCGAGTTTCGTGCGCGGTCCCTGAAGCTCACCTGCCGCTCACGGCCTGCATCATGAGGTCCTTCACGCCGCCTAGCATGTTCAACGTCTTCATGCCCAAGCCACGGACAAACACCACCGGCGCGAGGTCTGTGGAGAACAACTTGTGCAACTTGTCGCACACGCCCATCAACGCGTGGTTGGCGGGCCACGCGGCGGCCACGTAGCGCTCGAGCACTAGCGTGGAGCCGAGGTCGAGGCCGCGGTCCACGCCTACCTCCAAGGCCTCCACCAATGCCGCCACGTCGCTCTGGCCCATGTTCAAGCCCTGGCCGGCCAACGGGTGCACCGTGTGGGCCGCGTCGCCGACCAACGCCACGCGCGGCGCCACGTAGGTGTCTGCGTGCAAGAGCTTGAGCGGGAAGCGGGCACGGGAGCCGTCCACGAGCTCGGCCACCGGCACGGGGAAGTCGTTGTCCAACGCGGCGTCGGGGATCTTGGAGGTGCGCCAGGCGATGTCGTCGACCACCAGCGCGTCGGCCGGATTTTCGCGGAGCACGCCGTAGATGTAGTTCAAGTCCGTTTCGTCCAAGGTCAAGGCCGCGTTGAGGAGGTGCGGGAACACGGCGGCGTCGACGCGGAGCAAGAGGTCGGCCAAGTCGGGCGTGGTGGACCACACGAAGGTGGCGTTGCCCTCGGGCAAGGGCAAGAGCGCCAACGGGCCCGTGGTGAGGAAGCGCTGCCACGCGACGGCGCGGAAGTCGTCGTACTGGAGGCGGAGCGTGCCCACCACGCCCCAGCGGTCGTAGCTCCAGCCGCGGGAGGCGATGTCGGCGTAGTGGCGCACGGGCGAGTTCTGCCCGTCGGCGCCCACCAAGAGGCGCGCCTGGTACACGTCGCCGTTGCTGAGCGACACCACGGGCCAGTCCAAGCCGGCGCCGGGCGCGATACTGTCCACGCGCGCGCCGTCCACCACGTTGGCGGTGTCCTCGGCGTCGCACTCGCCGTTGAGCTCGTCGATCTTGCGGAGGAGCGACGCCTGGATGTTGAGCACCTCGCACATGGCCGCGATGGCCGGCCGCTCGGGCGTGGCCGCGAGCCCCGTCTGCGCAAACGCCTGCGGCGCGGGCGCCGCGCCCGACGCGTCGAAGTGGATGCGGGCGTGCCGGTCCTGCGAGTCGTACACAATCATGTGGTCGTAGAACTTGGTGCGCGCCGCGTGCAAGAACGGCCAGCTGCCGGACTTGTCTTGCATGAATTGCACGGACTGCGGCGTGAGCGACACGATGCGGTTGGAGTACGCGGGCGGCGGGGCGGCGGCAAAGGCGCGGGCGGGCGCCAAGCTCAGCGCCTCCACCAACGTGCAGCTCAAGTGCTGCGTTTTCGGGCTGTTTTTGAGCGCGGCGAGGAGCGAGAGCCCGGCGGGGCCGCCGCCCACGATGACCACGTCCTGGAGCGTGGGCTGCGTCGAGAGAAACCGGCGGAGCATGAGAAAAGTGGTGTTGAGTGTGCGGGAGTGGGCCGCGCGCATGGCCCGTCTTTTCGGTCCCATTTGGCACTGGTCCGTTTTTTACTTTGGCTGGTCCTTTTTCGGCTCCACCCGGCACTGGTGCTTTTATGACTCTTTGTATCTCTGGCTTTTCAAATTGGCTTTTGGTTGGTTTTTCGATCAGCTTTTCGGTTGGTTTGCGGTTGGCTTTTGGGTTGGCTTATTGGTTTGGCCAGTGGGCCGTTTTCCGGGACCGCGGTGTGCGGCTGGTCTCTGTTTTGCCATCTTGGCCCCAGATGTTGAAGTCTGGCGGCCATCACACGCGGCGCGACGGGACACCGAGTTGTGGAAAAAACCGGCCCAATTTTGAATTTTGCCGTTGCCACTTTGGAGTGCCTTTTCTGGTGGGGCTTTTGGAGAGTTCAGGGCGCATCGCCTTGCGTGGCGTGCGGCTCGGTTTGCAGCCCACTTTGGGCCAAAGTCGAGCTCCGCCAGAACGCCAGCACAAGCCGTTTTCGCCCCAAACCAAAACTCGCCGCGTCGACACTGACTTTCGATTTATTTCCCGGCGCCTTCTTCCCGTATTTCTCTCCGTGCTGCTTTCAAATGCAGCGTTTTATGCCCTCTGCGCAGCACTCACCCAAAAGACGTGAATCACTTGAAGCACGCCACTCGGTGCTTCCGCCACCGCTGGCCTAGTTCTGCAGGCCACCGGCGCACTTGGGCCGCCGAACTTCTCTTGAGCCCGCCGAAATTCACAATGTGAGGTCTTTATTTTCACGCAATGCAGGCCGTTGTTGCAGTTAACCTGCTCTTTGCCGTTGCCTGTACAAGCTTTCGAGGTAGATGCTATAGCCTACCTGGCCTGTTTGTTGACCCCAACTTCCTCCAAACTGAGAAGCGACGGATTTGCAACAAGACTGCTTTTGGCAATTGCTTGTGAATTTCTCTTGGACTGATCTGTGGCTGCGTTTCGTGACGGCTCCTTGTGGCTGCTCTGTGACTGTTTAGACTGGCTTTTGTGACATTCTGTAACCATTGTTTAACTGTTTTAAAACGGCTTGTGTGACATTCTGTAACCGTTGTTGCAACTGTTTTGGGCCGACTCTTGTGAGTTTCTGCAACGACTGTTGCGACTGTTGGAACTTATTATCGGATCTGCTTCGATGACTGCTCTTTAACATGTTCTCCAACCACTCAACTGCTTTTTAGCTGCTTCGTTGACTGCTCTTTATGCTCTTCTTCAACTACGCAACTGCTTTTTGACTGCTTCGTGTCCTGCTTCTTTGAATTCTTCTTCAACTGCTTCTCTACCTGCTGCTTCAACTGCCCTTAGACTGCTTTTTTGACAGCTTCTTTGAATGCTTCGTCAACTGCTCGAGTGCTTTCCAAACTGCTTGTCTCACTGCTTTTTCAACTGCTTATTTAATCTCTTTTCAACTGCTTACTTCGTCGCTTTCCAACTGCTTAGTTTATCGCATTCCAACTGCTTCTTGAACTGGTCAATGTGACTGACTTTTGACTGTTTCTTCGACTGCATCGTCAAATGCTTCTTCCACTGCTCCTAAAACTACTTCTTGCAATGCTCAATACTGCTTTTTCTCAACTACTTTCAGTTCTTGAACGGCTTCTCAACTTTTATCATTTCTTGAACGGCTACTTATGTTCTTCCACAGTCAAGGGTGGCCGACTCGCCAGCGCAAAACAGCCTGCAACGCTCCGTTCCAACAAACCCAGCTGCAGTTCTCTGCATTTCTCTCGGCCCGCCCATCTCCACTGAGCTCGCTCGTGCCCAAAACAAACGAGCCACTCAAACCTTCTGCCGCTTCAGGGCCTCGTCCTCGCTCACGTCGAGCTCCTCCCCCTCCGAGTCGCTCTCCTCCTTCAACGCCTCCGCGTAGTACTTGACGGCGTTGGGGAACAAGTCGTGCACCAACAACAACGCCAAGTCCTCGCCGTTCTTGAACTCCTTGCCCGGCTTCGTGCCCGTCCACTCGAAAAACGCAAACAATGACTTCATGCCCTGCCGGTACTGCTTCTTCTGCTGCGGCGTGTACTCGCCCAGCTTCTGGCGGCGGATCTGCGCCGGGCAGATGTCGTGCAACTCCGCCGGCCACTGCACGTCCACGGCCTCGGACGTGAGCTTCTCCTCGCCGTCCTCGACGCTGGTCTCGAATTTCTTCGTCACCGTCTGGCTCGGCACCGCGCCGCTGTCGTCTTTGAACGTCACCACGATGCTGAAGTGGCGCCCGTCCACCTCGCCGTCCGTGTGGTCCACGTAGATGTCGGACACAAAGTCGAGGTACTTCAAGTCGTCGGGGCGCACGTACTCGGCAAAGTCGTCGTTTTCGGCGAGCACCACGTACCAAAACTGTGGGATTTCTGTCGTGAGCGCCCGGCGCCGGGCGTACAACGCCTGTGTTTTGCGGATGCGGAAGAGCTCCACCTCGCGCTCGGCGGCGCCCATTTCTTGCTCGCACGCGGCCAAGCGTGCAAGCGTGTCGCTGAGTTGTTCGGCGCTCATTTTGGTGTGAGATGCTTTGAGATGCTTTGAGATGCGACTTGAGATGCGACTTGAGATGCGACGTGATGCGACTTGAGGCGAATTGAGGCGACTTAAGCGAGATGAGCGGTTTGAAAGGTGTAGAAAGGGAATTTTACAGCATATGATGGTGAATAGAACCACAAAGAGATTGAAGGTTGCGCCGGGACGAGGAGGAACCTCAACTCAACTCAACTCAATCAATCAAAATCAGTTCAGACTCAAATCAACTCAGCTCGAATCATATCAACTCAAACCAACTCAGTTTAGACTCAACTTAAGTCGTTCATTGACTCACTTAATGCAGCTCCTCCATTGACTCAACTCAATGCAAGTCAATCACCAACTCAACTCAATGCAAGTCAATCGCCAACTCAACTCAACTCCACTCACATATCATCTCAACTCATCGCACTCAATTTCTCGCATCTGGCTCTCCTGACTACTTTTTTGCAGTCACGTAAATCGAAAATCATCCCAGGCTTCTCTGTGGTGTTTGTACTCCATGACCCTTAAAATTCTCTACAAAAGTCTCAGTGAGCCCGGCTTCAACCCGGCTCCACATCTTAATTGCAAGGATTCATTCAGCAATCAGCGTAATCCTAGAAAATGTGTGTTGTGTCTATCTATTCGTCTGTGCAGCATCAAACTCGAAGCGGTTTCGCAACGGGTTCCGATGCTCACTTTCTCCCGCCCATCCTGGTCATCTCAGGCCGTTTGAACGGAACGCGCAAAACGGCAATCTTGTAGGTGGCCGCCTCCTTCTTCGAAATGCCCAAGGACTCGGCCATGGTCACGCCCACCGGCTTGACGGTGGCGCCCAAGGCGCGGAACAAGCCCACAAGCTTCGTTGGCTTCATGTTCAACTCGTGCGTCAACGGCACGAGCTCCAACACAAAGCCCTCCACGTGGAAAAGAAGCGCCAACAAGTGACACACCAACTTGTCCTCGTGGAACGGGTCGATGACGAACGAGCGGTCCTTGGACTTGCCAAAGGCGGTGGTTCTCTGCGCCGTGAAGCGCTCCAAAATGCCGTCCACCAAGAGCTCCAGCGGCTTGTTGCCCAAGCGCTCCATGAGCGTGGTCTTGTCGCGCACGCGCCGGTTGTGGTACACGCCGAGCAACAACGCCGCGTAGTACAACATCGCCACCTTCTGCGTGGAGCCCGCGGCAATGTTTTTCGCCAAGCTGTTGTTGACAAATGCAGATTTGCCGTACGGCAACGCCTCCACGCGCTTCTCCACGTCGTCCTCCTCCATCAACGCGGCGACGCGGATCAGCGCGAGCTCGCGGCCCGGTATTATCGCCTCCACCGGGTAAATGTCCTCCACGCTCGTGGCCGCCTCGTCCGCCACCGGCGTGGGCCAGTTGCCGCTGCTGCTCTCCTGCATCTCCTGTCTCGTGGGCAACGCCACCGTGTACTCCCGCACGTTGTCCACAATGTCCATCTCCATGTCCTGCAACTTCCCGGCGTCGATGCGGTTCTTCTCCAAGTTGACGATGGCGGCCTTGGCCTTCTTGGTGCCGAAAGCCTCGCCCAACGCGTTCCGCTTGACCACGTTCCGCAAACCCCGCGACCGGATCCGCGGCCCCTTGTGCACGCGGTTTTCCAACGAGGTCACCGAGCCGGCCACAAGCGGCGCCTTGAAGAGCTCCACCGACTTGCTTTTGGCGTCGTACACGGCAACCACGTAGTCGTGGTCCGCGGGCGCCTGTGACGTCTCGCCGTTGTACTCCAACGTGGCGCTCTCGCCGTGGAGCACGTACTTGTGTTTGTTGGCCTGGTGCTGGTAGAGGTCGAATTTGCTCTCCTGGGGAATTTGCAAGCCGTTGAAAAACGAGCCCACGACAAACGAGGGCGTTTCCGAGGCCCGCGCCACGGCCAACTCCGTGGTTTTCGTTTGTTTCTTGCCCATGCCGCTGCGATGTGATGTGCCTGGTGCACTTTTTCTTCTCATCCCAGGTGTGCTGGTGCGCGCACGCACGCCGCTCTAACTCCACCACACCTCAAACTGCATCTTTATGCATCTCACCTACTATGAAGTGCTTGGCGTGGACGCGGAGGTGACGGCCCGGGACTTGCGGGCAGCCTACCACGCCCGCCTCCTCCTGGCCCACCCAGACAAAAAATCCGTTCTGAAGCCGGCCCCAGAGCCCGCCAACTCCTCCAAGGCGTCGGGCTCGGTCTCCATCGGCGACATCAAAACCGCCTACGCCACCTTGAGCGACGAAGCGGCCCGCAGAGCTTACGACGAGGAGCTCCGCACGGCTTTCAAGAAGCAGGGCTTCAACATCACCGGCGCCGGGCTCGATTTTTACACGTTGGCCGACTTTGCCGAAACGGAAGACGCGGGCGGCGACGTGACGTGGGTCAAGGACTGCCCGCGGTGCACGACGCCGGCGTCGATCGAGCTCCGGGAATGCGACCTTGAGCGGGGCACTGCCGACGGCTCCGGCGGGTTCCAGATCGTGGCGCCGTGCCAGACCTGCAGCTTGTGGATCACCGTCTTGTACGAAGAGCTGTAGCCTCCGCCGCTAGCCGCGCTTCCACTTCTTGTCCGCGTCCACGATCGCGGACAACGCCTCCGCCATCACCTCCATGTCCGCCATGAGGTTCACGTGGCCGGCACCGGAGGAGAACTTGCCCACGATGTGGCCCGTGCCGTGCTTCGGGTCATGCATCTTGAAGCCCTTGTTCTCGGGCATCAACCATTTCTGGTGCACCACGCCGTCGCCGCGGCCGTAGAAGAACTCGTAGTAGTTGCCGTCCTTGATGTCCTGACGCCCCGTCACGTGCAGCCCCCGCACCGACGGCACCTTGTTGCCGTACACCACCGCCATGGGCGGGTACTGGTCGCGCAACTCGGGTTTGTACTCCAAGCCAAGAAGAAACTGCTTTGTTTTTTTCAACGTATCGCTCAAGTACCTGTAGGCGTCGGAGAAGGAGATGGAGAAGCGCGCCTCAGAGGCGTCGTCGGCGGGCGCGGTCGGGCTCAGCGCACGGCCCATCTTGTGGCGCTTCTGCATCTGCAGGTTGGTGAACAACGTGGGCTTGGACTTGCGGTTGATGCCCGCGGGAAGAAGCTTGATTTTGGACGTGAGGGTGCTGATGGTGGTGGTGGACGACAGGAGGTCCTCGTGCTCGGCGGCCACCACGTCGTCGATGGCGGCGTGGTCCTCCTCGAGCGCTTTCCGCGTCGAGGACACCAAGGGGCTGAGGTTGTACTCCACCCAGGTGTCGGGGTTGAAGTAGTCGAGGTCGTAGTGCTCGCCCGTGGTCTTGTTGGAGAAGACGCGCCCGTGCAAGGGCAAGAAGGCGAACAGCGAGCGCATCATGAAGTTGGTCTCGAAGGTCAAGATCTTGTCGGAGAACATCACCAGGTCGCCGTAGCGCACGGGGCCGAGGATGTTGAGGCACTCGGAGGGCACGCCCACGTAGACGAGCCCGCGGAACAAGTCCGGGCGCTGCTGCACGGCGGCGTGGGCCACGAGGCCGCCCATGGAGTGCGCCACGACAATGACGCGCTGGCCCGTCAGCCGCTGGAGCTTCTCCATGCACGCCACGAGCTGCCGCGCCGGGATGTCCAACGAGAGCCGCCAGTCGTAGCCGAACTCGTGCACGGTGGTCTTGCCGTTGTCGAGGCGCTTGAGGAAGCGCTTGCAGATGTCGAACGGGCCGATGTTCTTGAGCACGCCGTCCGGGTAGATGAGGTCTGTGGCGCGGGCCTCGTCGTCGGGCCGCGGCCCGAGCAAGAGGTTGATCTTGCGCAAGTTGAGGCCGGCCTTGAGCGGGATCCACACGCGCTTGCCCGTGGCGGCGTCGCGCAAGATGGAGCCGCGGTAGCCGCCCAACACCACCACGGGGCCCAGGAGCTCGGCGAACACCGACAGCTTCTCCTTCTTGACGATGAACTCGGGCAAGAGCTCGGAGATGTTCTCCTTGAGCGACTGGCGCACCGCGCGCATGCGCACGTCGTCGGTGCCGCGCACCAGCGCAAACACCCGCGCCTCCTGGACCGTGTCCACGGACTGCTGGCGCTCCAAGCGGAGGCGGAGCTCCTTGACGTCCGCGTCCTCGTCGTGCCGCGCGAACGGCAACTTGAAGTTGTGGCGGATCAGCGCGAGCCCGCCGAACGGGAGCGACCCGAACGGGAGCGAGAACAGGAACACCTTGGGCGGCGCCTCGTCCTTGTCGCCCGCGGTGTCGCCCGCGGCGCCCGGCTCGCCCACCGCGATCTCGTCGCCGCCCACCAATGACAGCGCGTCCTGCTGCGTGAGGTGGCGCTGCACCGGCGGGCGCCCGGCGGCTCCGGGATCCTCGGGCTCCGGGCTGAACTCGTCAAAGTCCGAGTCCGAGAAGTCCGACACGGCGCCGGACGCCGCCAGCGTGTGCACCTGCTGGTGGCGGTGCTTGGGGCTGCCGGAGTCTGCCATGGTGTAGAAGATGGAGTAGTAGGTGGATGTGCAATTGGCGCGCGGGTGTGGGTTTGGAATCGCGGGGAAGCCGCGGGCCGGGGTTTTCGGGCTCGGCTCGACTTTTCCGGCGGCTTGCCGGGTTGTGCGGCGCTGGGTGGCAGAATTGCTTTGGTTGCCGTTGGTTCAGGGCTGGTTTTTTTTTTTCTGTATCCGCCGCTAGGTTGGGTTTATTCCCGGGGTTTTGCGTGTTGCAGCCACTTCCATGCGATGGCAAATGCAGCACTGCGCGATGGAAAAGCAGGCGAGATCGGCAACGCAGGCAGCCATCGCGCGGGAGAAGCAGCAAACGGCGGCTTCGTGCACGGAGTTAGTTTGGGCCGTTTCAGCGCCGTGTGGGGGCTGTTTCCGCGCCGTTTCAACGCCGTTTCAGCGCCGTTTCATGGTCGTTTCGTCGCCGTTCCATCCCGTTTCACGGCTTCACAGCCGGCCACTTGGCCGACTCGCATCACATGACAACTTACATTGCGGACTAGAAGCAATTGACCGATGGAATGCAGCAATGTAGCGACTGGTAAAGCACAAGACTTGCCAATACGAAAGGCACCACGAATTGGCCCACCACGAATGCAGCACACTTGATGCTGGGATGAGTTCAAAGTGCACATCGGGCGACGAACCGGGCTGTTGCTGAGCAATTGCTAGAGGAGCTCGAGTGGCTTGTTTTTGGTCGTCTTCTGTGGAGCTGGTTCGGTTGCTTGGTCTTTCATTGAAATCCGTGGCCTGGACTAGCTCGATGTCATTTAGTGTTTCTCTTTGTCTTTGGTCTTTGAGACTTGTATTCGTGATTTAGTTATTTGTCTTAGTATTGTGGTTTTTTGGCTACTTGGTCTTTGAATTGGCCATTGAATTCCGTGGTCTGGACTGGGTCTATGTTCCTAAGTTTTTCAGTCTTGGTCTTGGTCTTTGATTTACAGTCATATAATTATTCTCTTTTAGTCTTTGGCCTTTGGCCTTGAGCTTTTGTTCTTTGGTCTTTGACTTTTTGGCTCTTGTAATTTAGTTATGTGGCTTAGTTATCTCGTTTCTGTTACTTGGTCTTTGGCTAAAAGGTTATTCAATTCCGTGGTCTACGGGGCCAGGTCTATGTTATTTAGTTTTTCTCGTTGTCTTTGTCTTTGGTCTTTGGAGCTTTGTCTCTTGTGAGCTAGTCATTTACTCTTCAATTATCTGATTGTTGTTTACTTGACTTCGGTTGAGTAGTGGTTAAATTCCTGGTCCTCGAGACTTGGTCTACAGTTATATGGCTGTTCTGTTTTTGGCTGTTCAATCTTTGGCTGTTCAATATTTGGCTATTTGGATATTTGGTTTCTGGTTATTTGGTTATTTGGTTATTTGGTTATTTGGTCATTCGGTAATTTGGTTATTTGGTTATTTGGTTATTTGGTAATTCGAGATGTGGTGTTTGGTCATGGGTTTTGTTGTCTTCGGTACTTTGGTTGTCTCGTTCTTTGCTCTAGTTAATTGGTTATCTCTTCATTTACTTCCTAATTTCTTGCTTCTTTGGTTTTTGGTAACTCTATTATTTAGTCGATTGCTTCTTCGTTTCTTTGCTTCTTCGGTCCTTCGATTGCCTCTTTGCTTCTTTGCTTCTTTGGTTTTTTTCTTTGTTTTTGGTCCTTGGTCTTTGGTCTTTGGTCTTGATCTTTGGGAATTCATTTCTTTGAATCAAAAATTCAGTCCTCGGTTCTTCGGCTCTGTGCTATCTTCATCTGATTTCTGAAAGCATTTTCTCTCGAATGCTCTGCATCTTTCTTTTTTTGTTTCTTTGGTCTTCCGTTCTTTGCTTGTTTCTGACATTTGCCACTTTCACTACTCCGTTTCCACCCTTTCTTCCCTTCGCCCACTTTCTGTACCCTTCTCATGTCTTCTCGTCTACTCTTTGCAATTCCTTGTGTCTTGTCTATTCCTTCTAGCATCAAGACTGACGGCTTGATAGTGGAGACATTTGAATTACGGCTTGATAATGGAGACATTTGAATGACGGCAGTGATCAGGAAGCTGTTTGGTTTCACAGTCTCGATGAAAAAGATGTTTGATTTACGGTCTTGAGAATGAAGCTATTGAAGTTACTGTTTCAGTGGAGGTATCTGAAGAGACATTGTAACAGTGTGGCCAGTCTTGCTACCTTGAAATGACTGATTCAGACAGCTCGCTGTGCAAGTCTCTTGCACCGCTCTCTTCTCTTCCTTGCATCTTTTCCTTTCACTTCACTTTTTTCCATTATCCCTTCACCTGCCATTTTCCTGTTTCTTGCCTTTTCTTGCATCCATCTCCTCGCATTCTCGGTTCCACACTCTCGACCAGCGGACCTCTACCCACCTCGGGAGAATCCGCTGCAAAAAAAAATAGTCAGCCTCGCTTTCAATTTGCAAAAAATGCTGACCACAGTATCTGGGGTGAGGCAGCTCTACGCACCAAAGCCAGGCAAGAAAGAGAAAGGAACAAAAGACAGAACAACAACATAACAGCCAAAAGCAGCCACAACATAACAACCAAAAGCAGCCACGACACAACAGTAAAAACATCAGAAAAGAGAACAGCATAACAAAATAAAAAAGAGGAAATTCGAAAAATCGAGAAAAACGTCGCACCATGACTGCAACCCAGCAGTGCCCAAAGTCGCACCCGTTCTTCGCGCTCGCCACCATTCCCACCACTATGCTCCGTGTTCCCCTCTGGACCCGCCAGGCACTGCGCCGGGCCGCCGGCAAAAACCGCCTCTGGAGCCGCCTCGTCCACGCGTCCGCGCCGCGCCGCCAGAAAAACCCCGTCCACGACGAGATCGAGAAGCTCCGCGTGCTCAAGAAAAAGTTCGACGCCGCCGGCATCTTGGACAAGATCAAGCTCGGCGCCGAGCTCTCCGCACAGGAGCACAAGGTGTTGCAGCTCAAGTACCACACGCCGCCCGCCGCCGAGGTGCCGCTTCACGTGGCCCGCCCGCTCGACGCCGCCGCCGTGCGCCACTACAAGGATGCGTTGGTGTTTTTGTTGGCCCGCTTCTTGGCCGAGCTGGACCTCTGCAGAGACACCGCGGTGTTCAAGGACAACCTCGCCGCGGCCGTCGCCGCGGACTTCCACGCACAGCACCCGGACGCGCCGCCGCTCGCGGCCGCAGACGTGGCCGCCGTGTTCGACGCCTTCTTCCGCCTCCTGAACCAGATCAACACCGTGGAGGACATCCGCTTCCTGGACGCGGCCGCGCAGACGCTCTTCGCCGCGTGCAGCGACTTGTCCGCCGCGCTGCCCGACGCCTTGGGCCACGACCCCGCCGTGGTGGCGCACTGGCGCGACATCCACGCGCTCTTCATGTCCGTGCCCTACGCGGACGCCGGCGCCGCGGTCGTCAACCCGTTGGTGCCCGTCGCCGACGACTTCGCCAAGCTCAACGACCTCTTGAAGTCCCAGCTCGGTGGTGCCGCGTTCGCCCGCAACAGCGACCCGCAGCCGGACCCCGCCAAGAAGCTGCCGCCCAAGCCCGCGGCCAAGTACATCGACTTCGAGTTGAGCGGGCAGCACATGCGCTTCTTCTTCATGGGCGCCGTCGGCGGCCTCGTGTTGTTCTTTGTGTACACCTCGCAGGAGAAGAACACCGAGATCTCCTTCCAGGAGTTCACCGCGGACTTCTTGCGCCGCAACTACGTGGCGCGCATCCGCGTGGTCAACAACAGAACCGCGGTCGTGGAGTTGAACGACAACGGCCGCGCCCACCACACCGGCCCGCACGACTTCTACTTCACCATCGGCAACATCGAGTCCTTCGAGCGCAGCTTGCGCGCCGTGCAGAACGAGTTCGACATCCCGGACCTGTTGCGCACGCCCGTCGTCTACGTCACCGAGGGCAGCATGGCCAAGGTCTTGGTCAACTTCCTCCCCACCTTGTTGTTCCTCGGCGCCATCTACTACATGACGAAAAAGGCCTCCATGGGCGGCATGGGCGGCCCCTTGGGCTTCGGCAAGTCCACCGCAAAGAAGTTCAACCAGGAAAAGGACATCAAGACAAAGTTCAAGGACGTGGCGGGCATGGACGAGGCAAAGGAGGAGGTGATGGAGTTTGTCAAGTTCTTGCAGAACCCGGCCAAGTACGAGAAGTTGGGCGCCAAGATCCCGCGCGGCGCCATCTTGTCGGGCCCTCCCGGCACGGGCAAAACGTTGATTGCCAAGGCCACCGCCGGAGAAGCCGGCGTGCCGTTCTACTCCGTGTCCGGCTCGGAATTTGTGGAGATGTTCGTCGGTGTGGGCGCCTCGCGCGTGCGTGACTTGTTCAAGACGGCGCGCGAGAACGCCCCCGCCATTGTGTTTGTGGACGAGATCGACGCCATCGGCAAACAGAGATCCAAGGGCAACGCCAGCGGCGCCAACGACGAGCGCGAAACCACGTTGAACCAGTTGCTTGTGGAGATGGACGGCTTCGACACCTCGGACCACGTGGTGGTGTTGGCCGGCACGAACAGAGCTGACATCTTGGACAAGGCGTTGATGAGACCCGGCCGTTTCGACCGGCACATTTCCATCGACAACCCGGAGTTGCAGGGCCGCAAGGAGATCTTCGAGGTGCACTTGAAGAAAATCAAGTTGGTGCAAGACATCGACAAGGACTTGCCCGGCCGCTTGGCCGCGTTGACGCCCGGGTTTTCCGGCGCCGACATTGCCAACGTGTGCAACGAAGCCGCGTTGATTGCCGCGCGGTACAACGCGCAGTCCGTGACCTTGCGCCACTTTGACTTGGCCATCGAGCGTGTCATTGGCGGTGTGGAGAAGAAGTCCAAGTTGTTGTCGGCGGAGGAAAAGCGCATTGTGGCGTACCACGAGGCCGGCCACGCGGTGTGCGGGTGGTTTTTGAAGCACGCGCACCCGTTGCTCAAGGTGTCCATTATCCCACGAGGCCAGGGCGCCTTGGGCTACGCGCAGTACTTGCCGCCTGACCAGTACCTCATGAGCGCGTTGCAGCTCTACGACCGCATGATCATGACGTTGGGCGGGAGAGTGTCTGAGGAGTTGAACTTTGCCTCGGTGACGAGTGGCGCGTACGACGACTTCAAGAAGGTGACGAGCATCGCGCAGTCGATGGTGTTGCGGTTCGGCATGTCGCCGCGCGTGGGCATGGTGAACTACGCGGACACGCAGGGCCAGGACTCGATGACCAAGCCGTTCAGCGACGCCACCAACAAGACCATCGACCAGGAGATCGAGCGCATTGTGCGCGAGTGCCACGAGAAGTGCACGCAGTTGTTGACGGAGAAGGCCGAGCTGGTGGAGCTCGTGGCGCAGGAGTTGTTGAAAAAGGAGTTCATCACGCGCGAGGACATGATCCGGTTGTTGGGCAAGCGCCCGTTCGCCGAGACCAACGACGCGTTTGACAAGTACCTCGACGGAAAAGATGCGTTCAAGAACGAGCAGCCCAGCGACGAGAAGAAGGACGAGTGATTGTATATAGCTGATGAAAAGAAGATGAACGGACACGCCACGCGAGCAGCTTGCAAAAGTGGCCACTAGCAATGTAGAAGAGGCGTTTAAAGAGCCGTCGAGGTGCTACCTGAGCCAGTACTTAACTGAAACTGAGCAATGTACTTACGGAAAACAGCATGTTACTGAAGCTGCAAAGCCGCGATTTTGGAAGCTAAACAAGAGGTTTATGTTTTTGAAAGCCGGCGATTTTGAAAGCTGACTATGAAGGTTTACTGGGTTGAAAGCGAACGATGAAAGCTCGCCATGGAAGCAAACCATTCTTGCAGCTGACTAAGTTGGCATTCTTTAAGGCTGACTAGAAGAAACAATCACAGAAGGCGAAATCACAGGCGAAATTACAGAAGGCCAAATAGAATTTCAAATCACAGGAGGCCAAATCACAGCCACCTAAATCACAACATAAATCATTGACAAAGATCGTAATTATAGCTTGTGGTCATGGATAAATTTGTCATAGATGATGATATATATAGGTGAAGGTATCTTAGATAAAGGTATCATAGATGAAGGTATCATAGATGAAGGTATCATAGATAAAGGTATAAGGAGGAATTATAGATGTGGTATCATAGATGAAGGTATCATAGATAAACGTATCATAGATGAACGTATCATAGATAAAGGTAACACATATGAAGGTATCCAAAAGTATTGTAGATGAAGATATCAGAAGTTACCATAGATGAACGTATCAGAGGGTCTCACAGATGAACGTATCAGAAGGTATCATGGATGAACTTACCATTGTTAATGGTACCATAGATGTATACATCATGAAGGCATGAGTCAAGTTAGGTATGGGTGTGAGCAATCAACACGAATTTTCACTCAAATCCTATTATACCATAGCACCAGCTGATGAACACACCTAAAAAACAATACTGGTACTGTCCACTGCCCCGAAGCTGTTAAATAAGAACCAGTTCGAACGCTGCTAACAATATTGTTCTGGTGGCTCCCCAACACCTCTCCGTGATACACAACCTCCACATTTGATACATAGCACTTTGCCTCTATCCAAGAAATCTACCCTTTATCCATAGCTTCAAGGTTTTTCTTTTCTTGCCAAATTCAAGGCATCACTATCTCAAAGTCGAAGAATATAGGCGTGGCCCTCCGCTGCACCTTTTCGCACCACGGGCTGCAAACTTTGAGAATCGCTTTACCGCCACCTCGCCTCTTTTCAGTCTTTCACTTTTGCCGACAGCTGAGCCCCTTTTGCCTGGGTACAGATCTGGAGAACAAAGCGTCGGCCAAGCCCAGTGAGTGTGAGTGTCCAAAGAGAAAGTGATGGATGTGTCCGAAAGATAGAGGCCCAGGTGAGGAGGCTGGAAGTCGGAAAAGATCATACAAGACAGAAAAAAAAAGCCGCCAAAAAACATAAGCCACAAAAAGCCACAAAAGAATGACTTGTGTTGAACGAAAAAGAAAAGATGCAGAGGAGCCCCCAAAGCAGCCCCGAAACGCCCCAGAATTGGTGTATATTCCCACCGGCGCGCCATAGTCGCACTTTCGCGCAAACAACAACTCCTTCATCATGGACCACATCGAGGAACCGCAGGACGAGGGCGTGCGGTCGCCGCGGCAGCCGCGCACGCAGCACAAGACGCTCGCCGGGTTGGACTTGGACCCCGAGGACGAGTACGATGACGAGTACGACGAGTCTGCGGTGAAAAACGAGGAGCAGGACGGCGAGAACGAAAACGAAGACGACGACGACGACGCGGACGCGGACATGGATGCAGACGTGGACGCAGACGTGGACGCGGACGTGGATGTGGACGCGGACGCGGACGGGGACGTGGACGTCGAGCTCGACGACGAGGACGACGACGTGGCGCCCAAGCGGCGCGGGCGCAAGCGCAAGGACGAGGAGGTCAAGGCAGAGCCGGCCGAGGGCGAGGCCAAGGAAGGCGGCGACGAGCCGCCCAAGAAAAAGGGCAAGAAGCGTGGGCGCAAGCCCAAGATCCGCCCGCCCGAGGACGTGTTCTACGACGACAAGGGCAACGAGATCAACGTCAAGAACGACGAGGTGGTGATTGAGGACGAGGACCCGCAGGGGCTCGCCAAAATCGACGCCAACGGCTTCTTGCAGGGCGACCGCCGCTTCCGTATCAAGACGTTCACGTTGCTAGGGAAGGGCGACCGCCAGTACATGGTGTCTACGGAGCCCGCGCGCTTGGTCGGGTTCCGCGACTCGTACCTCTTGTTCAAGACCCACTTGACGCTCTTCAAGAAGGTGTGCACGCACGAGGAAAAGATGGACCTCATCCAGCGGCACTTGATCCCGACGTCCTACAAGGGCCGCTCGGTCAACTTGGTCACCGCACGCTCCATCTACCGCGAGTTTGGCGCCCGCATGCTCGTGGGCGGCAGGAAGGTGGTGGACGACTTCTGGGAGGCGCGCGCGCGCGAGCGCGGCGACGTCGAGGGCGAGTACGCGGACCCGGAGGAGCCGGCCAAGATGGGCGTGGCCGCGGGCGACTTCCAGGCGCAGGCCACGGGCTCGGCCTTGATCAACTACCAGGCAGACCCGACCTGGATGTACCAGGTGGCGATGCAGACCGTGGAATTCAACAAGGGCTTGACCGAGGCCCGCAACCAGGTGTGGTTGCGCGGCATCAAGGACACCTACAGCGGCTTCAACTTCTACCCGCGCTCGAGCCAGCCGACGCGCTGCAAGTTTGTCAAGACCGCCGACGCCACCACGCTCCTGTGCTCGCTCCGGCTCCAGAACCCCAACATCCGCAAGACGGTGACCGGCTTGGCGACGGTGCCCCAGGACGTGTTCGCCGCGGTCGACGACGAGACGAAACAGGCCATTCTCGACCAGCAGGAGTACGAGAGAAGCGTCTACGAGCAGCGGCTTTAATTGTCTCGAGATGCGCCCCTCGGCGCACCACGCCGGCGGCGCTGCTCGCCTGCGCTCCTGTTCGGCTGAATTCTAGATGCCGAGCGCCCAAAAACAAAAGCCTTCACGGACCATCTATGCTCATCGACGTCCACTGAGTTGTCCGTTTGCAAAAGATGACGTCAACCCTACAAATACACTGTACAATGCCATGTTCATCCTGAAACGTTTTTTCTTTTTTTTCTTCTGCTACTCGAAGCGTCCACAATCCCCTCGCCGGCTCTGCGTACTCGCGAGCGCGTGGCCACGGTGGTGGAGCTGCTTCACTGTCAAATGAACGTACCTCTAATCGTTTTCGTAGTCCTCCTCTGACTGGATGGAGTCCGGCGGCGAGTCGTCAATGTCGTCAAACACGAGCGCGCCGTCCTTGAGCTCCTTGGGCGTGATGCCCTGTTTCTCCATGTGCGCGCGGAGCTCGAAGTCCACCTTCGTCTTGCGGCGCCCCACGTGCACGGTGATGTCGCCCTCGTCCACAATCTCGGCGTGCTTTTTCGAGTACGCCACCTCGGCCTTGGCCTCCTTGCCCGAGATGCGGTGGTTGACGCGGATGTGCTTTGCAAGCGTGTCGTGGCGCGTGAAGATGCGTGGCCCCACGGTCGGGTCCTGCTTCACGCACACAAAGCATTTGAAGAGCTTCTTCTTCTTCAGGTGCACCGTCTCCTGGTGGCGGATCAACTCGTACTTGCGCGAGAAGCGGCGCAAGCAGAGCTTCTCCGGCTCGTCCGGGCACGGGAGCCGGCACTCGTGGATCACGTCCGGGTCGTAGTTGGACAGGCGGCTGGTGACCGCGCTGTCGGCGTTCTTGATGACGCGGTGCGCCGCCAACTTGGCGTCCACCGCGTTCAGCTTGCGCTTGCGGTGCTGGCCCTTCTTGGCCTTGCCGTCCTCCTTGACGATCTCGAAGCCCGAGTCCGGCTCGCGGAGCTTTTCGTCAAAGTCGCCGGGCGTGAGCGCCAGCTCGGACGGCGTGGGCGAGAACGACGGCGACGCGCACGCCAGCGACTCCTCGCTCCACGGGCGCTCCTGCCGCTGCTGCTGCTGGCGGTGCGCAGCCACAATCTCCGCCCGGAGCGACTGCTGCTTGAAGGTGTATTTCTGGTGGTCGCGCATGAAGCGTGCGTAGCACTCGTGCAAGTCGAAGCGGATGAGCTGGAGGAACTGGTAGAACGCCGGCCGCCATCGGAGCAAGTTGTACACCTCCCAGTAGTTCAAGCTCATCATCACGGTGGTCAAGTACCGGATCGTGGCCGTGGCCAACTCGATGTTCTGCAGGTCCGTGGCGATGCGGAGGAGCACGTCGAAGCACTTTTCCACCACCACGTACAACCGCGACTCGGCCGGGTTGTCTGCGGCGGCGAACCGCGCGAGCTGCTCGCGCAACCGCCGGTACTTGCCGGCCACCGCGCTGGTCTGCTCGCGCAGGAGATTGCCGTCGTAGAGCAACGACGCCACTTTGAACACGTGTTCGCCGTAGTCCTCCGTCGTGGCGGGGTTGCAGCCGACCAACACGCTGACGACGTCGGCGAGCGGGACGGAGTTTTCGGGGAGCCACAGCTGCGTGAACCCGTGGGCAAAGCGCTCCCGCGGCTCGGCTGGCGGCGCCGGCAGGGGCCCGGGCGCTGTGGCTGCGGCTGCGGCTGTGGCTGTTGCCGGCGGCTCTCGCGCGTCGGCGGCTAGCTCGCTGGTTTCGGCCGCGGAGGCCTTCGGGTCCGGCGCTCTGGCCGCCTTGGCCACATGCGCCATGGCCTCGTAGTCCTCGCTGGGCCGCGCCTCCAGCGTCAACGCCGAATAAACGTACTTGGCCATGGAGTCCTGCAGCGGCTGGTCCAAAACGGGGCTGCTTTGGCTCATGGCTGGGAAAGGGACGGGTGCGGTCTGGAGCGGCGGGTTTTGGGGCGCTGGGTGCTGGCGGAGGGGTGGGTCACGTGCCGGGGTCAGCGGGGGGGAAGCGGCGGGTGGGCGGTGCCGGTCTGTGGCGGCGTGGTGGGGTGGAGTATCGACTGCAAAAAGGGAAGAAGTGGTCAAACTTTCTGGGCCGCGCACGCCTCGCATAGCGAGAAAGGGCAGGCGGGGAGCGGAAGACAGCGTGTGAGAGATGCTAGCGCGCACGTGAGTGTCGGGTGTTAGTAGGGGTATGAACCGGCGGGGCGGGCGGCGGGGGCGCTGGAGGCCCCGCTCTGCTCTGCGCCGCTTGTGTTGGTGGGGCGTGGTCCGGGGCGCCCGGCTCCTGGGCCGCGCACGCCCCATTTTGCAGCCACCACTACATTTTCTTCCCGGTGTCGTCCGCGGGCCCACGCCCGAAATTGGCGTCGCCGCTACTCGGCTCTTCGTACCCGTATTTCCCCGGGTCCTGGCGGCTGGGGTGTGTGGGGGGCGCTGCCGGCGGCGGCGAGTATGCTGCTGGGTACAGCCCGTAGTACTGGTACTGCAGAGCGTCGGGACCAAATGGCATTGGCACGCCGTAGAAGAACTGGCTCCCAGGGTATGCCTGCGGCATGTTGTACGGCGGGTAGCTCCCGGAGAGCGAACCTTCCTTGCCGTCGGTTTTTTCGTACCCTTTCTCGGGCCCAGACCCGTACGCCGGGAAGAAGTCCAGCGGCGCTTTTGGCTCGCCCTTGGAGTTGGGCGACGTGTTGGCCACGGCGCCAGGCATCACTGCCACAGGGCCGCTTTCTGGGTTCAAGGTGTTGGCGTAGCGAGATGGCTGCGACACTGACCCTGATGGTGCGATGGAGCCCTGCTGTGCGATGGAGCCCTGCTGTGAGATGGAGCCCTGCTGTGAGATCGACCCTTGAGAAACGGAGCCTTGCTGGACAGCAGGCTGTGCCATGGATCCGTGTTGCGTTCCAGGCCCCGACTGAGTGTTGAGTGGTTGCAAGTTGGACCCTTGCTGGGAAATGGACCCTGTCTGAGAAATGGACCCTGGTTGCATGGACCCTTGTTGTGAAATGGGCCCTAGTTGGCCCGCCGGCGGCTGCTCCATTGGAACCTGGCCCGCATTCCACATCCCCGCCACTGGCGGGTATGCGTATGTTCGTGGCGCGTAGCGGGGGTTTTCCGCCAACAGCCCGTCCTCAAACTCGGCGTTTTGTTTCGCGAGAATCACGGCGATCTTGTTCTTTCTTCCCGTGATTCCGTGCTTTCTTCTGATGTGCCGCGCGAGCGAGTCGTGCCGTGGGTAACACTGGTTTTTGCGCCCGTTCTGCAAGCAGAATTGGCACCGGTAGATTTTCTTTTTGGTGGCATGCACAAACTCCTGGTGCCGCAATAGCTCGTTTTTACCGTAGAACAACCGCAAGCACGGCTCTCCGGTGTTCTCGTCCACGAGCGTGCACTGGTGCGTGTACGGCTTCGTTAATCGCTTCTTGGCCATGTTTTTGTACGTGTTTTCGTACACAGAGTGCACGATTGGGAGCCCCTCCAAGGAGCGGTCCACCCGCTTTTCCTCGTTTTCCAACAGCGCCAAGGCCGAATCTGTGGAGTACTCTTCTTCGTCGGAGCTCGCGCCGGACTTGAAGGTGTGGTAGTCCTTCAAGATTCTTCTTTCGTGCAAGATGATAAACGAGTGCTTGGCGCCAATGTCCTTTGGCTCTGGCTTTTTGGCGGGCTCGGCCGATTTGGGAGGCTCGGTGCGCGGGAGCTTTTGTGGCTTGGGCGTGGCTGGCTGGGGCTTTCCCCGGCGCTTTTTCGTCGCCAGCTTGTCCAAGCGAAGATCGATGTAGGGCACCAAGGGCACCTTGTTCATTTTCTCCTCTGCGTTCGTGGTGTTGACTGGGTGGTACGAGAAGTTGTAGAACGGGAACGGGAACGGGTACTGTAGGCCCTGTCTCAAGTTGAAGTTCATGTAGTTGGACGGCGGCTTGACGACGTGGCCGAACGGCGTGTGTTTGACGTCGAAGTCGAGCAACGCCAAGAAGCGCTCCAAGTTGGGGACCATGTGCAATAGGTGGTAGAGCTCCCAGCACTCGAGGTTGTAGATCAAGTTGACCAAGAAGCGCGTTATTAGCGACGACAACGACAAGTTGAAGTACAGCGCCGAGATCTCCATGAGAGGCTCGAAGTTGTCGATCAAGATGCGCGAGAGGTAGTCGTTGGGGTACTTTTTGGGCCCGTCCTTGGGCTTGGGCGTGGTGGACACCATGTTTTTCACCAGCTGCTCCCAGTGCAGCCTAGCGTCGTCGTCCAACGCGGGCTCCATGAGGAGCGAGAGCAGCTCGGTGAGGCGGAGTGAGAGCTGCTCCATGGAAATGTCGCTGGCGAATTCCGAGGGTGCGTCGCCGGTGGGCAACAGCCGACCCTCCATCTTCATGAGGTCCTTCATGAGCGGGTCGTAGCTCGGGCTGCCAGGCCCGCACGCGGCGAGCCGCGGGATCTGCTCCTCTAGAAACAGGCGGAGTTCTGCGGTTAGTATTTCGGTGGTTCGAGGCGTGGCAACGGCCGACGGGGCCGCCTCAGCGGCCGGGATTTTTTTTGTACGTACTTGTGGGCTTGAAGTCCGCGAGGTCCTCCCAAGGTGCCTGGGTGTTAGTACGAATTTCGGGTGCCGGGCGGGGCGGTGGGAGCGATTTGGGTGGAAATAGCCGCCCGGTGGCTGCTAGATTTGGCGGCACATACCTTTTGGTCTAGTGCGGTCGAGGCCATCGGCAAAAAACGGGTGGGATGGGCTGCTGTTATGTGAGATAGAAAAAATGGCAGGGGGATAAGAAGTTGCGCGTGGCGGCGGCGGAGGGTGTCGGCGGCAGAATCGCTTGCAGAGTTGTTGCGCCTTGACCTGAGGTTGGTTCAGATGAGCGGAACCGCGGCCCTGTGTGCAGGCGCGCCGGCATTTGCACGCACAATTCGAGGGCGGGGAACGGGGGCTTTTTATATGCGGCCGCGGGCAGCAGTGAAACACTGCCGCAGGGGGGTGTTTCAGAGTTGGCCCCCGGTGCCTGGACGGTCGGGCGGCGGCCCTGGCCCTTGGGACGGGGCACCGCGCCCGTGACATGTTGGTGCGCGCACGACATTTTGCAGCCACACGGCGGTGGGGGCCTGCCACGATGGATTTTGATGATTTCGGGAGGTGAGAGCGTGGCTGGCTTTTCGGGGCGGATTCTTTTGCTGGGTGCCCTGCTTCTCTGCTGTGGGGCAGGCGCTGGTTTTTAGGGTGTGTTTTGCGTTTTTCTTTTCTCGCACACACGGCAGATCTGTGTAGAAATGGAGATTCATCTGAGAGATTATTGTGAAGTGTACTGACATTGAAAATTCACGTTTGAGACGAACGCATGATTTGTTTTTGCGATTGAAAGCAGAATCACTTTCTAGTGTATGGCACTGTGTTCCCTCGAACTATGCATTAAGCTGCAAATTGAAGGCTTTACTTCCTACTGGATGCCACCTCTCGAACTACTCATTAAGCTGCAAATTGGAGGTTTATGAATTAATGCTTCTCTCGTCAAATTCTACAACTAACCAGCACCGTGAGGCAGCCAGAGACAGGCCAGGTTTTTTGGGAATCAGCGACGCGGGCTGCTTTGCCCACAGAAACTTTTGGTACGTCTCCAGAACGTCGACACTCGCAGACTCTCATCAACTCCCAAGCGCTCAAATCACGCCGGCCAGAGTTCCAGGGATCGGCCGCGACGCTCAGGCCTCCAGGGCACGCGGGGGCTCGCCCAAGGCTTCCAACACCGGGGGCCACACCACGTCGGCCACGTCGCGCCCCCACAAGTTGTCCAAGTGCTCGTGGCCGCGCACCGCGTGGGAAAAGGTGGAGTTCTCGGGGAGCGAGCGGCGCATGACGTCAATGTCCACGAGCGAGTCCGAGTCGCCGTACACGAGGTGGATGGGAATGCGGATGTTCTTGAGCGGGTACACGACGGGGTTCAAGGCGGAGAGGCCCGAGCTCGGGTCGTGGTACATCTGGAAGGTCTTGGAGGACATGATCTGGAACCAGTGCACCACGGTCTTGACGGAGGTGGTGGAGTAGAGGTGCGCGTACGAGCACACCTTCTGGATCTTGTCGATGTTGCGCGAGCGCCAGTTGAAGAGCAAGTAGTTGGAGACGTCGATGGACGAGTCGAAGAACGGCGGGTACATGATGCGCTGCCAGAACAACACCGACGGCATGAGCACCTTGCGCGAGAAGATGAGGTAGATGATGTTGGGGCTGGACTTGAGCAAGATGTCCAAGAACTTGGAGTAGAGGCCGTGGGGCGTGGTGGCGGGCAGGATGGCGATGATGCGGTCGATCTGGGTGCTCAAGTGCGGCGCCACCGCCACCGCGGCAAACGCCTGCGCGGTGCCCTGGGAGAAGCCGATGTAGGTGAGCGCGGGGCGGGCGCAGTGGCGCAAGATGAAGCCGATGGAGTCCGGGATGTCGTAGAGCGCGAACTCGTCGATGGAGAAGTTCCAGAAGGCCTCCAGGTTGAGCGGGCGCAGCACGTGCTTGTGGCAGTACTTGTTGCCGCGGTTGTTGCCGAGCCACACGTCGTAGCCGAGGTCGTAGAGCACGAGCGGCAAGTTGTTTTTCTTGTCGAGCATGGTGACCCAGATCTCCAGGCACATGAGGAGCCCGTGGTGGAGGTACACCACCTTGCCGTTGGCGGGGCGCGCCTTGCCGCCGATGCGCTGCACGGTCAAGAGGTAGCCGTCGCTGGTCTGCACAATGTGGCTCTCGACGGTGTACCCGAAGAGCGCGCACACGTCGTTGAGGCTGGTGCCGTTCAAGATGCCCGTCATGAGCCGGTACCGGTCGGCGTCGATGCCGGCGTCGCTGGACACGTACTTGTACGGCACCGGGTCGTGCTGTTGTTGCCCGGAGGGCGCCTTTTTCGTGATGAAGTTGATGGGGTCCGCGGTGCCGTTGTACACGAGCCGCAACGTGGACGTGATGGCGCCGATCACGGGCGTGGGCAACAACTTGGTGATGACCTCGAAGACGTACTCGGTCCACAGTAGGGCGAACGACACCAGGAGGAGGAACCACTCCACGATGGAGAGCCGTCCGAAGAGCGGCAAGTACATTTTGTGGCGGGAGCGGGTGTGTGTGTGTGGGGGAGTGGGAGGAAAAGTGGGTGGTGGCGGCTGGCTATTTTGGAATGGGTCACTTCGCAGCCCAGGATGCGGGTAGCCGCATGCGCGGGGGATGCGTCGAAGCACTTTAGGCTCGAAAGGGCAAAACGGTGGAAAGTTTGAGCCTCGGTTCCGAAGACATTGAGGCTCATGGCTCAGGTTTGAAGACCAAGAGGGGCAAATTTTGACAAGAGCTGATGGCATGAAATGTGGTGGAGACTTCAGAAGACTCTTTGACTCGTTCTCCAGACCGAGCCGGTTCAGCAACTTGTCGTTTTCGGGGCTCCAGATTTGAGTCTTGGGCCCGGGTTGAAGGCTTTGGGTGAGGCCCAAGGCGAGCCCGGAACGGTTCCGACCGGCTTTACAGATTGTTCATCGACTCTCAGCAATGAGTGCAAATTGTACCTTTTGGCGCAGGACCAAAAACGGCCAGGTTGTGAATTCCACGGAGTGGTCAGGGCACAAGGGTGCGTCTTGGCAATGCCAGCAACCACGGTTTCAGCTGAAATAGAGATGAACAAAAACGACGGCCCAAGCGTTGATATCGACTCTTTCCCGGCTGGCGCTCGGTGGCACGTGACCGCATCCGAGCCCACAGTTCTGTCGCCAACGGCCCAGCTCCGAAACGGTTTTTTCCATGAACGGTCCAATTCTGAGCGGCCCGGTTCTAAAAGGTCATTCTTACGGTCTAATTCACACGCAGCCGTGTACACCGACGGCTGATTCCCGACAGTGCGCCCGCAGTCGTTTCAAATGCGACTCACGGGGGCTGCTGCACGATTTGGCCCCGCAGAACGCACCGCCGCACCGCGAAAGAGCCACCATGTACCCACTCACGTCCATCAAGCTCCCCAACACCAAAAGTCTCGCCCGAGACAACGTACGTAAGCGCCCGGCGCCCGCCTCCCGGCCCCACTAACCGCAGTTGGCCAACGAGCGCACGTTCCTCGCGTGGCTCAAAACATCGTTGGTGTTTGTGTCTGCCGGCGTGGCGTTGGCGCAGTTGAACCGCTTCGCCGAGCACTCGTCGCAGATCGCCTTCAACGGCTACGTCGTGACCTTGGCGCGCCCCACGTCCGGCGGCAGCTCCCGCTGGGCGGTGATCTGCGTGGTGTGGGGCATCGTCGTTTTGCTCATGGGCGCGTTCCGCTTCTACCACGCGCAGGCCATGATCGTGGGGGGCGCATTTCCGGCGGCGCGGGCGTCGGTGGTGTTTACGTCTGCGGCGGCGATCGTGGCGGCCGCGTTGTACTTGGCGCTGACCGCCAACGTGTGAGCGTGAAGAAAAGCGACCGGCGCAGTTTATTGGTGCGGGCAGAAGGCTGCGGGCTACGCATCACGGGAAGTCTGCTTCGCGGAGGCCGACGTAGCCGTCGGGCGCGTCTGCGGCCAGGAGCCACGCCGGCGGCGAGCGCATGCCCTCGATGCCCATCAGCGAGAGCTCGTTCCCCCACCAGTCCACGGAGTAGCCGGCGTACTGGACAAAGAAGATGACCAAGGAGCTGATGGCCACGCCCGAGGAGAGCGCGCCCGTGAGCACGTAGCAGTACTTGCCCCACCACTGCGCGTGGTTCCGCTTGAGGTGGTACATGAAATAGTACGAGAGATAGAGCCCGCCCACGTAGTACAGGAGGTTGTAGGGCGCGTAGGCCAAGAAGCCGCCCACGACGAGCGTCGGGTGGAACGCGCGCGTCCAGCGGCGCGGGCCGCGGTGCTTGAGGTAGGCCATCGGGACGACGGCGAGGGCGCCGAGGAGAAAGCACCAGCGGAGCGCCGGGTACACGCCGCCAAAGACCTTTTTGGGCCCGATCTCGCCGTACTGGATGCTGGCGAAGAAGTATGTGTTTGCGCCGGGGCAGCGGAGCCTGTTCTTCTGGTCGGGCAGGCAGAGGTCGGGGATGTTTGCCATCTGCCAGTTGGCGACGGCCAAGGCCACGGCCACGCTGAGCGCGGTGGCGAGCATCTGGCCGCGGAAGATGGCGCGGGGCGGGATCTTGGCGTAGTGGGCGAGCTTCTGGTCTGTGATGTAGTTGCTGGCCTGGCTGTCGATGTTGTAGCCGTAGGCCTTCAAGGTGATGAGCGCGAGGCCCGAGTTGGGCACGGCGTAGCCCACGAGCAACTCGACCAACACGTTCAAGCCGAAGGAGAAGCCGGTGACGGAGGCGATGGCGGTGAGCGGCACCAAGAACACGACGTTGAGCGCCACGGTGAGGAACACGCCCCACACGGGGGTCTCCACGGGGAAGCACACCACGCAGGCCACGGCGAGCGCGGCGCTGGCGGCGAACACGGCCGCGAACCAGCGCGCGGGCACCTCCGGGTAGCGCGCCATCATGCGGCAGTGCGGGTCGCGCGCGAAGCGGCCCACCGCGGGCGGCGCGGCGCGGAACACGTCGCGCGCGCTGGCGCCCACGTGCGCCCACGCCAGCCGCACCGCGCGCCACTCGGTGGCGGCGTGGTAGAGCACCGCGAACGGGTAGAGGAAAAAGTGCGCGCCGTAGAGCACCAAGTTGGCGGCGCTGAAGTACGGCGGGCCGTAGCGGCGGTAGCGGTCCGCGGAGAAGGCGCCGCGGCCGTCGAGGAGCCGGTGCACGTCGTACACGCGCCCGCGGTTGTCGTAGAGCCGGTTGGAGTTGATGGGGAAGTAGCCCGTCCACTTGTGGTTGGTGTAGTACACGGCCACGATGGCGCCGAACGCCAACGCCATGCCGCCAAAGTGGTTGGCGTACGTGTAGAAGGGCACGGTCAAGCACCCGGCCATGTCGAGCACGTTCCAGTCGAGCGACGGGAGCGGGTTGAGCCCGAGGCCCGTGTTGGTGCCCGCCACGTTGGCGAGGTGCACGTTGCGCGGCGCGAACCACGTGGGCCAGTTGAAGGTGGAGAGCGCGGTGCAGAGGTACGCGGGGAGCCAGTTGTAGGCCGCGCTGGCGGCAAACGCGGCGCAGAAGAAGCGGTAGCGCGACACGCCGCGCGCCGCGCGGGCGGGCTCGCGCTGCGTGAGCGCGCGGTTGAGCGCGAGCACGGGCAAGAGCGTGGGCCACACCGCGCTCTGCGGGTACACGCACACGCGGAGCATGGCGAAGGCGAGCGCGAAGCCCAAAAACTGGGTGGAGAGCGCGAAGCACACCTGGAAGCGCCAGCCGACCCACGCGAGCCCGTAGAAGCGCTCGAGCTTCATCACCACGATGTTGTAGATGGCGTACGGCGTGCCGGCGGCGCACGAGTACATGATCGACGCGAGCATCATCTCCTTGCTGCTCCACGGGCCCGGGTTGAGGTTGAACCGCCGCCCGAACACCGCCACGTGCCGGTTGGCCGGCACGAGCCGCTCCCACGCGCGCCCGCTCGGGAGGAGCATGAGCTGCACCGTGCCCGTGGAGAGCGCGATGCCGGGGAGCCGGTGCACAAAGAAGTTGTTGATGGTGCTGCCCACCGCCGTCCAGAAGAGCGCGATGGCGTACACGCGCACCGTCTCCACGGGCTCCGCCGCGTCGTCGAACGGGTCCACCACCGCCCGCACCTCGGGGTACGGCGAGTGGAAGTGGATGAGCGCGGCCTCGGTCCGGACCTGCGCGGCCCAGAACCGCCCGGCGGCGTCGCCCGCGCCGGCCTTGCTGGCGGCGGCGTCGGGCGGGCCAAAGTCGGCGGGCATGCCGGCAATCAACCGCTCGAGCCGCTGGTAGTCTGCGCTGGGGTAGTTGATGTCTCCGTTGTGCTCGACCAAGGCCTCGCGGAGCAACTCGACGGCGGCGCCGGTCTCCAACGCGCCGATTTGCTTCACCATGTACTGCGCCAGCCGCAGCAAGTCCGCCACCACCACCGGGCCGTCGAACTTGGCCACGCCCAACCGCTCGAGGATGTGCATGGCCTGGCTGTGGTCGAGGGAGTGGAGCCAGGCGTCCAGCTCCAGCGTGCTTGCCTTGGGGGTGTCGGGCGGCGAGCGGGCACGGCCGGGCGCGTCATTGTCGATGTCGGGCACGTCTAGCTCCGGCGGGTAGTTTGCGAGCTCGATGTATTGGGCGTCTTTAGGCATGGCGCGAGGGTGAGTGCATGCGCGTGCAGAAGAGAGCTTGATGCGGGGGGCTCGGAATTGGCGGCGGCCGGTGGTGTGTGCGGGCGCAGGGAGGGCCGGATGTCGGGCTGTGGGGGTTCCGAGGGCAGTGTGGAGAGGAGGCGCGACCGTGCGTGGAGTGGTTTTTGCCGCATGGGGATATCGTCCGCCCTGGGCACTGCCCCACAATCTCAGCGCCGGCAACCTGTGTCTTGTCGGTAGACGCAATACGACATTGTCGAGGGCGGCAACTGAACACAGACGCGGGAGCAACGACCAGCTGAAAGCACCAGCGAAAATTACGGGAAAGCTGAGCAACGGGTGGTTGAGCAGATGACTGAGCGGCTGAAAAAAAAAAAACCCCCCTCAAGCAGAAATGATAATGAGTTGCACGGCTGATATTGCCCAGCCACCCGCTGTTCTTGACTGCTCTCGACGTGTCACTTTCACGATGCAAGTAGACACTCCACCTCAGGCCCTATATTGTACGAGCCCAGTATCTTACCAGCCCACTAACAATTCCTACTGCCAAAGCATGGCTGGTCCATCGACGCCCGTATTTTGTAACCCTTTGAAGCATTTTTAGAAGCCTTCTTGAAGCCCTTCTTTTTTTTTTTTTTGTAGCGTTGGTTCACGGTGATCCGGCCCGATGCGCGGTGTATATGGACCCGCAGAGATGCCTGCAAAATGCAGACGCATACTACCGCGATGGGCAAACTTCTTGTGAACACTTTGGGGCTCGGCGGCGTGGGCATCGCGTCGTACTTCTGGGGCCGGTCGTCAGCGCCGGCGGGGCCCTCGGCGGCGGCGCCTGCGGGCGGCCGCGTGCCCTCGGAACTGGGCCTGCCCCAGGGCGGGGCCGGAATGGTGGGCGGCCCCGGAACGGCGAGGGCCCCCGGAAGTGGCGCCGTGCTCGACCCCGCGGCCGTGCAGCCCGACGGCTTCTACAAGTACGGGTTCCCCGGCCCGATCCACGACATGGCCAAGCACCAGGAGTTCATCTCGTGCTACGACCGCGCCACGCGCAACCCGTACTGGGTGTTGGAGCACCTCACCAAGGAGTCGTTGAGGCGGTACGACGGCGTGGACCGCAAAAAGTCGATTTTCAAGGAGGACGAGAGCGTGCCGCTCAAGTTCCGGGCGCGGTTGCGGGACTTCTTCCGCTCCGGGTACGACCGCGGCCACCAGGCGCCCGCCGCCGACGCCAAGTTCAGCCAGACCGCCATGGACGAGACGTTTCTCTTGACCAACATGTCGCCGCAGGTGGGCGACGGGTTCAACCGCGACTACTGGGCGCACTTCGAAGACTTTGCCCGGCGGCTCACGGCGCGCTACGACGACGTGCGCGTCATGACCGGCCCGCTCTACTTGCCGCAGTTGGGCGCCGACGACAAGTACCGCGTCACCTACGAGGTGATTGGCTCGCCGCCCAACATCGCCGTGCCCACGCACTTCTTCAAGTTGATTGTGGGCGAGCGGCGCGGCGACGACGCCGTGGCCGTGGGCGCGTTTGTGCTTCCCAACGCGCCCATCGACAACAGCGTGCCGTTGACCAACTTCCAGGTGCCGGTGGAGGCGTTGGAGCGCAGCTCGGGCTTGGAGCTCTTGCACCGCGTGCCCTACTACCAGAAAAAGGACCTTTGCCGCGAGACAAAGTGCGAGATTGTGGTGCGGGAGTTTCCCAAGCAGATGGGCCAGGTGGCGGCCTTGCCCGCGGGCAAATAGAGCGCTGGCGGGCAAGCGTGGGGGGTGGAGTGTGGCCAGTGTGCGGCGCTGTGGGGCCCGACTCCATGTGCTACGCTGTTGGAGCGGGTGCAAAAAACGAAATGGCATTGGGCTCGGTAGCGTGCCGGCAGCACGATCGGCAGTTTCCAATTGGCAGTTGAACTAATTGGCAGTTTAACTTATTGAGCAGTCATTCTCTTATAGTGATCGATTGACAGAAGTCACCACTTGGCAGTATACCTACTGGCAGTTTGACTAATTGGCAGTGTCCCAATTGGCAGTTTAACTTATTGAGCAGTCGTTCTCTCATAGTAATCGATTGACAGAACTCACCACTTGGCAGTGTAACCTATTGGCAGTTTGACTTATTGGCAGTGCCCCAATATTTATTTATTGAGCAGTCATTTCCTTATAGTAATCGATTGACAGAACTCACCATTTGGCAGTGTAACCTCTTTGCACTTTGACTTATTGGCAGTGTCCCAATTGGCATGTTTACTTATTGAGCAGTCATTCTCTTATCAATTGACAGTACTCACCAGTTGACAGGTTTACTTATTAAACAGTACTGGGTTGCAGAAATCACTTATTGAGCAGTCATTTTTTGACCGTCAGTCATCACCAATTGGCAATTCAACTTATTGAGCAGGACTCGCCGGTTGCAGTTATTACTTATTGAGCAGTCATTCCATAATGGTCAGTAACCACCGTTGGCAGTTTTTACTCATTGAGCAGTAGTTCTTTCGTGGTAGTACTCCGTTTGGCACTCACAGTTGTAACTTATTGAGTAGTTCCTCATTTGGCAGTCATTACTTATTGGGCAGCAGATTTTATATGGCCAGTACTCGTTTGGCAGTTGCGCCGACAATCATACAGTTATTGAGTATGAATCTTCCGATACATGTGGTATGGATATAAAGATACTATTAGAGTGTACTTACCTTTAAGGTATAAGCTAATATTGGGTTTATAAGACTATTAGTTTACTTTTTGTCATTATTACATGTGATTTTGATAAGAACAAAAACAATACTAGTAATTCTGTTTTATTTGATTCTGATGTTATTTTAATTGTATCAGCATAGTAGTAGCAAAAACACTACACATTATCTATAAGTCTCTATACAATATCAGTTATGAACCATCAGATGGACTGAATAATCTAGCATAAATTCCTGGTAGGAAATTTACCTTTTAGTGATAATAACGCTCATACTAAACTTTTGGCTGGTCATTGATTACTCCAAGTGTACTCACCGTCAGTATTCATTTTGTAGCGAGTACTCCGACCAACAATACTCACCAATGGACAATTCTTACGGATTGGCAGTAGTCACCCATTGAACCGTAATTTTTTATTGAGCAGTAATTTTTATTCAGCAGTGAATTTTTGTGGCGAAAACTCCAAGTAACAGTACTCCAATTGGCAGTGCTCATCGGTTGGCAGTAGTCGTTACTGAGCACTTTTTACTTATTCAGCAGTGGTTTCTGTGGCGATTGATAGCGTTCACTATTGAGCAACCTCACCTGTTGAGCATCAATAAATTGATGGCCTGTGCTCCGAATGACACTCCTCACCGATTTCCGTCCTCACTGATAGGCAGTAATCACTTATTAAAAAGTCATTACTCATTTATCAGTAAAAACTTATCAAGCAGCGTTTGCTTTGTGGCCAGTACTCCAATCAAAAGTACTCTAGTTGGCAGAACACATATTGGCACGACAGTAGCCACTTTCTGGCAAATACTCCGATTGGCAAAACTCCGATTGGCAAAACTCCGATTGGCAGTATTCCAATTGACAGTCCAGACCTCATCAGCTTTCAGATAAGCAGTAGCCACTTCTGGCGCAGTGAGCGCTATATGGCAGGTACTCCTATAGACCGTACTCCAATTGGCAGTACCCACCACTTTGCTTTTAGTACTGGTTGCAAACCGAACCCGGCCGCACTCATTGCGTGGCCCCAAAAACCCGAAAGCCATTGAGTTCTCGGCGCAGCCAACTACAGCAGTGCACCCCACAGCCAAACGGATTCTCACTTTCTGTGGTACAGCGGCGCAGGCGAGACCCGGCCCCGGCCCCGCGCCCAGCGGCCCATGCCCGGCCCAAGCTCCAGTTCCGGCCAGTTGCAACCTTCGCATTTCCGGTGCGCCCGCACAACACGCCCGGCGCCGCCAGGGCCCGGCCCGCAGCAATTGCCGGCGCACGGCGCCGCACCAACGGGCCCGAGCCGCTGGCATTCCGCCCGTGCCCTTATTTTTTTTTTTTTTTTCCCGAGGCACCGCCAGCGTTCGCTGCCGCGCTTGGAGGACACGTTGCGCCCACTTAGACGGGTGGTGCAGGGCGACGCGGCCGTGGCAGGTTGGCCCGGGCGTGCACACAAGCAACAAAGGAAGACCGAAGCGAAGCACCAACCGGGGGGACGCGGCGGGACGCAGCGGAGCGGCAGGAAAAAGGCGGCGGCGGCGGCCGCCGCGGTGCTTACGAGGGTGCCGCCGCGTGTTTCACCGCAGGGGGCCGGCGGTCCGCGGCCGAGGGCGGGCGAATTGCGGGCCCTCCCCCCCCGGAATTGGCCCCGAGCCGCCCAACCAAGACGCCGCGCGCATACCGCAGCGTCCGCCTAATATCCCAACAAACGTCGCGAACCTGCACATACATTGTTGAGAGTTGCAAGGCCCAAAGGCCCAAAAAACGCCTCCATGGGCTCACCTGCGAATATAACCATTCTCTTTTCCCGGATTCTGCCCCAATTCAAAACCAGTCTATCGTCCGCTCAAACAGTACCACATCGTTTGAACAGCCATAGCTTTGAATCCGCCACAGAATCCAGCGTCTAGCGTCTAGCCTCCCCTCCCAGCCTCAACCCCGGCGTCTAGCATTCAGCGACTCCCGCCCCGACCTCCCCTTTAGAAGCGAACCCCCGTGTTCCCACATACGGCCCGCCTGAAATATTTATACTAATCCCCCCCATAATGACCACCACCCAGCGCCCCTTCACCCTCTTCCACGGGTCCATAGAACACACCATCTTGGTGCCCACCAACCTCTTCTTCAAATACTCCCAGTTGAAGGAGCAGTTTGACCGCACCTTGCCCGTGGCCACCGAGGGCTTCGCCTCCGACGACGAGCCCTCGTCGCCCGCCGAGTTGTTTGCCAAGTTTGTGGGCTACACCGCCGCCCTCGTGGACCCCGCCACCCCGGGCCAATTCGACGAGATCCTGGGCTACGTGTTGCAGGAGTTCGAGCTGAGATACTTCTCCACCTCGGACATCCACTCGTTCGCCGCGCAGTTGCTCGCCGACGACGCCTACCCCACCACCGCCGGCAAGGTCAAGGAGGTGATCAAGCACTACTTTGCCGCCGTGATTGCGTCCCAGACGCCCATCCCGCAGCAGGGCTCCGACTTGGCCAAGGCCTCCGCCGAGCGCCGCGCCAAGACGCTCGCCATCTTCGGCGGCCAGGGCAACTCCGACGACTACTTTGAGGAGTTGCGCGAGTTGAACTTCATGTACCACGGCTTGCTCGCCGACTTGCTCGCGCAGATCGCCGCCACCTTGAACAACTTGGCCAAGTCCACCGCCAACGTCGACAAAATCTACACCCAGGGCTTCGACATCTTGACCTGGTTGAAGAGCCCCGACCAGACCCCGGACCAGGACTACTTGTTGTCCGTGCCCGTGTCCTGCCCCTTGATCTGCGTCATCCAGTTGTGCCACTACGTGGTCACATGCAAGACCCTCGGCGTCTCCCCCGGTGAGTTCCGCGACTACCTCGTCGGAACAACCGGCCACTCCCAGGGCTTGGTCACTGCAGTGGCCATTGCCGCATCCGACTCCTGGGACTCCTTCTACACAAACGCCTTGAAGGCCGTGTCTTTGTTGTTCTTCATTGGCTCCACGTGTTTGACCACCTACCCCAGAACCACCTTGCCCCCTACCATGTTGCAGGACTCGTTGGAGAACGGCGAGGGCAGACCATCGCCCATGTTGTCCATCAGAGACTTGTCTCGCGAGGACGTGGACAAGTTCATTGCCATCACCAACAAGCATTTGCCCGCCGAGAAGCACATTGCCATTTCTTTGGTCAATGGTGCCAGAAACTTGGTTGTCTCTGGTCCTCCAGAGTCGCTCTACGGTCTCAACTTGACCCTCAGAAACAACAAGGCACCTTCTGGCTTGGACCAGGCCCGTGTACCCCACTCCGAGAGAAAGATGAAGTTCTCCAACCGCTTCTTGCCTATCTTCGCTCCGTTCCACTCCCACTTGTTGGAGCCCGCTACGGACTTGATTTTGGAGGCTGCCGAGAGAGAGAACGTGTGCTTCAAGCCATCGGACCTCAAAATCCCAGTCTACGACACCTACTCTGGCGAGAACTTCCAGGGCATGGACTCGGATCTCACCGCCAGAGTCGTCAAGTGCATCACCCAGTTGCCCGTCCACTGGGAAACCGCCACTCAGTTCGAGTCCACCCACTTGTTGGACTTTGGCCCCGGTGGTGTTTCCGGTTTGGGCGTTTTGACCCACAGAAACAAGGAAGGAACCGGCTCCAGAATCATTCTCGCCGGCGCCTTGGATGTCGCTATTGACGACGAGTACGGCTTCAAGCAGGAGATCTTCAACAGAAGCGGCGACTCTCTCAGATGGGCGCCAAACTGGTTGGACGAGTTCAGACCAAAGTTGATCAAAACCGCCGCCGGTAAAGTCTTTGTCGACACCAAATTCTCCAGATTGTTAGGAAGAGCGCCACTCATGATCCCAGGTATGACCCCAACTACCGTCAACACCGAGATTGTCACCGCTGCCACCAACGCTGGCTACCACATTGAGTTGGCCGGAGGTGGCTACTTCAACGCAAAAGGCATGAAGGCCGCTTTGGACGAGATTGTTGAGAACATCACCCCCGGTTCTGGTATCGGTATCAACTTGATCTACGTCAACCCTAGAATGTTGCAGTGGGGTATTCCATTGATCAAGGAGTTGAGAGAGAAGGGCTACCCAATTCAGTCCTTGACCATCGGTGCCGGTGTCCCATCCTTGGATGTTGCCACTGAGTACATTGAGACTTTGGGCTTGACCCACTTGGGCTTGAAGCCTGGTTCCGTGGAGTCGATCAATGCCGTCATCGCCATTGCCAAGGCTCACCCAACCTTCCCAATTGTGTTGCAATGGACCGGTGGTAGAGGTGGTGGTCACCACTCTTTCGAGGACTTCCACCAACCTGTCTTGCAAATGTACTCCAAGATCAGAAAGTGCGCCAACATTGTGTTGGTGGCCGGCTCTGGTTTCGGTTCCGACGAGGACACTTACCCATACTTGACCGGTACTTGGTCCACCAAGTTCAACTACCCACCAATGCCATTTGACGGTGTCTTGTTTGGCTCGCGTGTCATGACCGCCAAGGAGGCTCACACCTCGTTGGAGGCCAAGAAGCTCATCGCTTCGTGCCCTGGTGTTTCTGACGACAAGTGGGAAACCACTTACAAGAAGCCCGCAGGTGGTATTGTCACGGTCAGATCTGAGATGGGCGAGCCTATTCACAAGATTGCTACCCGTGGTATTATGTTCTGGAAGGAGTTGGACGAGACCATCTTCAACTTGCCCAAGAACAAGCTCGTGGAGGCTTTGAACAAAAAGAAGGACTACATCATCAACAAGTTGGACAAGGACTTCCAGAAGCCATGGTTCGCTCGTAACTCTCAAGGCGTTTGCGACTTGGAGGAGATGACCTACCAAGAAGTTGCCAACAGAATGATCGAGTTGATGTACGTGAAGAAGTCCGACAGATGGTCCGACCTCTCGTTGAGAAACTTCTTCGCTAACTTCTTGAGAAGAGTCGAAGAGAGATTCACCACCGTCACCGGTAAGGAGTCCTTGATCCAGAACAACAGCCAATTGACCAACGCCCCACAACAATTCTGCGACAAATTCTTCGACAACTTCCCAGCCGCCAAGGTTCAACTGATCTCCGAGGAGGACTGTGACTACTTCTTGATGTGCTGCGCTGCCCCCGGCCAAAAGCCTGCTCCTTTCGTTCCCGTTTTGGACGAGAGATTCGAGTTCTTCTTCAAGAAGGACTCGTTGTGGCAATCCGAGGACTTGGAGACCGTCTGCGACGGTGACGTGCAAAGAACCTGTATTCTTCACGGTCCCGTGGCTGCTCAGTTCACTAACAAGATCAACGAGCCAATCAAGGAGATCTTGGACAACATCCACGATGGCCACATCAAGAAGTTGCTCAAGGACCAATACAACGACGACTCTTCCAAGATTCCAGTTGTGGAGTACTTCAGCAGCAAGCAGCCGGTTGAGTTGAAGGCCGTTGCCGGCGTTTCCGTCGAGCAAACTGCTTCCAAGACCGTTTTCAAGCTCGGCTCGAAGCTTCCTTCTCAGGCCGAGTGGCTCACCCTTTTGGCCGGCCACAAGTTGAACTGGTTGCAGGCTTTGATCGCCACCGACAGAGTGGCTCAAGGCAAGCAGCACGTGGCCAACCCTGTCCACAACATTTTGGGCCCAGCTGCCAACACTGTTGTTGAGATTGAGTCTCAAGACGGCGAGCCCGTTTCCCTTACTCTTTTCGAGGGTATCAAGGGTGACCTCGAGCCTGTTGTCGAGATCAAGATCAACAACAAGTCGGAGATTGTGATGAAGTTGATTGAGCACAGAACTGCCGACGGCAAGCCCGTTGCTTTGCCCTTCTTGTATACCTTCAAGCCTGAGGACGGTTTCGCACCAATTGCTGAGGTGATGGAGGGCAGAAACGACAGAATCAAGGAGTTCTACTGGAAGTTGTGGTTCGGCTCCGATGTCCCTGTTGACTTCAACATCGATGTCGAGCAAGTCATCCCCGGCGAGGAGGTTACTGTTTCCGGAAAGGACATTGCCGAGTTCACGCACGCCATTGGAAACACCTGCGAGGCTTTCATCGACAGACCTGGTAGAGACACTTTGGCTCCAATGGACTTTGCCATTGTTGTGGGCTGGAAGGCCATCATGAAGGCCATTTTCCCAAAGACCATCGACGGTGATTTGTTGAAGTTGGTCCACTTGTCCAACGGCTACAGAATGATCCCAGGTGCGGCTCCTTTGAAGAAGAACGATGTCCTCACCACCAACGCTGTCATTAACGCCGTTTTGAACCAGGCTTCTGGTAAAATGGTTGAGGTTGTTGGTACCATCTCCAGAGACTCCAAGCCCGTGATGGAGGTCACCTCGCGTTTCTTGTATAGAGGTGAGTACACCGACTACGAGAACACGTTCCAAAAGGTCACCGAAGCTCCAGTTCAAATGTCTTTCAAGTCCGCCAAGGACCTTGCCATTTTGAGATCTAAGGAGTGGTTCAGCTTGGACAAGGAGGTTGACTTAAAGGACCAAACGTTGACATTCAGATGCGAGTCTGTGTACAAGTTCAAGTCGTCCGACATTTACTCGTCCATTGTCACTACTGGTAAGGTTTTGTTGGAGTTGCCAACCAAGGAGGTTGTTGAGGTTGGCTCTGTGGAGTACGAGGCCGGTGTTTCCCACGGAAACCCAGTCACGGACTACTTCACTAGAAACGGCCAGACCATTGAACAAGACATCAAGTTCGAGAACGCTATTCCAATCTCTTCCGGTGAGGAAATGTCTTCCAAGGCTCCTTCCACCAATGAACCTTACGCCAAGGTTTCCGGTGACTACAACCCTATTCACGTGTCCAGGGTCTTCGCTGCCTACGCTAACTTGCCTGGCACCATTACCCACGGCATGTACTCTTCCGGATCGATCAGATCTTTGGTTGAGGAATGGGCTGCCAACAGCATTGCCTCCAGAGTGAGAGCTTTCAAGGCCGACTTTGTGGGCATGGTTTTGCCAAACGACACTTTGCAGACGTCGTTGGTGCACGTTGGTATGGTGAACGGTCGTAAGATCATCAAGGTCGAGACCAAGAACGTGGAAACTGACACCACTGTTTTGATTGGTGAGGCCGAGATTGAGCAGCCTGTCACCACCTACGTCTTCACTGGCCAGGGCTCTCAGGAGCAAGGTATGGGCATGGACCTCTACAACTCCTCTGACGTTGCCAAGGAGGTGTGGGACCGTGCTGACCGCCACTTCATTAACAACTACGGGTTCTCGATTCTCGACATTGTCAAGAACAACCCTAACGAGTTGACGGTGCACTTTGGCGGTGTCAAGGGTAAGAAGATCAGAGACAACTACATCTCCATGATGTTCGAGACTGTCGGTGAGGATGGCGAAATCAAGTCTGAGAAGATCTTTAAGGACATTGACCACACCACCACCTCCCACACCTTTGTCTCGCCTACTGGTTTGTTGTCTGCTACCCAGTTCACGCAGCCAGCTTTGACTTTGATGGAGAAGGCCTCCTACGAGGACATCAAGTCCAAGGGCTTGGTTCCCTCTGATGTCATGTTCGCCGGCCACTCTTTGGGTGAGTACTCCGCTTTGTCGTCCTTGGCCAACGTCATGCCAATTGAATCGTTGGTCGATGTTGTCTTCTACAGAGGTATGACGATGCAAGTCGCTGTGCCAAGAGACGAGTTGGGCAGATCTAACTACGGTATGTGTGCCGTGAACCCAACTAGAGTCAACCCCAGCTTCAACGACAATGCCTTGAGATTTGTTGTGGACGAGGTCCGCGACAAGACCGGCTGGTTGTTGGAGATTGTCAACTACAACGTGGAGAACACGCAGTACGTGACTGCTGGTGACTTGCGCGGCTTGGACACCTTGACCAACGTGTTGAACGTGATCAAGTTGAACAAGATTGACATTGTTAAGCTCCAGGAGCAAATGTCGTTGGACGAGGTGAGATCTCACTTGAAGGAGATTATCGATGAGGTTTCCGCACAGTCCTTGGCCAAGCCTCAGCCAATCGATTTGGAGAGAGGTTTCGCTGTCATTCCATTGAAGGGAATTTCCGTGCCTTTCCACTCGTCTTACTTGATGTCTGGTGTCAAGCCTTTCAAGAGATTCTTGTGCAAGAAGATTCCAAAGTCGTCTGTCAAGCCTAAGGACTTGATTGACAAATACATTCCCAACTTGACTGCCAAGCCTTTCCAAATCACAAAGGAGTACTTCCAGGAGGTTTACGAATTGACGAAGTCTGACAAGATCAAGTCGATCATTGACAACTGGGAGTCCTACGAGAAGGCTTAATCTATCATGATATAATCGAGCGACGCTCACAAAAACTGAAAATCCAGTATTTTCATCGCCGGGCTCGAGCACGTGGTACTGCTCCAGCCTGGCTTACATAGACGGAAATAAGAAGCTAAAGTTAAATAGTAACTAAATTAGATGGCGGAGGTGAGAGGACTGGAGATGTTGACCGGAGTGAACTTCTTGGGCAAAGAAACACGAGGGAACCTCGATTTCAATCTCTGAGACACCAAGTCCATGTCCAAGTGGCGGGTCAAGTTGATTCTTGGAATGCATCCAATGTAGTGGTCGTCATCCAAGTGTAAGTCCAACGGGTCTTGCGTGTGGCAACCTGGAGAAAGCGACAATCTGATGGCATGTTTCTGGCCGCCCGGCGAGGAAGAGTCGCCTGATTCGTAAATCTCAAACGAGATCTGCGACAAGTAGTCCAACTCGGGCAAAGCGTTGCGAGCAATCTTCATCGGAAGCTGCGCGCCGTAGATGATGTTCAACAACGTGTATATGTGCGATTCCTTCGTGAAGTAGTTGACCACTGCTGCCTTGTCATGCTTCTTCATATCCTGAATGTCGGACAAGATCTTCTTTGCAAGTGGCAACGAAGTCAACAACCCAATATCCAATTTCTCTTCGTCCTTGATGCCGTACTCCTGTGGACAGATGAAGTCGAACAACACCTTAGACAATCTGTACAACTCACGGAGACGAGCAAAGGTGGGGTGATCAAATTGGTTCTCGGCAGACTTAGACACCGGCTCTTTGCCCTCCTTCTCCTTCTCCTCCTTCTCCTCTTTCTCGTTCCCAGATGTTGCACCCTTGAGTACCCACCCGAGCGAGCCCGCGAAAGCACTAGAGCTGGAGTTGGTGACGTTGGTTGTGCTAGAGGATTTGGAAGACGTGGCGGATGCAATCTCGGCCGGAATCTTGAAGTTGTTCATGGCCAAAATGTTGATGGGATACTCGCTCACCAAGCCGGACAGGTTGACCGTGTCACCACAGTTCTTGGCTAATCTCTCGAGCAATTGCTTGTCAGAGGGGTCGTACGAAAACACCTTCAGCAAAAATTGTCTGTTGTGGAGCGCGTCGTACTTCATGGTGTCGTACAACTCGGAGATCTTCGATGGGTGAGACTTTTCAACAGTAGTGAACTCTTGAAACAATTTGTCCCATCTTTCTTTGAACAAGTAAGGGTCCTCGCCACAGCACCAAGTACCCTGAAACTCGCTGACGTCATTCTTCTCGAAGTTGTATGCCATGATTTCGCGGTGAAAGTTCATCAACTCGCAGACACGCTTGATCACCACAAACGGCTCTGGCATTTTTGGCGGCCAGGCGAATTGCTTGGGTGCCTCTGCACCCTGCCGCAAAAGCGGCTTCAACTTCTTCTTGACTTTATCCATCAAGTCCTTGGCTGCGTTCGAATCGTCCAACAAATCCTTTCTGATGATAAGGAAATCGTCGGGCAAGGACTCCAATCCTAACATCGAGCAAGTCGCCAAATGGGCGCTGGCGATGACTCTTCTTTCGGAGGAGGTGTAAACTTTGACGTCTTTCAAGGCTTCTCTGTTCAACAACTTGATATTTTGGCCAAGCTGCTCGCCCACATCGGTGGCCTGGTGCTTTGCTGAGTGCGTGGGTTCTCCGCCCCACTTCAAGATGAACTGCACCTTGTCCACCACATCTGGGTTTTCTGCATTGAGAGATGGCTTTAATTGGATCTTGGTACCTGGGAAATTCATCTTTTTCTCCAAGGCGCCGCGCAATTGACGCAACTTCTTCAAATCCTCGAGCTCCTTCTCTTCGGCAATCTTTACCGTTTCCAACACGACCTGCAAGTCTGGAACGGCGCGAATGATCACCTCTTCCTTGTGTCCCTTCAACAAAGAAATGAACAATGGCGAGCGGAACGAGTATTTGAACTTCTGCTTCGGAGTACGGTCCGCATGTCTAATGACAGAGACCAATCCCTTGAACACCCACTTTTGTTCTTTCTCCTCGAACTGCAGCTGGTGGATCTGCAGTGTCTTTGGGATTTTGTTTTTGATCAAGTCGCGGCTCTTCTTTGCTTGGATGAACATGTTGCGCAAGATCGTCAGACACAGGTTGTAGTATTCGTCGTTGTCCTTGACGAAGGAGAAACCATTGACGTCAATCACATAACTCTTGCCGTTGACACGTAAGAGGTCGAACCCACAGATGGTTTGGCGGAACACACGCGATACGTTACGCGCCATTTCCTTCTCAACGTCGGTCAACTCGGTAACGTAACGCACCTCCTTTCCGTGAGTGTTTCTGCGCACTATGCCGTCAACAACGGGTGACTTACGAGTCTCTGCGTGACAAAATTCAGGCCCCACGGTGTAAGCCTTGACATCCTCGAAGTTGTCGGTGTCCATGAACTGCTCGTAGATGAACGAACCTTCGGTTCTAGGAGTGCTCAAGGCTGGGTCAAACTCCGAAGACTTATTGCCGATCTTGCGGAAAAGGCGACGGCCACCACCACCTGTAGACAATGGGTAGTAAATGTACACGTTGTGGTCCTCTCCGTCGACCGGCTTCTCCACGTAAGGCTTCTTGATGGTCTGGCCGTCGACCCACAATGTGTCTTCGTCGATCATTTTCCAATCGGGCTCCAGCTGCGACGACAAAGCGTCAATCTGCTCCGAGCGCATGCCCACCTCCATCAACTTTGCGCAAAGCTCTTTGTTGAGCGCTGGGCCGCCGTCACGGGAGATTTCCAAGCGGGCGGGCGTGGCCACGCCGGCGTGGTTAAGAATCGTGAGCACGAGCCGGCGGTCCCACAAACTCTTCTGCAAGACCAAATCGTTGAGGATGAACGGTTTTCTGTAGTTGGCGTAGGCGATGGCCTTATCGAGCGGGAATCCCGAGGAGAAGAAACTCACGAGGAAGTCGCAAGTGGGCCAATTCTCAATGGCCTCGTCCAAGATAACCTTGTCACCGAAGATCACGGTTTCGAACTCGCCGTTTTCGATCAAGCGGCTCAAGATGCGCCGGCAGGGCTTAGACATGGCCTTTGCGTCCATGGCGCAGACACCGATCTTGCCCACCGTCGCCTTGGACTTCTCGGTGGTGGCGGTTTTCTGGGTTGTTTTCAGGGTGCTGGACGAGTTGGAAGCCGTCTTATGGAGCTGTGGCATGTCCCACGAGCCAATCAGGTTGGTACGCGAGTAGGTCTTTTCCGACATGGCGTTGATGGCGGACAAGTTGTCTTGGGTGAGAAGCGGGCCCTCGGAGATGGCCGACAACGAGCGGCGGCGCGGCGACAGCGGCAGCGGGGCAAGCGAGGCGACTCCGTGCTTGGACTCCTCGGCGCTCGTTTTCGGGGCGAAGGACTCGAGCATGGGCGCCAACGACGCCATTGCTTTTTCGGTTTCGCCACCGTCGGCGAGGAGAAGCGGCAGCACGGGCGTGGTTTTGGCCGACTCGGCCCCGGGGATTGGGATGGACTTGGCGGGGTTCATTCCACGTGGGATGTATGTGGTGATAGTGCGACTGTCTCAGGAAGAAGTGCGAGTGACTCGGGCTGCGGCAGGTGGTGGCTGCAGCGACAACCCCGTGCTCCAAAAGCGCGGCAGGGAATGCTTGTAGTTGGGGAGAATCTTGTGTTTACGAACGGCCTCGGGATTTTGTCAGTGTGGTTGTTTTGTTGTTTTGCCGAGAAATCAGTCGTTGACGGCACTGGGGTGTGCTTATTGCAGCCAGACCGGGTCAGTCGTGCGAGGTTCAAGATAACACACGGGCACATCAAACGACATTGTAAAAAGCGAGGGTAATGTGTGACCGAGCAGTCTGAAGCCTGACTGAGGTTTGCGTGCAAAGGACTGTGGGTTGCAAGTTTGGGGAGGAGTAGCGAGGAGAAGGCGAGGAATTGCAGCCAATTGTTTCATATCGCGGTCGTGCCGAGTCCAAGACGTGGCCGATGCATTTGTCGCTGGGCCGGTTGCGACACGGGACTGTATTGATGGCATTGACTGCAATTTGTTTCGGAATTGGCGTGACTTGCTGACATGGTTTTTTTTTAAAGGAAGTTGAGCTTTTCTTGGGAAAGAAGTTGATGATTGCCAAGGGTCAGCAGTGAAGCACTAAATGATTCCGAGCTATGCATGAAGATCATGGAGGGCAGAGCCAGGAATAGATCATGGAGGGCTGATCCTGGGAGTTAAACAGGGGTTGAGCGGGAGGAAGTTTGAAACGACATGAAACGAGCGTGAGCCGAGTCTGAAACGGGGCTCAAACGAGAATACCGAAATTCATCGAGCTTCCAAAGAGGTCAAGGGTGGGAATGAAAATCAGGACTCAATATCCAGACTCATTTACTGTGTGGAGTGGAATTATGTACATTTGTGGAAAGGTAAATAAGGGGAAGACTGAAACCGCAGTCTCCCCCTTATTTGGCGTGCATTGACAAAGTGGGCAAGCGGCCCAAGGAAGAAGTGAACAACGAAGCAGAGGGTCGAAGCGTTTTATGCGGATATATTGAATAACGAATACTGCGGCGGCTCACTCGATGGCGGCGAGCGAGTCGAACAACACGGAAATGGACTCGCCAAAGTGGTCCCTGCGGATGCACTCGGCGAAAATGGGGGACACGTCAATGACAACCAACTTGCCGTGCGCGCGCACGCGCAGCTCGGGCATCGGGTACGTGTTGGTCACGACAATCTTGTCGATGCAGCGCGAGCCGTCCAACTCCTCCAAGCAGCGGTCGCTGAACACGCCGTGCGTGCCCACCACGTAGACCGCGCGCGCGCCGCAGTTGAGGCGCAAGTGCTCGGCCGCGGCAATGAACGAGTTGGGCTTGTCGATCATGTCGTCCAAGATGATGGCCACCTTGTCGTGCACGTCGCCCACCAACGTGATCAACTTCTCCAGCGACGTGGGCTCGTCCTCGTCGTCGGAGTTGGCCGCGTCAAAGCTGCCGCCCAACACGTCGCCGTCCACCGCGGCGCGCGCCGCAGGCGCCTGGCTCGCCGGGTAGTCGTCGTCCACCACGTGGCCCTTGACCACGCGCGCCGTCTGCATCTCGCCGACAATGTTGTTGGCGGCGCTGGCGGCGCTGGCGGTGGCGCGGAGCAGCCGCGAGCGCGAGAAGTTGTCCTGCGTGCGGCGGCGGTCCGTGTGGATCATGGCAAAGTTGATCTTGAGCAGGTCCGCCAACGCGGTCACGCGCTTGGTGCCGCCCGGGTTCTTCAGCACCACCACCGCGCTCTCCCAATCGGGCACGTGGTGGCGGATCCACCGCGCCAACGTCGGCGCGCCGTACAAGTTGTCCACCGGCTTGGTGAAGAAGCCCTGCATCTGCGACGCGTGCAAGTCCATCGACACCACGTGGTCCGCGCCCGCCATGATGAGCAAGTTGGCCAACATGCGCGCCGTGATGGCGCCGCGGTGCTTCTTCATCTTGCTCTGCTTCAGGTACGGGAACTGCGGGATCACCGCGGTCACCTTGCTGGCCGACCCGCCGCGGCACGCGCTGATCAAAATCAAGAGCTCCATGATGTGGTCGTTGATCTGCGGTGACCCGCTCTGGATGATGTACACATCCTCGTCCCGCACAGACACGCCAATCTGGACGCTGGTCTCGCCGTTGGAGAACTTCTTCAAGCTGCAGGGCGCCGGCTCGACGCCCAACCGCTCGCACACGAGTCGTCCGAGTTCTGGGTGGGACGAGCCCACGAATACCTTGCACTTGCGCATGGAGCTGGCGACCGACACTTTGAATGAGGAGGGTGTGCCTTTTGGTGGGATTGCGGATGAGCTCGAAGAAAACCGGTGCGCGTGCAGGACCGGGTGATAACGCCCAGCCCCACGCCGGCCCACCACAAGTGCTGCGGGCCGCCGCCGCTGCCCGCCGCTGGTCGCAATTTACTCGGTGCCCCGCCGCTCCACGACGACACGCCGCCCGCCCGCCCGCCCGCTGCGCCGTCGCCGCCCGCTTCGCTTTCGGAGCGGGCTGCAATCACGTGACCCAGCTATAAACCCGCCTCTTCTCTTTGCCAACCCTGCTCTCATGGACCCTTTTCTCTCCGCCCAGGCCAAGTTGCCGGCGTACGAGGCGTGCGTGGCGGCCTCGGCGCTTTTGCGCCACACGGTGGCGGCGCTCCGGGACCGCGGCATCTCCGCGGTCCGCTGCTTGGCCCTCGGATCTCCCACCCAGGAGCTCCAGGCGCTCTACCAGCTTGCATACATGCGGCAGCTCGTGGCCGCCCTCGGAATTGACCCCGGGGCGGTCTCGCTCCACGACCCGGCCTTCACCGCCGACGACCGCCGCTTTCTCAGCCTCTTGCACTACTCCGTGCGGGAGACGGAATGCTCGCCCAATGAGGCAACTTCCACTCTCTACTACATGCCCCATGCGCCCCGCTCGGTCACGGAAGCGGTGGTGCGCGACGTCAACCCGGTCTGGCTATTGGGCAACGACCTCTCCGTGACCATGGGAGCGTTGACGCGGGCGCAGTTTCTCGAGTCGTACCCGCACCTCGCCACGCTCGTTCACATGGTTGAAAAAGCCGCCGTGGTGGGCGAAATTGCACTGTCCGAAAAGCTCGACGACGAGTTCCAGCCCGTGAATGGCCGTAGAAGGAAAGCCCGGAAAAACAAGCTGGTGTACGTGGAGAAACCGTTGCACTACGATGTTGCGAACATGTACTTTGAGAGCGTGCAAATCACCCGTCTCCATGCGGGATCTGAGGGAAATTGGAAGAATTCGTTCAGCGACTTGGCCCTCAATGTGATTAAGAGAAAGGGCGACCATGCCCGCGACGAGGTGGGCGAGTTGGAGCTTGAGAAGTTGACGATTGGCGAGAAACAGGAACAGCCGGAGACGGTGGCTGAGAGCCAGAGCACGGAAGAGGCACCGGGCCTCTCGAAGAGCAAGAGTCCGGTATCGGCGGCGAACGTGGCGGAAACTACCGGCAACGAGAACTCCAACTGAGATGAGGTCACGGCTGCAAAAGTTTGAATTTGCACCTCGGCCAACGGTCGATGCACTTTGTCGGACCAAACGTTGATGATGACGTGGGCCATCGCTAAAAAGCTGACTGTGAGCCATCGCTACAAAGCTGACTGTGAGCCATCGTTGGTGGATTGTAGTCGAGTCCAGGGCCGCCGTCCTCGAAGACCACACAAGAGTGAAATAGAGCTGTTGGTGTTCCCGCTTTCAACAAAGTTGGGGCTGGGTTTGCTTCGCCTGTGAATCTCCTGACAATCACGAACGGTTTAGCTCGACTGGACGTTTTGGGCCGTTTATAGTTATGCCAGGGGAGATTAACGGGGAGGCAAGGATCCAAATTCTCACTGTTTGGGCGGAACCTTACTTCAGTGTCCGGCCACGATAAACACAGAATCGAGTATGGGACCGGAAACTGTTTTAAAAGCAATCACACATTGCAAAAACACAGATCCACTGAACAAAGAATGAAGCTCAGCAGTAAACCACAAAACGCAGCTCATCGATTACCGGCAATTGGCTCTAGAAGTTGCTGCAAATGGCAACGGTTCTGCGCAGCCATCTCGTTCTCGATGGTGGATTTTGCAATTGCCCGAAACCTGCAATTTTGGATCTTATATCCGAAGAAGCTTCTTTCTTGAGGCCCGGACGTGAAAATGGCCAAGAAATCACCGCCCAAGTCATGTTTCAGACTAAAATTCAACAACGTCTTTCGGCAGAATGATGACGTGTGGTTTCGACATGGCCGGTGACGTCCTTCGGCTATCACGATTACCTAAAAAATCACGAGCCCGAAGTTTTGCAGGCTCGATTTGTGAGTCTCCATCTGAGGCGCCTTCATCTCCAAGGCTACTCTTTAAGACAGCCGTGCACCAAAAGTAGTGCCGGAAATACCTACAATCGACCGTGACAACCTAAATGATATACTCTTCCAATCCAAACTTAAACCTCTCCCGATCCACACCGACACCCCAGGGCAAACCAAAGCGGGGGCACTGGGTGTCGATGCTGCGAACCACAATTCTGTGAATGTAAGTGGATCTTTTGATAGAGGCAACTATATAGATGCCGAGGGCGAAAGCCCGACCAAAGGCGCTTGCCGTGACACACGCTCGAGACGTGGGCCACACACTCAGGCCAGGCAACGCGCTGGTGAACTGTCTTTGACCAATGGCACTCCGCCACGGCCGTCTTGTCTGCAGCGCGCGTCAGGCCGGCAAGTGACGGGTGCCCCTGCTTGTCGGCAAGGGTGTCAGCTGGAACGTCTGGGCGCGGCGGGTCAGTGCATGCGCTGCTTCTTCGACGCCGGCTCCATTTTGAGCGGGTCGAGCATGCCCTGCCCCATCTGCGGGGTCGCCAAGGGGTTCATGGGCGCCACCGGCGCAGTGTCCATGGCGCCGTTCTGGAACTCCGGCACCGGCGGCAGCTGGAAGTCCAGCTTGGGCCCGAGGAGGTACTTCAGGAGAATCAGGTACAAGTCGTCCTTGGTGAAAGGCTTGGCCAAGATGTCGGACATGCCGTTCTGCAAGTACGTGACCAAGTCGTTTTCCTGGATGTTGCCCGTCATGGCGATGATGGGTGTTTTGGTGTCGAACGAGCGGATGATGCTGGTGGCGGTGGCGCCGTCCAAGTTGGGCATGACAATGTCCATCAACACCAAGTCGTACTTGCTGTGCTCCACGGTGGAGATGGCGTTCAAGCCGTCGGTGACGACGGTCACCTGGCAGCCGTACTTCATCAAGAACTTGCGGCAGAGCTGGATGCACACGTTGTCGTCCTCGACCAAGAGCACGTTGTACTTGGCGTCCGGAAGCAGGTACGTGGCCACGGGCACGTTGTCGAACGGCGCGCCGGAGTCGGCGCTCTGCTGCCGCAGGTGCGACGCTTGCGGCGGCGTGGGCTGCGTGTCCGCGCTGGGCTGTAGCGACTGCTGGAGCGCCGGCGGGAGCGGCGCCATGGGCTGCAGGAGCGGCGGCTGCCCGACGGGCGCGCCCGCGGCGCCGGGCGGCTTGCCCGCGCGCTTGTCGGGCGCCGGCGGCAGCACCATGCCGAGCAACGCCGGGTTCGGCAAGTCGAGCGGCGGCACCTTGATGCCCGCCTGGTTCAAGCAGTGCACCAACACGCCCATGGAGCGGTACAGGCGCTCGTTGTAGCTGCGCGCGGCGGCCGCGGCCTCCAGGAGCGCGCGGAACTTGTCGCCCGACACCTGGAGCTCGGAGCGGAGCCGCGCCACCTCCAGGCGGAGGTCCAGCACCTGCGCCTGCACGCTGGCGTCGGGGCCCGCGTCCTTCTTGGTGGGCGCCTTGCGGCGGATGCTGTCCAACGCCTTGGGGTCGTTCTGGCGGAAGTCGGGGTGCTGGAACTCCCACGCGTCGTCGCCGTACTGGTAGTGCTGCTTGGCCTCCGTCGGGATCTTGACCTTGTGGAAGTCGTACTTGTTGAGCTGGCGCACGAAGCTGGCGAAGTTGCTGTGCTTGAAGTGCGTCGGGAGGATCACCTTGGTGAACTCGTTGGTGTCCAACACGACAAAGCTGTTGCCGCCGGGCGTCCAGCGCACCACGTCGAGGTACTTGTCCTGCAGTAGCATCTGGAAGAGTTTCTTGACAAAGTCGTTGGACCCGCTGGCGGGCGTTTCCTCCTTGGCCATGGTGGGGTTGGCGGCTGGGGGGCGGTTGGGGCGGCCGGGCAGGAGCGAGGGCGGGGAGCGGGGGTCCGGGGACGGCGGGCTGCGGGGTTGGGCGGGGTTGGGCGGGTGGCGGTGGCGCGTGGGGGGTGCCGGGGTTTGGGGAGGCAGCGGCTGGGGGTGTTGATGGGTGTTGATGGTGGGGCGTGTGCAGGACGCTGCGAGAGCAGGAGGTCGAGTGCTAAACGGCGGGCGCCGGGGGGCCCAGAAAAAGCAACGGGCGGGCGCGCGGGGAGCGGTTCTACGGGCCGGGGCCGCTGTGGCGGGCGGCTGTTTTGTTCTTGTCTTTATTTTTTTTTTTATTTCCGGCGGCGGCGGGCGGCGGCGGGCGGTGCGTGGCGGCCCTGGGGGCGGATTGGGTGCAGCGTTCCGGTTGACGGCGTTGCGGCGGTGTCCCGGCTCGGTTGCTTGCTATTGTTGCCGGCCGGGGCGAAGGCCTGGGCGCGTTTCGGGCGCGTTTCAGCCTGCGGCGGCGCCGCGGGAGGTGGGCCGGGGTGGGACCCGCCGTTGGGCGTTTTGCTTCAAAACGCAGGTACCGTTGCAGAGCCTCACTTGTTGCAGCACCTCGCAGCGCAGAGCTTCTAGAAGCCAGCACCGCACTTGCACCCGCACACCTGGCCAAAAGTGCCGCACGGCGGGGCCTCGCTGCGGCGGCGTTCAATGTCCGCGGGTCGTTTCGTTGATTGCGGCTGCTATTTGCTCGTTACTCCACCGTGATGGTCCACGGGTCCACCAAGTTGATGCGCGGGTTGGCAATCACCACCTCGGCGCCCTCGGCAAAATGGCTCTCCCACACTTGCCCGTTCTGCTGCACAAGGACCCTCGACACGCCCTCGCGGCCCGCCAACACAATCTTCTCCACGCCGAGCTGCCGGGTCTCCGCAGCGTACGCCTCGTCGCCGCTCATAGACGCGCCGCTGATTTTCCCGCCGCCGGCCGCAAACGTGGCCAACACGTATTTCCCGGCCTCGTAGCCAAACGACTCCCCGTCGTCAATGTAGACCTGGCCCAGCGCGCGCCCGGCCTTGTCCAACGCAACCACCAACGTGTACGGGTCGTTCTTCATGAGTTGCGACGAGCGGCGGTACCGGTCTTTGCGGGCGAAAATGTGGCCGCCCTTGACCATCACGGGGATGTCCTCCAACTCCACGTCCTTCTCGTAGTGTTTGCCCTGCATGTTTTGCATTGCCGCGCCGAATTGCCCGTTGGTGTAGTCGTAGTACACGCCGTCGTCGGGAATGTAGATTGCCACCAGCGAGGCGCCTTCCTCGGTCACAGGCCTCACCAAAAGGCCGCTGCTCCCCAAGAAGAACTGGTCATCAATGTCGTACGAGGCGCCATCGGCTGGGTTTTCGTAAAACATCGGTTTCCACACCGGCAGCCCGGACACGCTGGCCTCGTAGAACAACGTGTAGAGCGTTGGAAGCAACGCGTACCGCAACCGCACCGCGTCTCTGATGATCGCGGTGTACGGCTCGCCGGGGACCCACGGTTCCCTCCGGAGCGAGTCGATGTGGGCGTGGGCTCGGAAGAATGGGTACCAGATTCCCGTTTGGTACCACCGGGTCAAAAGCTCCTTCGACGGGTCGCCGAAAAAGCCGCCCACGTCAGCACCTGCAAACGGCATGTTGACCAAGTTGGACGTGATAACCATGGGGATCGACGCCTGGAGATACTCCCACTTGGCCATGTTGTCTCCGGTCCACATCGCCGCCGAGCGCTGCGACCCGGCAAAGTACGATCTCGTCAAGACAAACGGTCTCTGCCTTTGCTCCAGTTCAAGTCTCTTCACGAGCGACTTGTACGTGAGCTCGTGGAAGCTCTTACCCCACGCATTGTGCACGGAGCGATGCTCGAAGTCTCCGTAGTGGAGAGAGTCTTTGGGCGCCGACGTTTCCGGCCCGTTGAAGAACGATGGCTCATTCATGTCGTTCCAGAGATGAACGTTTGTCTGCGTGTCCAAGAAAGCCCCCGTGGCGAACTTGAAAAGCGTGTCCCAGTAGGCCTGGGACAGTGGGTTCAATCCATCAATCCAGACAGATTCGCCGGGCCAGCACAGGCCCTGGTAAGTGTTGTTCGCGGCGTCTTTGATGGCGAGTCCATGCTCCGAAACGTAGTTGCTCACGGCGTACTCGGTTTTGAGATGCGGGTCGATGATCACCACGAGATTTCTGCCCGTGTGGTCCAAAGTTTTCAACATCTCAATCGGCGTCGGGAAGTTGTCTGGGTGCCACGTGAAGTACTTTTTCTCATCCGTGTACTCAATGTCGAGCCACACGGTGTCGAAGGGAATGAGGTGCTCGTCCATCTTTGCCGAGATCTCGAGCACATCGTCTTCGTCGTTGTAGTTCCACCGGCATTGGTGGTACCCCAACGCAAACTGCTGCGGAAGGCGGACGTTTCCGGTGAGAAGGCCGTACTTGGTGTTGATGTCTTCTGGCGCGTCGCCCAAGAGCACCACCACGTCCAACACGCCATTCTCGGACATCCAGTGGGAGCTGACAGACTTGCCTTTCTCAATGTCTATGAACGTGTCGGCGGCGTTCATCCAGAACACGCCCACGGAAGAGTCCGCCCGCGAGCTCATGAGGAGGGGAATGGCGCCGTACATGGGCATTCTGGAGTCGGTCTCGTACTCGAAAATGTCAACGTTGAAAAGCCGGTACGGCCACGGCGTGTTCGTGGTGTCTTTGAGGCTCAAGGAGTCGGCGTGCTCCGGGATTCCGTACGCGTGGGTGTACATGGAGAGCACAATGTCCACGGCGACGGCCTCGGGGCCCAACGGCTTGGAGTCGGCTTTGGAGTCGGCGAATGAGTCGTGGAACATGTCGAAGTCCGACTCCAAATCGGCGTCGATATTGTCTGCGTTGTCCTTCTCCTCCCGGTGGTGCTCCACGTTCAAAAAGCCGCGTCCGTTGATCACGATTTGCTCCTCGCCGCCCTTGAACACCCTCACCACCAACGGCAGGTACTGCATTTCAAGCTTGTAGGCGCCGGCGGGGCCAAAGGCGAGCGAGAGTTGCTCGGGCCCCACGTCGACGGACTCGGCGGCTAGCGGCACTGTTTTCTGCGCCTCCGGGGCGTCGAACGCGAGGCTGGCGGTGCCGCCAAATCTCTCTGCATTCACGCCCTTGACCGCCACTTGCGACCGGTCCTCGTCCACTTTGAAGCGCAAACTGTCGCCTTGGAGAATCGAGAGGGAAAACGGAAGCTGCACGTCGCGGGCGGGCAATTTCTTGGTGATGTAGCCCGAGATCTCGGCGGCCGAAACGGCAATCAGATCGGCGTCTACCGCGTAGGGTCCGACATCGCCATTGGCGGCGATTTGGGCGGCGTAGTGGCGGTTACGGGCGCAGAACCCCGAGCTGTTGCAGTCCTTGAAGAGGTACTCCTTGACCGCCAACGCCTGGAGCAGGAGAAGCGCCCATGTTAGCAAAGGAAGAAACATGGTGTGCGTGCGTGCGCGAGTGCGGAGAAGTGGGAAGCTATGGAGGCGGGCACCCGGTGCTTAAATAGTTTTGGGGGATTTGCGGAAGGGGTGGAGTTTAATTAGGGGGGGTATTTTTGGAATTGGCTTTTGCGGAGCGGGTGGTGGTTACAGGAGCAGCGGGTGGTGAAAGAGGTGCACCGGTCGAGCCGCATGGGGAGCCACATAGTTAAGAGGCAGAGGCGCGTCAAGCCCCATAGTTAAGCCCCACAATGAGGCCCTCCAGTGGAGCCACATAGACAGGCCGCATAGTTAAGCCTTACAGTGGAGCCACATAGTTAAGCCATGGTCAGGCCACACGCCCAAGCGAAATCCCGGGGCCGGCTCGGGCGTTTTGCCGTCTTTCTGAAATCTCGTTTTGAGGCTCGAAACTCAACCTTTAGCGCCTGTATTTGAGCACCGTGACCTCGATTTGACTTTTTTTCTGGCCGGTTGCACCCACAGAAGAACAATATACAACCTGTTGATTTGCAAGTCTCTGGGATTTTGGGCGAGATTCCAGCAGATGCACTTGCATTTGTCTCGCTGAGTGCAAATTGCAGCAGGCAGATGTAACACCAAATTATTTAGTCAGACACGTAAACTCGACACATAAATCAGACACATAAATCAGACACGTAAATCAGACACATAAATCAGACACGTAAATCAGACACATAAATCAGACACGTAAATCAGACACATAAATAAGACACCCAAATCAGACACGCAAATCAGACACGTAAAGTAGACACCTAAATTAGACACGCAAGTTAAACACACAAATTAGAAAAAACAACAGAGATCCAAAGAACAATACAATTTCGAAATCAAAAAGGCACAAAGCCAGAAAGCCACGAAATCAGTCACACACAAAGTTAGCCTCGCACACAGTCACCAAACTCAATCTTCTCTCCCCACAACATCTCCTCCGATTACAGTTTGAGGTCCTGCAGCCGCACACATGAAAAACAGTCGCCCAGCCTATAAAACCTCGCCTTGTCCGGACGCAGGCGAAACGAGCCGCCCCTTTTGCCCCCGGCTCAGGCATATCGTTTCCAAAAGTGAAGCCCGCTCCGCCATGTCCCACCCCGGTCGTGCGCGGCTCATAAGACGGGGTGCGATTTCTCACCGAAAATCCTCACCATCAACACCAACATCTTACCGCCTTCCCTTCGGCAAGAACCCCTATTTTCTGTGCACCGGGCCCCAGTCTCGTGCCCTTGAATAGAACACCGCATAATAACCGCGAGCGACGCTGTCACCTGACCGCCCTGGCCGTGTTTCAGAACAGCCGCCCGCCCACGCCCAACATGGAAACTTTGAAACGAAGCGCCGAGCCGCTGCCGCTCGAGCCGCCGGCCAAGCTCCGAGTGCCGCTCGACACGCTCTCGGAAGACGGCCCGCTCACACAGCACGACGTCGTGTACTTTAAAAAAGAAGCCATCTGGCGGCAAATGCGTCTCTACAAGTTGCAGGCCAGCGAGCTTCTGTCCGAGGTGGCCAAGTACGAGAGGCGCCACCAGGCGTTTTTGCAGCTCCACGCGCTCCTCGAGGCGTGGTACGCGCTGGTGGTGCAGGCGCTTGCCGGAGAAACCCCGGCGAAGGTCGACTTGCAGGCGCCGGAAACGAGCGTGGCCGCCGCCCTTGAGACCCGCCGCGACACGCTCCTCAAGTTGTTGAAGCCCGCCGTTGCCCCGGGCGCCGCCGCGGACAGCCTCGGCGACGTGGTGCAGTTGCGGGCCGAGAAAGAGGCCGCCGAGCTTCTGTGTGCCGACTTGCGGGACCAGCTCGCGCAGTTAGCGGCTCAGATCGCGGACTTGCACAAGGAGAAGGACCGCGAGGCGTCGAAAACGCTCCAGCGCGTGCACCCGGACACACAGGTGAAGGCCGAGGAGGAGCCGGTCAAGACCGAGGGCTCTCCAGCGCAAAACGGCGGCTGCGGCCTGCCCACGGACGCCGACGACGCCGCGTTTGCGGCTCAGAAGCACGAGTTGGAGGCCTTGAAAGTGGAGTTTGCGCAGCTCCTGGCCGGCCACGGCTCCTTGCAGGAGCGCTTGGATTCTGTGACTGCAAAGCTTCTGCAGCTCGAATCGACAAACGCCGACCTCCGCCTGCGGTTGCTGGACCTCAGCGAGTCGGACCTTCTCAAGGTACCGCGCTACATCGCCCTTGTCGAAAAGTGCAACGCGTTGGCGGACAACTTGGCCCTGGCAAACAGAGTCAAGGACGAGGTCGTCAGCCGAGTCAAGGAGTTGGAGGACCGCGATGGAACCTTGTCGCTCAGCACAGAGTTGGAGGAGGAGAACCGCCGCCTCAAAGAGAATCTTGCAAAGGCCGAATGCGACTTGGTACGTGTGCGCACGGCGCGAGACGAGCTTTTGGGCAAGCAGTCGGTGTTGCGCCTGGAACTCGACAACAAGAAAACCAACGACGAGTTGTTGCAGTTGAACGCGGCGCTCGACAAGCGGCTTCTGGGCCTTGAGCAGGCGCGGCAAGGCGACATCACGTCTGCCGGGGACGCGGGGTTGGAACAACTCGAAAAGCCCGATTTGATCAAGCGGCTTCTGATTCTCAACTCCGAGCTCAAAGACATCGAGCAGGCGTTCCAGGAAATCCGCAGCCTCACGATTAACAAAGCCAAAGAGACGGTGGATCGCGAGGGCTTGGTGAAGAAGCTCACCATTGAGAAGAACAAGGCCGACCAAAAGTACTTTGCCAGCATGCGGTTGAAGGACCTGTTGGTCACGGAGAACAAGGTCCTCAAGACGCAGGTGGCCAAGTCGCAGGAGTTGGTCACGAAGCTTAACGACTTGGAGCGCAACTACGTGGCTAAAATCAACGTTCTCACAAAAAGCATGAACGACTACCGCGCCATCAAGGAGAGCTCTATCCACGAGACTTCCAAGCTCGGCGAAACTGCACGGCAACTCACCAAGCTACGCGAAAACGCCGCCAAGGAAGCTCATCTGCTCAAGGAGGAGTTGGCCCGGACACGGAAAGAACTCAGTGACGCAGTGGCCGACTTGAGCGCCCACAAGACGAAGGAGGCCCGCCTAGAGGCCAAGTTACGGGCCACGGAGAACTTGCTTCTCAAGTACAAGCAAAACAACACGTCGTCGATTCTACAGGAGGACGAGAAGCAGTTGGAGGCATTGAGGTCCATCACCAAATGCTCTGTTTGTTCCAAGAATTGGAAAAACACCGCCATTACCGTTTGTGGCCACGTGTTTTGCGAGAGCTGCGTCCAAGAACGGCTTGCGGCGCGGTTGAGACGGTGCCCAACTTGCAACAAGGGCTTTTCGGCCAATGACCTCCTTCTGATCCACTTGTAATCACACCATCCGAGCGAGTCAAAAAAAGAACCAAAAAAAAAAAGACGTTACTGCGTCTAGGTTGCGCATTTTGTCCTGACCGTTTGGTTTCGAACGTTTGGTTGTGGTTTTTAGGACGTTTGGAGGTTCATGCAGAAGACTCTATGCTATTCTGAGACAGAAGCTTGATGCACACCGAAGCATGCACCGCGGGGACACGTCAGAGTTCGATGCTGGCTACTGGGTGCAGGCCCGTTACCCGGCCACCGCGCATCACCCACTGCAAAAAATAGGGGGCAAGAATGTACCAGCAGCGGAATTTGGACCTTTGATATAAGCGACCGCTGGGCCTTCAAACGGCGGCCGGTCTATGCTGCTGTGCTGCCGCTGTGCTCGCGGGGTTTAAATTTGGCCGCCCGCGTGCGTGGGCGCACCGATTTTGCCTCTGGACGGCCCCCGACAACCGGCGGCGCCGGCACAACGTAGAGAGCCGGGGACTTCGGGGTGGTGTTGCTGGAATTAGTCCGGCCCCGAGCCGACAAGCACGGCCCCCAGACTGGCGTGGCTGGAGAGCTTGCCGGCGGGTGGTTCGGCGGTGTAGCAGATTGTGCTGCTAAAATAGATGGCGTGTGCAGTTCGCGGGCGTGCGCGGGCCAAGAAACGCTGACAAAAACACACTTTGTATGGGCGCGCCAGCAAACACTGCGGTGGTATAAATAAACTTGAATTTCCTCTGCACAGCGAGCACGAAAATTCGCACTTTTTTGCCCTCTGGCCCTCCACCTGCTGTGTTCCGCACGACCCATTTCTCAAACACACCCTTTTGATTGGTCCGTCCCACACAGGTCCCCGTTATCGCCACGTGACATTTGCCCCCATGTCCGACCAGCTGGCCCCTTCCGGTCCCGAGACTAATACCCCCGTTCAAACGCCCTCGGCGGAGACGTTCGACAAGCCGGACATTAAGGGCGCCTCACACTATGACGTTGGCCCCGAAAAGCCGCTCTCGCCGCCCAACCCGTCGCCCTCCCCCGAAAAGCACAAACTTGACGACGACGAGTCGCCGCTGAAGAGAATGCGGACCGAAGACGAAAGCAACGGGGCCTCGGAAAGCACCGGCGCTGCGGGAAACGAGGCCACGGCACCAAACACCGACACCGTCCAGGGCAGTGCCGCCGACACGTCTTCAATGACGCCGGCGCCCAAGCCGCCTGCGGAGCCGGACATGAACAATCTCCCCGACAACCCCATGCCCAAGCATCAGAACAAGTTTGTTCTCAACACCATCAAAGCCATCAAGCGGTTGAAGGACGCGGGGCCTTTCCTCCACCCGGTGGACACGGTCAAGCTCAACATCCCGTTCTACTACAACTTCATCACGAGACCCATGGACCTCGGCACCATCGAGAAGAAGATCTCGGTCAACGCATACGAGGACTCGCAGCTGGTGGTGGCGGACTTCAACCTCATGGTGAACAACTGCCTTAAGTTCAACGGCGAGAACTCGGGCATCTCGCGCATGGCCAAGAACGTCCAGGCGCAGTTTGAGAAGCACATGCTCAACATGCCGCCCAAGGTGTTGGCGGCCAATGGCCACGTGACGCTGCCGGGCCCAGGCTCGCGGCGCCGGGCCGCGGGCGACGACAAGAAGGAGTCCGTTGCGGCGCACCGGCCCAAGCGCACCATCCACCCGCCAAAGTCGAAGGAGTTGCCGTACGACGTGCGCCCGCGCAAGAAGAAGTACGCGGCGGAGTTGCGCTTCTGCAACCAGGTGATTAAGGAGATCACGTCCAAGAAGCACTTCAGCATCAACTTTCCGTTCTTGCAGCCGGTGGACCCGGTGGCGCTCAACGTGCCCAACTACACGCAGATTGTGACCAACCCAATGGACTTGGGCACGATCCAGACCAAGTTGGCCAACAACCAGTACGAGAATGGCGACGAGTTCGAGCGCGACGTGCGCTTGGTGTTCCACAACTGCTATCTCTTCAACCCCAAGGGCAACGACGTGCACACGATGGGTGAGAAGTTGGAGCAGGTATTTGACAAGAAATGGGCTGCGAAGCCCGTGCCCGTGGCCACGCCCGTTCACTCGGACGGCGAGTACACCAGCGACGAGTACGACGAGGACGAGCCCGAAATCACCGAGTCCATGTTGTCCAACGTGCCGGCGATTCAGTTTTTGGAGAACCAGTTGGTGCGCATGAAGAAGGAGCTTGACGAGTTGAAGCAGCAGCACCTCGACAAGTTGCGCGAGCAGCGCGACGCCCGCAGAAAAAAGAAGGGCTCCAAGAAGAAGACCAAGCGCGGCAGATCCAACTCTGTGGCCGAACAGCCCGTGGTGGCGCAGCCCGTGGTGACGTACGAGATGAAGAAGCAGGTGAGCGAGATTGTGCCCACGTTGAACGACAAGAAGTTGCAGGCGTTGATCAAGATCATCAAGGACGACATTGTCATTAGCGACGAGGAGGAGGTTGAGTTGGACATGGACCAGTTGGAGGACCGTACCGTGTTGAAGCTTTACAACTTCCTCTTTGGAAAAAAGGCGGCCTCGACCGCCATGAAGAAGACGAAAAAGTCCATGTACTCTTCGGGCAACATTGACCAGTTGGAGCAGTTGCGGTCGCAGCTCCAGTTGTTCGACGACGTTGAGCGGGGCGGAAGCGGCGCCATGTCGGCTTCTGCCTTTGACCTCAACAACATTCCTGCTCAGGAATCCTCCGACGACGACCTTTCGTCGGAGTCCTCCGAGGAGGAGTAGATGAAATAATGAGGGGAGGTGTGGCGAAGGCCACCTGTATCATAGTTGTAATATACATAGGAATGGTGAATAAACCTGGAAAGGTTTACATGATTTGGGTAGGGCTCTTTTTTTTTTTCTTTCTTTTTTTTCAGTTAGAACGATAAATGTGGTGTGCGGTTGTAGTCTTGGTTGGGTTTCTATAAGCTGCAGATACATGGCAGGCGGTCACGTGACCGAACATCAAGACGGCTCATCTCGAAGCGGTTTCAAAGCCGTTTCGCCTGCGTCTCACTTCTGGTCAGTGCCGTTTCACCCTCGTTTCTCGCGGCCAACACCCAACACCCAACATGACACGCGACCCGGCATACCACCCGTTGCAGATCCTCCGCAACGCCCGCAAACTCGGCCGCCCCGCATACATCGCAGGCCCCATGGTGCGCTACTCCAAGCTCCCGTTCCGCGAGTTGGTGCGGCGCTTCAACACCGACATCGTGTACACGCCCATGATCTTGGCGCGCGAGTTCGTCCGCAACGACATTGCCCGCATCAGCGACTTCTCCACCAACGACAAGGACCGCTGTGTGGTGGTGCAGGTCGGGTGCAACAACGTCGAGGACTTGCTCAAGTTCGTGGACATGATCCACCCGCACGTGGACGGCATCGGGCTCAACTGCGGGTGCCCGATCCGCGAGCAGGTGCGCGAAGGAATCGGCGCGGCGTTGATGTCGCAGCCGGAGTTGGTGGCCAGCATGGTGCGCGCGGTGAAGCGCAAGTACGGCGACCGCGTGTGCGTCGAGACCAAGATCCGCATCCACAGCGACCTCGCGGAAACGGTGCGCTTCGTGCAGATGGTCGAGGCCGCGGGCGTCGATTACATCACCGTGCATGGGCGCACCAAGAGCACCCGCTCGTCGCAGCCGGCCAACCTCGACGCCATCAGGCTCGTCAAGGAGACGGTGCGCGTGCCCGTGGTGGCCAACGGCGACTGTTTCTCGTTGGCGGACGCCGCGCACATTGCCGAGCGCACCGGCGTGGACGGCGTGATGGCGGTGCGGGGCATTTTGGCCAACCCGGCGCTTTTCGCGGGGCACGCCTCGACGCCGTGGGCGGCGGTGGAGCTTTTCTGGGACTTGGCCACCAACTACGGCTTGCCGTTCCGCATCACGCAGCACCACTTGCTGCAGATGATGGACGGCGTGGTTCCGCGCCGCCACTTGAAGGAGATGAACGAGGTGGCAAACATGGTGGATCTCGTGGACTGGTTCGACGCGCATTTTGTTCTCCGCCGCAGCGGGCAGCCGGGTTTTGCCGAGGGGGTCGAGGTGCCCTGGAGAAGCGATGCTCCCGCGGAGGAGTAGCCCACGAATGAAAGCTCCGAAAAGAACCTCCGAGAAGAAACTTCGAGGAAAGGGTTCGAAAATAATCTCCGAGAGAAACTCCGCCAGGAACTTTGAGAAGAAACCCCTGAAAAGCACTTCAAGAACAACCTCCAAGGAGAAACTTTATAGACAATTTGGACCAAGTTGTTCAATTAGGCCGCAGCAGACTGGAGGACAACGCGGCTCGGTATAGCCCAAGGTAACGAGTGCCCCGCCGAGAGACGACGCATCTCTACTTCACCTCGGCCCGCGTGTCCTCGAACAACTCCTTGTTTTTCAAGGAAATGCTTCGCGTCATGTTGCTGACCTTGTAGATGCCCACGAGCTGCTGCGAAAGCTCGAACATGTTGTTCCGCAACGAAATGACAATAAACTGTGCGTTCTTCGTCCGCTCCTTGATGTAATTGGCGACAATGGACACGTTCCGGAAGTCCAACGCAGCGTCAATCTCGTCCATCACGTAGAGCGGCGTGGGCTTGTACTTGTGCAAGGCGAACACCAAAGCCAACGAGCTCAAGGTCTTTTCTCCGCCAGAGAGATTCAGAATGTTCTTCCACGACTTCTTTGGCGGCATCACACTGAAGAGAATGCCCTCCGAGAACGGGTCCAAGCTGTCCACGAGCTCGAGCTCGGCGTTGCCGCCCATTGTGATCATCTGGTACATTTCCTTCAACGAAAGCGAGATGGTGTTGAAGCCCTCCATGAACTCGTCCAAGCGCCGCCGCTTCAACTCCTCGCAGTGGTTCTGCAAGCCGTCGCGCTTCTCCACCGACTCGTTCAACTCGGCGCGCCGCATCTCCAACTCCTGCTGCTTGAGCCCGTACTCCTTGAGCACCTCGATGTCCACCTTGACGTCGTTCATGTACTTCTCGAGCTCCTGGATCTCGCGCTCCACCTCTTCCAAGTCGAGCGCCTTGATTTCCTCCTCGCTGAGCTGATGCACGTCCGAGCTGTCGTACTTGCATTTTTCCTCGTCCTTCATCCACTCAATGTACGGAGCCGCGTCCCGCGGAATGGTGCCCTGGAGCGCCTCTTGCGCCTCCGAGATGGCCCGCTCGCACTTGCGGATGACAGACTGGACCTTTTCGAGCTGTTCCCGCAACTCGATCTCCTCAGACTTGAACTGGTTGATTTTCGCCGACACCTCGTCGAGTTCGCCGTCGACTTTCTCCAACTCAGACTCTTGGTCGTTGACCTGTAGGTTGAGCTTCTCGAGCTCGTTTTGGAGCTCTTGGCGGGCCTGCACCCGTTGTTTCAACTCCTCTTCAAGCGTGGCATTCTCGGCCTCTGCAGCTTCGAGTTCCGCCTCGCTGTCGGCGACGATCTTGCGGTGGCGCTTGATGTCGTTCTCCAATTTGCGGAACGTGACCACGTCGCCCGACGTCTTCTCCTGGATGATTTCAATGTGCTGCTTGATGGAGTCCACTTTGGAGTTCTGCACCTTGAGCTCCACGCCGCCAGCCTCCATGATCTTCTCCTCCAATAGAATGATCCGCGTCTCCGACTCGAGCATTTGCAGCTTGAGCTCGTCGCGGGCCCTGGTGATTTGCGCGAGCGACTGCTGCTTGGCCTCGATGGCTTGGTCGACCTCGGAGTTCTGGTCCGACTGCTCTTTTTCCGCCATGAGTGCCTTGCACGTCTCCGAAACCTCCTTCTTCTCATTCACAAGGGCCTGGATGTCCAACTGCATGGTCTGGAGGGCAAACTCCGTGTCCGGCTTGAGCTCCTGCAACTTTCTCAAGTTCGACTCCATCTCCAGGTACTCGAGGTTGAGCTTCTCCACGTTGGCCTCCATCGCCGCGAGCTCCTCGCGCATCTGGTTCACGTCGTCTTCGGAGTACTCGGACTCCTGAACGGCGTTCGACTTCAACTTCATGCCGCCGCGCGCGAAGCTCGTCCCGCCTCCAGACATGGTTCCGGACGTGTCCACGACCTTTCCGTCGAGCGTCACGACCTTGAACCGTGTCGCCCCGTAGGCCACGCTCTTGGCCTCCTGGAGGTTGCTGGCCACAAGCGTGTCTCTCAACTTGCTGTAGAAAGCCGGGAGGAACATCTTGTCCTTGGGCGTGATCAAGTCGAAGATGCGCTTCACGGTCAACGGGTTCCCCGGCGTTTTGATGGGCCGGGTGTCGAAGTTGCGGAGCTTGTTCAAGCAGATGAAGTTGGCGTAGCCCAACTTGTTTTTGCGGAGATAGTCAATGCAGGTCTGCGCCGTCTCGACGGTTCCCACAACCATGGAGTCCAACGCGGGGCACGCGGTGGAGACGGCCACGTCGTAGCGGTCGTCGATCTGGCCGAGGTCGCCCAAACGGCCGTAGAAGCCGTCGATGCGGCCGGATTTGGCGAGCCGCGACAACCCGACGAGCACCTTGTTCTTGTTCTGGGCGGTGGCGAGGTTGCTGACGGCGTCCTGGGTCTTCAGGCGGGCCGACGCCAAGCGCACGCGCTTGGCCTCCAAGTGCTTGCGGAAGTTGGTGCACTGCTCCTGGCCCAAGCCGATCTGGTCGTTGATGTGGTGGAGCTTCTTCTCGAGCGCCGCAAGCTCGGCCTCCTTGGTCTTGCCCTCGGCCTTGATGTCCACCAACCGCTGCGACGCCGCCTTGAGCTTGTCTGCGAGCGCCAGCTTCTTGTTCTGCAACATGGCGATCTCGGACCGCGCGAGCTCGAGCCTGCTCTCGTGCTGCGAGAGCTTGTCGTTGTAGGGCTCCAACTTGGCCTGCAACTGCAGGATCTCGTGGGAGAAGTGGGCGGTTTTCTCGGTCAAGCTGGCGCGGAGCTGGCCCAACACGCGCTTTTCCTCGTGGAGCGAGCCCTCGAGGTCCGCCAACTCGGCCTTGAGCTTCTCGTCCGCGTCCTTCATGTTGTCGTACTTGATGGAGTTGGCCGAGAGCACCGTCTCCGAGTTGGCGCGCGCCTTCTCGATCTTCTTGATTTTGTTGTGGAGGTTTTTGTTCTTTTCCTCCAAGGCCACGGTCTGGCTGTTGATGGCCTTTTGCTTCTTGGAGATGGCCGCGGCCGCCTTGTGGAGCGCCTGGATGGTGTGCTGCACGTGGGCCTTGCGGGCGTGGGCGGCGTCGAGCTCGTCGCTGAGCGCCTTGTTTTTCAGCCGCTCATCGGCCAAGCGGGCCGCGAGGGAGTCCGCCGCGAGCTGCTTGTGGCGCAACGCGCGGCCGTTCTCGGCGATGTCCACCTGGAACTTGAGCAGGCGCTTGTCCGTGAGCGCCTTTTCGGTGCGGAGGAAGCGGAGCGCCTCGTCCTTCTTGTCCTCCAAGGCGCGGGCGTCGTTCTCCACCAACTCGAAGCGGTTCTCCTTCTCGAGGCACACCTGGTGGAGGTCGTCGATCTGGGCGAGGCCGGACTCGATCAACGGCTTGTACTGGCTGGTGCCGATGATGTCCTCCAAGTACTCGAGGAGGCCGTCGTCGTTTTCCTTCTCGGCCTTGGCCTTCATCTGGGCGATGGACTCGACCTCGCCCTGGAGAATCAAGAAGCGCTTGTGGTCCAAGTCGATGCCCTGCCCGCGGAGGTACGCCGTGACGTCCGTGTAGGAGCTGCCGCGGCCGTTGACGTAGTACTGCGAGCCGTTTGCGCGCGTGGCCCTGCGGCTGATGACGAGCGCCAGGCCGGGCACGGGCACCAGCGGCGCCGCCGCCGGGCCGTCGGTCACGTGGTGGAAGTGGATGTCCACCTGGCAGTGGTCGAGCTTGTGCCCGTCGGAGTTGTGGATGAGCTCGGAGAGCTTGCCCTGGCGCATCTTGGCCGCGCGGAAGCCAAACACAAAGAGCATGGCGTCGATGACGTTGGACTTGCCGCTGCCGTTGGGGCCCACCACGGCGGAGAACGACGCGCTGAAGGGCCCGATTTCCTGGACGCCGGCGTACGACTTGAAGTTGGTGAGCACCAACTTGGCGATGACGAGCCGCGGCGCCGCCGGCGCCTTCGGCGGCTGTGGCGGTTGTGGCGGTTGTGGCGGCTGTTGTTGTGCTTGTTGCGATTGCACCAGTGGCTGTTGCAGTTGTGGTTTCTGTTGTGGTTCCTGTTGTGGTTCGTGTGACTCCTGTGGCGGCTCCTGTGGCGGCTCCTGCGGCTCCTGCGGCGTCGGCGGCTTCTGCGCCTTTTGTGTCTGCGGCTCTTGCAGACCGGGCGCCGTGGGCAGCCCCGCCTCGGCGTCGTGGAAACTGGAGTCGGACGCCGCGGGCGACAGCGGCGCCGCGTCGTCGTAGTCCGAGTTGTTGATGAACGTGTCCTCCGGCTCCATGGCCCGCTTTTGTCCGCGCATTTTTGTGGGTGTTGACGCGGTGGATGGACGCGGTGGGTGTTGTCGCGGTGTTGATGTCGCGGTGCGAGATGGTGTGGGGCGCTGGATGGGCGGCGGTTTTGGCGGCTCGTGGGGCTTTGGACTGCCAAAACTCCGTCAAAAACTCGCTTTTCCAGATAATTTGAGAGCCAGTTAAAATGAAAAGATGAAAGAAAAAAAGAGAAAAACAGGGTGTGGGCGTCGTTCAGTGCTCTACTTGGAGCGTGTGGCTTTGGTGCGAATGGCGTATAGGCCAGAAGAGCGTCCCGGTCTCGCGCCTAATTTGCGGTTTATTCCAGCAAACGAGTCTGGTTTCTGGATCTGCCGCTGGGAAGATTCGCCGCTTGACTCATTTTGTCTTTTTTTTTTTTTTCTGCCTTCGCCGCCTTAATGCTGGGCATGGCCCATTGGGGTGGGTGCAACTCTGACTTTGAAGTTGCAGCCTGGGCACATTGGCCACTCCAAACAGCTCGTACATAGAAGCTGGCCGGTTTCTTCAACCGCAGCCGCCCATTATCTGCTTTCTTTCTCTCTTTTTTTTTTTTTTTTCTCATATCCACATTCAGCTGGGTCACCGTCTCTAACAATTCGTATGCTCAAAGGTCAGTGCAATTGGTCTGCTTCTTTCTTCACGTGCCGGCCTGAAATGGGCTCGGTCTTTGGCCAAGAACGTTGTTATCCGTTTTTTCTTCGTCAAATCCTGGATCAAGCACCGTCACGCATACTGCCTCTTGTAATGGCTACGACTAATACCAATCCTTTCTATTATACAATGACATATGCAGTTATTCGTCTTTCTCCTTCTTCTCCTTCTTCTCTTTCTTCTCCTTCTTCTCTTTCTTCTCTTTCTTCTCCTTCTTCTCCTTCTTCTCCTTCTTCTCCTTCTTCTCCTTCTTCTCCTTCTTCTCCTTCTTAGGCTCCTCAGTCTCCTCCACTAGCTCCTCGGCCTCGATCTGTGCTGGCTCCGTGGCCTCCTCCATGACCTCGTCGGCCTCAGCCTGTGCTGGCTCTGCATCTTCCTCCATGGCCTCGTCGGCCTCGTCGGCCTCGGCGTCGTCAAACTTGATCTTCTTGTTCACAGGCTCATCTCTCTTGGGCTCGGCAAGCTCGGCCAGGAGCGGCGGCAACCCCCGCAAGTCCCGCTGCACGCGCTTTAGCTGGCCCAACACCGGGTTTCCGCCCGCGGCCGTGGACATGCCGATGCGCGAGAACGCCACGTCGTCGTCGGCAGACGCCGTCGCCGTCGCCTCGGACTGCGCAATGAAGCGAGACAAAAGCGCCTCCGCGCGGGCGTTGTCGATGGGCTTGACGCCCCGCACGTGGGCCACCACCGGGCTGTTGACGGCGCTCTGCACGGCTCTTCTGGGACGGGTGGAAGACATGATGGAGGTCATCTGAAAAATGCAGTGCGAATTTTTGCCCGCGCGCGGTATTTCTCAGCATGCGCATGAAAAGCTCCCACCACTGCAGCCCGTCTTCCTCCATGTTGTCTTTGCTCAGAGCCCGGCCGTGCGCCGCCCGCCACTTCTCCATGTTGAGCGGGCCCGCGCCGATGGCCGCCGCCGCCAAAGTGGCCGCCCGGCCCGCGGCCCCCGCGCCGTCCGCGATGCTCTCGTTCCCGCTGCTTTGCTCGCTCATACAAATGAGGTTCAAGTCCCGCGGAAACACATACCAGCCGTCCACCATCAAGAGAAAGCGCACGTTCGGCTTCTTGGCGCGGTTGAAGTGCAAGAACGGCCGCAAGATCTTGGCCCGCAGACGCGCCAAGGGCAGATGGTACTTGACCCACTAGCCCATGTATATACTTAGCCATTTTCAACCGTTTTGCCCAACACTTTCGTGTACTCCTGCTCGATCTCGTGGATCAAGCGCTGTAGCGTCACGATGGCGAGCTGGTGCGTGGCGTCGGGGAACTTGTTGCGGTGGAGCCCGAACCACTCGAGCGGCGGCGTGGCGCTGCCCAACTCCTTCAACTTGGGCGCCTCAATCACCGGCGGCGCCAACGCCGTGTAGCGGAACTTGGACGTGCTGGCCACCTTTTCCATGGTATCCCGGATGTCCTTGTCAATCTCCTTGTAGTTGAACTTGTCGCCGCCCGAGGCGCCCGCGGCGCCCGTGCGCGTGTCGCTCTCCGCCGGCGCCGGCGCCGGCGCCCCGTGCAACTTCTCGGTCTCCTCCGCCAACTGCTGCTGGAGGTCGAACCCGGACCCGCCCAGCGCGTTCTTGTACATCTCCGTGCGCGAGAGCAACGCCCGCTTGTGGGCGGCGTACATCTCGCGCACGCAGTTGACCGACCCCAAGTTCCAGCGGATGTCCACCGTGCCGCCAAACGACGACTGGAAGAGGTACTCCACGTCCTTGGTGTGGTACTCCTGGAACGTGCGCATCGAGATCATGAACTTGGGGAGGCCGAGAATGCTGCCGCCCTTGGCCTTGCGGGCGTACTCAATGAGCTGCGCGACCGTGGACCCGCGCACGGCCTCGGGCGTGGTGCCGGCGGTCGACGCGAACGACGCGTTGACGTTGTTCAACTGCAACTCGATCTCGTTGACCACGCCCTTGTCGTACTCGTTCTGCGTGAAGTTGGCGCTGGACCGGTCCAACTCAATCACCAACGTCTTGCTGTCGTGGAACGAGTGCGGGTACACTTGCAAGCGCGTGACGCCCGTGCGCACCTCGATCTTGGTCTCGAGCTTCTTGGCAATCTCCAAGAGCGTGCTGGGCTCCTCCGCCAAGCGCCCGTTCTCGTTGGAGTCCTCGAGGATCTCGCGGTACGACGTGCGCTTCTCCTCCACCATGCGCGACACCGTGCTGTAGATGTCGAAGAAGTCCGACGCCGCCAACGACGTCAAAAAGAGCTCCACGTTGTCGTAGTGCACGCTCACAAACATGTGGTCCTTGGAGATGTTCACGCCGTCCTTGCGGTTGAACACGTCCATCTTCCACCCTTGGAAGCTGCCAAAGGCAAAGAGGTGCTCGTCAAACACCGTGCGGAAGTAAAAGTGCTCCAACCCGCCGGACATGTGCACGAGCGGCACCGTCAAGAGCGACGCGTCGCCGAGCTTCCACTCGATCGCCGAGTTGAGGAAGAGCTTCTTGATCTTCACGAGCCCGCCCAACCGGCCCTCGCACTGCACCGCGAGCGTCTCGATGCCGAACTTGAAGTCGTAGCACCAGCCCAGCGTCTGCCGCGACAACGCCCACACCTTGTCCACCTCGAGCAGCATCACGCCGAGCGCGGACCCGAAGTCGATCTCGAGGCTCGTGTTGGCCACGATGAAGTCGAGCGTCACGGGGACCGCCGCCTTGTACGCCTTCTGGCTCACGGCGCGGCTCTTGGCCGTCTTCTTGTCCGGGCCGCTCGGCTTGCGCCGGTACTTCTCCGGGTACCAGATGTCGCCAAACAAGTCCACGTCCTGGTACTGCTTCATCTTGACGTTGCCCAGGATGTCGCTCACGCAGCACGACGACACAACCTCGATGTCGGGGCTGAACCCGACCTTGCTCGAAAACACCACGCTCTGCACGTCGATCGACCCGGACCGCTCGTCCGAGTAGATGTGCTGCAACGACGCGGCTATGGAGTCCAACTTGGCAAAGAGGTAGATCGACTCCGTGCTCTCGATCCCCGTGCACGCAATCATGGACGCGCCGTTGAACTTGACGATCGCCGCCACCTTGGCCAACGGCTCGCAACTCAACGAGAAGCTCTGCTTCTCCACAATCACGCCCACGTGGAAGTCAATGTCGCGGAGCGCCTGCTCCATCTCGTTCTCGCCCGCGACAACGCTCCTCTCCGCCTTGCTCTCCAGCGGCGCCTCGCTCGAGTCCTTGAACAAGCTCTTGAACTTGTCCACCAAGTCCACAATCACCGGCACGCACGACGAGTACACCGTGTTGTCGGAGCCCGACACCATGATCTCCGTCCGGATCACGTGTTTCTTGGCCGCGTGTTTCTCGAGCCGGTACCCAACCACAATCTGCACGGCCGGCGAGTTGAGCGAGAGCGACGGCGGCGCTTTGCTGGCATCCGCCTCGAGCTTGTAGATGAGCGTCCTCGACCCGGCAAACCCTATGTTGCACTCGACCGCGGCGAACCGCGAGGCGGCCGACCCTTCCTTCTTCTCGCACGGCACCACCTCCTTCTCCTTCGGCTTGCGTGCCGCCTGCTCCAAGTACTTTCGGATCTGCGCAATCGACTGCATGGTCCGCTCGGCGACAACCACCGAGTTGGTCATAAACCTCACGTCCAACTCGTCGCCCTTCAACGACACCCAGAGCTTGCGCTTGTCGTCCATGAAGTAGTTCAACTGCAATTTTGGCATGAACGCCCGGTTGAGGTTGTGCTCCTGCGGCAGCTGGCTGTAGAAGCTGGACGCGGTGGAGCCGTGCGCCACGGAGAGACACCCGTCCATCAACGTGAGCTTGCCTTTGTTCGCCTTGGCCACGGCAAAGACGCGCTCGGCGCCAACGATGAGGCCTGGGTAGTCCTTGTGGGACGTGTTGAAGAGCCACCCGATGCAGAAGTTGTGGGACAACACGTGGATCGACGAGAACGTGGGGCGTGCAGCCGGGACCGCGAGATCGCTTTCGTCCTCGGCCCGCGGCTGTCTCGGGCTCCCGGGCGCTTTCTCGAAGATCTTGGGGTGTTTCGAGAACGTCGCCTTCATCGAGCTGGTCGCCTCGAGAAGCTTGAGCACAACCGGCGGACTCAAGCACACGCGGAAATGCTCGGATTCGATTTGAAGAGACAGCGTGGGGCCTTCGTCGTTCATCACCTTGACCCCGATGTTGACATCCAACAACGTCGACAAACCAACGGGGAACAGCGGGTCCACGAGCGTGATTCTCGTGGAGGGCACTCTGATTTCGCCGTGGACCGGCACAACACCGCCGTCGTCAAAGTTGGACAAGTTGGAGTGGAGCCTCTCAAACTCAACGGTGTAGAGGCACCGGTTGTTGTACGTGGACCAGCCCCAGTAGGTTTGAGTTACCTGCAACTGGAACAAAACAGACTCGAACATGGAGCCTTCTTTTTGTGTTTGCTCCTGCTCCTGCTCCTGCTCCTGCTCCTGTTTTTGTGTTTGTGTTTGTTGCCGTTCCTGTTTTTGCTTGGGAACAAGCGCTCGAAGATCGTCAAGCCGCTGCTCGATGATGGGCAACTTTGTGAAAACACTGTCCATGCACTTCAGCAACTGCGGCGTCGTCACCTTGAGATAACCAAGCGCCAAAGCCGCGTCCACAAGCAACGTGGTGTTTTCCGTGACAGAAAAGCGGGCGCCCAGGCCGCTGTTTTCCGCTCTCACAATGGTGAGGTCGAGAAGTTTGATGTCCACCAACAGACTTTTGTAGGCGAAAACGGTGGTGATTTCCTCTGGCGAGACATCCACTTTCGTTTCTGAGTTTTTCAATGTGCCCGAGATAATCACCGGATTGAGCGCCTCGATGAGATAGTCGAAGTTGGCGACAAAGACATTGGCTTTGATCGGCGGGAGCTTCGAGAAAAGATCTGAGAGGTTGGGCTCGCTGGCGGAACCCGGCTCCTCGCTTTTGAACAAAGCCTTAAGTTTTTCAACGTCCTCACTCAAGAAGACCGCCAACGTGGGACATAATTCGTTTGCTGGGTCTGAGATCCTCAATTGAGAGTCGCCCAAAGCGGAGTCGACGGCAAGCGTAAAAGCGCCGCCAGACTCTCCGCCCGCCGCGATAGTCGAGAAGTTCTTCATGTCCCAGCTGAAAAATTCGAGGTCGTCTTTGTCGAAACTGATGCCAAGCTCCCTCATGTTCAAAGCAGAAGACAACGTGTGGCCATCCAACGGAGAGTAGAGGACGGATGCACTGGTGTTGTAGGCGTAAACGGCCCACGCCGTTTGGCAAAGGGCCAAGTTGCAGCGGAGGTATTTGAGTCCAAACGTGAAGTCCAAGATTCCCGGAGTCTCACTCTGACTTTCAATGCGTTCTGTTCCAGAGATGTCGCCTTCCGAGCGCTTCTCGGTTTCGAAAAGATTGCTGCCTTTAAGAATGGCAATGGCCGAAAACAGCTCCGGGGTCAAGGACAAATCAATCTCTTCGGTGTTGAGCACAATCAGGTTTCGTGTGAGCTCTTCTTCGGGCATATCCGTGGCTCGGGGAACGAGTTTTTTCCATTCGAGGGCCATGTTCTTCAACACAAAGCAAGTGCTCTGCACGCCTTTCTCTGTGATGCTGACGTCAAACTGATTGAACTTCACGAAAACAGTGGCGTTGCCTGACTTGGTCGCCAATTCGCCGAATAGGTTCAGGAAAAACCGCTCTCGCTGAGCCATGTTTCCCTCCCACGCCCGCCAGGACTCAAAGTATGACATAACCCCGAGAAAGTCGTCCGTATCATGGCTTCCAATTTCAAGGACTTGTCTTTCGTCGGACGATCCGATAAGCTGGTTGGCGATGCTCCTGAGCTTCGTCATCAACTTCCAGTCCTCGTAGAATCGCACGTGGTCGCTGCTGGAGCGAAGGATTCTCGCTGGTTTGGTCAATACTCGAGGATCCGATTGGAGCCCGTTGTTTTTGGCGAAAAGAGTCAACCTTTTCGCCACCTCCGCCCGCCAGCGCTGGGCTCTCCAGGATGCCAGGCTGAAGTTCGAAAGCGGTTTCTGGAGTTGCGCAAGAGTTTCCTTCACGAATTGCAACGCGCTCTCGAGCAAAAACGTATCAAACGACACTCTGGAGTCGCCCAATTCGACAAACGAAACGACGTTCTCTTCTTCGTCCGAAGTGAGCCAGGCCTCGATGTCGGTCAAAACGCAGTTGGCCGCAGACGAGAAATGCCCTGGCAAGAACAACGACACGTAGACTTCCTTCACGTGGGCGGCCAATTTCGACGACTTCCGTTCGTTCAAAATCGCCCCGTCCCGGGCACGAAGCACGCGGCTCGAGAACGCCAACGACGGCTCCATCATGGACACCGCCACCACGGGCACTTTGGGCGAGGTGCAGAAAATCGCCTCTGGCGAAGAAACGGCCTGGTCCGAGATCCGCACGTCGAACGTCGGGCATACGAGCCGCACGTTGTCGACCGTCTGGCGGGCAAACAAAAGATTCATGAGCCGCTGCACGGTTTCGAACTGGAGCCTGTCCACAAGCGCCGCCAAGTCGAAGTTCTCCCGCCCAACTGCAACGTCGGAAACCGCCTCCAAGCCGGCCGGCGAGACAAACGCCTGCACGGGCCCCACCTCCAAGATGAACGACTCGTAGATGTACTCCGGGTCTGGCTGCGCCTGCGGCCGGAAATCCTCGTCGTAGTATTCTGTCGTGGGGTGGCATCCGCTTTCGTCCTTCTCAGAACACACCGACGAGCCGGACGAGTCGCTGCCCCGGTGCAAGCTGGCGTACTCCTTCGTCAACGGGTGCGGAACGCTGGGGACCGACACGCTCGAAAACATGGACCCGAGAGCGTTCATGTATGTCTCATCTTTGGAGTCGGGGAAAAGCAAGTGGGCCGCTCTGTGGGTGGTGGCGTCGTTTCTCCGCACGTGCGCCTGCTGCAGCCGGCGGTGCTCCAACATCTGGGCCTTTTGCGTGATGTTTGTGATCATCAAGCTCGTTTTGAAATGCGCGTCGTAGGTGTTCTTCGAGTTGACGATTTGCGCCACGATGCTGGGCACCAGCACCGAGATGCGGCTCGAGTACCGGTGGTTGGCAATGTCGTTCATGGCGACGAGCAAATCCTCGATTTTCACGTGGAGGTGGGTGTCCGCGTTTGCCCTTATATTTACCAGGATCTCGGGGCAGCGGAACGTGAAGTTTGCCGCGTCGTAGACTGTGGGCACGTTGTAGATCAAGGTGTTTTCCAAATCTTTGAAGCCCAAGATGAAGTTCGAGAGCGCGGCGGACACGCCGGTGAGACAAAGCGGGTCGCTATCGACGACCATGGACCCCATGGCAAAGTCCCACTTGCACTGGTACACGAGGTCGTCCACCCCAAGCATACGGTGCGTGTGCACGCTCAAGTCGTCGATGACGAGGTCCACGTTTCTCTGCAGCACAGCTAGTTCGTATGCTGCGAGGTCGAAAACCGTGCAGCTGGGCATGGCGTCCGCGCCAATCATGTACCCATTTGCGGTGGACGCGTTGGCCTGGAGATCGAAGTAGAGCGGGTTGTGGTTTATTTCCACGTCGAGGGAGTCGAACACGAAGCCAATGTGGCTGGCGTGGTCGAAGGTCTGCGCCGGGAGGACCAACAAGCCCCGCCGCACCAGGAACGTGAAGAGCACGCCCAAGTCGTTCTCCGTTTTGAGCATGTTCCAGTAGTCCGGGTCGGGCTTGTCGGCCGGCCCCGTGCTGGGCACGTGGTCGTCGTTGCAGTTGCCCATGACGTACTCCTCAAACGTCGTGAAGCTGATGTTGTCGCCAAAGAAGTTCTCGCGGAACGTGAAGAGGTAGCGCACAAAGTAGCCGTAGAAAAGCATGGTGACGTTGTCGCCCACGGCGTTGATGACGGCGTAGTTGTGGTGGTCCACCTCGATTTTGCGGTAGAAGTTGTAGTACCCGGACACCTCGAACGCGTCGCTGCTCCCCATCTGGTTGCTGGCGTCCATGAACGCGGAGACCGTGTGCCACGGCGGCACCTCGAGCGAGAGCGAAAGGCGCGGCGTGTAGATGCGGTAGTCGACTTTTGTGCACGCGGTGAACAGGCCCATGACGGGGATCGTCAGCGAGATGTCGAGCCGGTCGCCGCTGAAGCACACGTACTTGTTCGAGTCGAAGTCGAGCGTGTCGTTGATCACGTTGTGGTCGTTGACGTTGAAGAAAAGCCGGTAGTTGTCGATGGTCCACCGCACGGTGTAGGTGAACGGGCGGTAGCTCTCGTAGTTTGCCGGCGGCCCCGCGGCAAAGTCCGCCACCAAGTCCGTGAACAACGTGAGGTGCTCGTGCAAGAAGAACAAGCGGCCGTTGGCCAGCTGCATGTCGAACAGCCACGCGCACGCGCCGTTCCACTTGAGCGGGAACCCCACGTCGCAGGCCATGCGGTGGGACTCCGCGGAGAAGAGGATGTCGTGCGTGACGGACGTGCGCACCTCGAGGTCCGCCAAGTGCATCGACACGGTGTTGGGCCAGCCCTGCGGCGACGCCACGTACGAGTTGAAGCACGCGAGCGACGACGCCGCGCCCAACTTGAGCTCGAGCCAGCCGAACGGCCGCGTGTTGTTCTGCTGCTTCGGGTCGTCCGCCACGTGCGCCAACTCCTCCTTGTCCTTGCTGAACTCGCGCGTGGGGACGCGCAAGATGATCTCGTCGCGCGTGGCCAACAGGAAGTTGAAGCCGGCGTACGTGCGCGCGGCGCCGGCGCCGGCGCCGGCCGGCGTGGGCTCGCTGTCGCGCGCGAGCGTCGGGAAGAGCATCGCCTGGAGCGGCCCGCGCTGCCGCTCGGCCCACGGCCCGTAGTGGATGGTGGCCATCGACACCACGAGGTCCACGCCGAACTCCGGCGCGCCGCCCGCGGCATCCTTGGTGTGCACGCCCGGCACGTCGTAGTAGTACACCATCTGCGTGGACACGGAGTCGAGCACCAAGCTGTACTTGGCGTAGTCCTCGACCTCGTTGAGCTCGATGATGCGGTCCTTCTCGAAGTCGCCCACGTACCGCCGGAGGCCGTGCCACGGCTGCGCCTGCGGCGGCTCGCGGCGCCGCAACGCGCGCGGGAGGAGCCGCGTGAGCGAGCGCATGGCGCGCGCCAACCTCTGCGGCGGCGCCCGGTCGCGCCGCGGCGGCTTTGTGTCCGCGGCCGGCGGCCCGTAGCTGTGCGGGTCGTACGAGATGTTGGGCTTCAACGCCACCTGGAACTTCTCCATGGCCACGTCGAGCGCGGTGCGGTGCACGTCCGCCGGCGACGCGGCCGCGCTCACGTCCAACACCGCCACCGCGGCCTTGAACGACGCCACCAAGATGGACGGCGTGGAGTGGTTGCCGAGCACGAACGCGCCGCGCTTGACGTTGATCTGGAGCGGGAGCACCAGCAAAAGCCACCGTGCCAGCGCCGCGGCCGGCTGCGGCTGTGCGGCGGGCGCGGGCTCGGGCGACGCGGACAGGCCCAGGCCCAGGCTGGAGGCCAGCTCGGACGAGAAGCGGTGGCGCGCCGTGCCCTTGGCGTCCGGCGGCGCCGCGCGGAGCGTCTCCAAGATGCCGTCGTACGCCACCGTGCGGTTGTACATGAACACTTCCAAGCCGTCGATCTGCGCGTGGTAGCTCGTGGAGAGCGCGGCGTTGGCCGCGGGCGTGAGCCCCGCCTCGGCGTCGGCGCGCAAGAAGATGCGCGGCACGCGGGTCATCTTGAAGAGCCAGTACCGCCACGTGATGTTGAGCCGGATGATCGACACCGTGTAGTCGGCGGTGGACACCACGATGTTCTTGGCGGACACGCGCCCGCCCAAGGGCGAGATGCGGAACGCGCCCACGGACACGCGCACCTTGTAGCGGCTGGGGATGACCACCCGCAGAAGAAGCGTGAGGATGTAGCCCACGAGGCGGGCAAAGTAGAACACAAACGCCAACCCGAGGATCACCGCCATGATCCAGTTGACGAGGTACACCCAGCTTTCCAGCGACAGCCCGGACGCAAGCGCTCCTCTGGCCATGGTGTATAGTGTGCGTAGGTGTAGGTGTTGATGCGCGAATGTCTGGCGCCTGGTGGCTGGATGGGCGGAGGGGGGAGGCGGGGGTATTTATATTTGCCGGCGGGCATTTTCGGGCAGGGGGGGCTTTTGCTGCGCCGGCGCCCTGGTTTCTTTTTTTTTTTCTCTTTTTTTTTGGTCGGCGGTCGGCGTGTGGCCGCTCGTGGTGTTGGGTTGGCTGCGCAGCCTGATGCATATAGTCGCACCCGGTCGGGCCAGGACCTGGGGTTTAAGGTGCGATGTGAGTTTGGTGCTATATTTGCGGGCTGGCCAATGCCAGTGCCAGAGGCATAAGCAGACCAGTACATTACCTCCTAAGTCATTTTCTTTTGAAATATACAGAATTGGCTGGTCATTGGCTGGTGATTATGCTAGTCATGGTCGGTCATTGTACTCATGGCGGTCATTGGGGTACTCATGGTGGTCAGTGGTCGAGGCAAAATCACATTAGACCACATAGCCCGTCGAGAACCGAGGTTCCGTTATCCGGATTGAGTAGGCTCTGTGAACTAAGGCTGCAGAACCTCAGTGTTCCTCACTTGGGATCCGAATGTCTGGTACTTTTGGTGCCTGGTTGCTCAAACTCCACTCACAGATTCTCAGTTGCAAATTGCAGAAACTTGCCAACCCGCCTGGCTCGGAGCCGCTCAGCGGCAAAACAGCCCCGTGTTCTCCGTATGCTTGATTAGACACTACGTATCGGCTCATTGTAAGGGCATCCGGTTGGTTTGTCCGCTAGCATCTTGTAGCACGAAGCTCAGTTGAACTCTTTTCCCGAAACTGGACTAAACGGACTTCAGTTCTTGCAAAGCTCTCAGATGAGGAGCTCGCTTGTTCTTGCCGCCATGAACCAGAAACCATCACTTTTTGGCAGGGACTTTGTCCAGAACCCAGTGGCAATTTGGCATTTTGCATCCAGTGCTCGACTTCCACTTTGCGTCCATTGTTCGATCCGCCCACAGTTGGGAAAACCAAAGATTCTATTGCGTGTCTTACGAAAAAAGCTTTGCGTAGTTTTTTTGCAAAAATTAAACCGCTCCTGGTCCTGCCTTGCCGCAAGACACTGCTTCCCCACATTTGCAGTTGGGTGCGAAATGCGCCCCACGCCAACTATACACCAGTCGATAAAATCAGAGACTTTGTGAAAAAAGAAAAGAAACACAAACTCAAAAACACAGGCCCCATCACTACACCCACAAGCACACCCCGTCAAATCACCCACCCCTCCCCATCCGCCACCAAGCTCTTTCCACACATCCCGGCCGTGTCCTGCACACACGTGCGCCTTTTCTGGTGCAAACATAAACACCCCGTTCAACCTCACAAACACCTTTTCTTCATGTCCGAACGGCTCCACACACAAGCCAACCAGGAAAATTCGCATCGCGTGGCACCCAAGGTGCTACGAAACGAAAACGCCCCTCTTGCCATGCCGCAAAAACGGCCGCTCTCGTCGCTCGCAAACCTGGGGAAACGGGCCCGTGTGCCTTTGGGCGGCAAGGACCAAAACACCCTTGTGCCGTCATTGCAGCGGCTGAAGTCGTCGTTTGCGCCGCAGAACCCCAAGGGCGCGCCCCGCCCCTCGGTGCTAGCCGCACAGCCCGTGCTCGCCCGCTCAAACTCGTCGTTGGGCTTTTCGCATGACCCTTACAACATCGTCCACCACGCGCCGCTCCGCAAGCTCCCGCCCAAGACGAACCCGCACAAAAACAGCCTCCTCCTGCCGCAAGAGGCGCCCCGCAGCAAGAACTTGGTGCCGCGCTTCTCGTCGGACTCCTTGAGGAAGAAGGACACGGCGCCCAAGCCCCCGGTGGCCCGCCTTCTGTCCACCTTTTCGGACGCCACGCGGGGCTTGCATGCCAACAACATTCCCGCGACGGAGACTGCCGCCGAGCCCGTCAAGAGAGGCGCGTTGCTGGCCCAGCTCGACCTGGAAATCGAAGCGTTGGCGAACGACGAGTCCAGTGTCGAGACCGTGCCCGAGCGACCCGCGCCGCTCGAGTATGTCCCGCTGGGACTTGAGCCGCTCACAGCGGAAGAGGCCCCGTTCTTGCAGGAAAAGAAGCGGTTGGTGGACATGTTTGACGGCGATTTCTTTGACGAAGCCGCGCCTCTGAAGCCCTCTGACGCCACGCCGTTGGGGCTCTCCGAGGCCGACATGAACAGCTTACTAGACTTTTAGCAGCAGCACCTATGAGCGGGCGGTGGCGGTGATTGCTACAGTTGGCTGTAGGACGGGGATAATCTATGTACACGTTCCGAATCCTATAGTATATACACGCTGGCCATCGCCAACTGTGTAGCCTACTGCGTGGCGCACTCGGGGCCTTGCTCGAAGCGGGCGCCCTGGTCGTGCTGGGGTGGCTCTTTGTACTCGGGAAGCGCCTCTTTCCGCGTAATGGTGAAATCCGTAATGTGCTCGACGTTGGCCTCGGGCAACGCCTCGGGCGGCACGTCGGGCAGGGCGTCCTGCTCCGGAAGCAAGTTTCTGAGCTTGACGACGTCGTTCTTCTCCAAGAACCAGTTGTCCTGGGGGAACTCGATGTCCATGGCGACGTACAAGTTGCCGTTCTTCGGCGAGCGGAACCAGCTGGAGGCTTTTGTCGACGGCATTCCCTCGCCCGGAATGCAGAGAAAGTCGCCGGGCCGGATCACCTTGCCCGTGGGCGTGGACACGCGGATGGCGCGCCCGTCCAAGTGCTGCGCCACGACTTTGGAGAAGCCGCAGAGCGACTCCACCAACGAAATGCGGCACGCCACGTACAAGTCGTCGCCCTTGCGGGTGAAGGCCGCGTGGTCCTTGCAGTGGAACGTGAGCACCACGTCGCCCGTTTCCATGCCCGGGCGCTGGTCGGACTCGCCGGGCAACACGACGGACTCGCCGGACTTGGACCCCGGCGCAATCTCAAACTCCAAGATCTTGGACTCCTCCACCGTTTTGGCGCCCGCGCACGCCCGGCACTTGTCCTTGGGCCGGAACACCTTACCGGTGCCGTCGCAGGGGTCGCAGTCGACGTGCATCTGCGACACCAAGCCCGGCCCGACACGGCGGATCTTGGTGACGTACCCGCGGCCCTCGCAGTGGGCGCACGCCTTGGGCGCCGCCTTCTTGCGGGCGCCGGACCCGTGGCACGTGGCGCACACCACGTTTCTGGTGGACGTGATCTTGACCGTCTTGCCCTTGTACAAGTCCTCCAAGGTCACGTCCACGGTCAACTCCGCGTCCTCGGTGCGGTTGGGCGGCCGCTTGGCGCCGGGCCCGTTCATGTTGTTGAAGAAGTTGTAGAAGTCGTCGGCGCCAAAGTCGTGGGCCTCGCCCTCGTACGGGTTGTTGCCGTAGCCGGGGCCGTTGAAGCCGTCGGCGGTGCCGTAGAGATCGTAGTCCAGCCGCTTGCCTTCGTCGGAGAGGATCTCGTACGCGGTGCTGATTTCCTTGAACCGGATTTCCGCCTCCTCCCGCTCGTCCTCGCCGACTTTGTCTGGGTGGTAGCGAAGCGCTAGTCTTCGGTAGGCCTTTTTGATGTCGCCGGCCGACGCCGACCGCTCCACCTCTAGCACCTCATATAGATCCAATGCCATGGAATGCGATGTCAGCGAATACTGGGAAGGCTGAAAAAAAAAGCCGGGGTGTGGAAACGATGTGGCGGGAAAGTGTGAGCACTGAGGCCTGGAGTGGGCTTCTCTGATGGCTCCCAAGCGCCGTCCTGCACACACCCGCCCGGCAAGTTGCAAACGTGACAGGCGCCACTGCAAGAGCGGCAAGCCGGGGGTGATGCTTCGCTAGGAGCAAAACCGAAAGACAACCGGGAGTCCGGGCCCTTTCGCTTTCGAAAAAAAATTTGCCTGTGGGAGGCAAAAAGAAAACGACGTGGACAGGATTCGAACCTGCGAGAGCAGAGCTCATGAGGAGGTGCTGTTTAACCTGCACCTCACGCCTTAACCACTCGGCCACCACATCGATTACGCATAATTTTATAAAACTGCGAGCTATTACTGAGGGGACAGCCCCCAGGACCCCAAGAACCCAAGCACGCTCTTCTTTCACCAACGGCTTCAACAGCGGCCCACAACTCCACCGGCTGCCTTTGTATTCTGTGGTTTTGGCTGGGCCGCAACCCGCGCAATATGCAGGAGCGGGTGCGTTGGCGGACGTTCAACACGAGCGAGCCTCCTTTCCTCACTTTCTCTTAACCAAACAATCAAAAATGGTACGTCGTTCTTCGGATCCCGCGGCATTGCCGCCGCCTCAGCGCCTTACTAACGCCCCAAGTCCAGATCCGGGTATGTACACGTGATTTGCCCCCTGACGGTCTAATAATAACTGGTGTTGGGGGCCGCCAACCCCGAATGTGAAGCGCTGGCAAAAACGCCCGCCACGAGCCATCCTCGTACTTGGCCCATTTGTGCTCAATTCCCTCCCGCCGTGCTCCGGCCCCTAACGCTGCTGATTTTTGACTCAACAGGTGGCGGAAATTATCACGCCACACCGTGTGTTCACTAGAGCCATCAATGTCCACGAAAGCCCCCCGCCCAATGGATCACGCGCGAATCCTCGCCAACGAGTAGGGATCAGCGCATCGGCACGCCACAATCCCCAGCAATTGCTTGTTCTTTTTTTTTTTCCTTTTTACTAACCGCAGAGTTGCCGTCGCAGATGAGTCCTTGGCCGCCTTCAACGACTTGAAGTTGGGCAAGAAGTACAAGTTCATCATTTACGCCTTGAACGATAAGAAAACCGAGATTGTCGTCGACGAGACGTCCACCGACGAGTCCTACGACACCTTCTTGGAGAAGTTCCCCGAGAACGAGTGCAAGTACGCCATCTACGACTTTGAGTACGAGCTTGGTGGCGGCGAGGGCAAGCGGTCCAAGATTGTGTTCTTCACCTGGTCCCCAGACACCGCCCCAGTCAGATCCAAGATGGTGTACGCCTCTTCCAAGGACGCTTTGAGAAGAGCCTTGAACGGTGTTGCCGCGGACGTGCAGGGCACCGACTTCTCCGAGGTGGCCTACGAGTCTGTGTTGGAGAGAGTCAGCAGAGGCGCTGGCTCCCACTAGGACATGTTTGACTGGGATCTAGCGAGTCACTGTAACTAGCCACTGAATAAAGCTGCAATCAAGCGAAGCTGTAGGCCACCGGTGTAGAGTATATTATGCGTGGGGCCGGGCGTGGCCATGGGCAGGTGATGTTCACTACGGGGTGACCGGACCAAAGACTCACAACAGCCAATAAATGGTGAAAAAACAGTGGAAAAAAAAATTAAGCAAAAAAGTAGCGTTTGGGAGTTGGTGGCGAGTCCTGAAAAGATGGCCCACAGTGGCACTAGTCTACGCATTCACCAACCCAGTCAAGGGCCAGACCAAAGTTCGAATTCGAAGTTTACCCTTTGAACCTCCATCACGAGTCCCCAGGCTCCCTGCGTTTCAGGGCTTTGAAATTAATCTTCAGTTTTCGGGTGTTGAATCTTTCTGGAACCCTCGATCCAATTTCCAATCTTGACAATTTAAATCCATGTCTAGCTCACAAGTCTCCAAGTGAACCCAGCATTTGACATTGGAATCTCTTTAATCCTAAAACTGCCATCTTCAGCCTCGAAGCTTAGATCTCAGTCCCGAATCTTCATCTTTTTTTTTTTTTTTTTTTGAATTTTTCATGATTTTCAATGAGTCTTCATGAATCTTTATGAATCTTTAATGAACCTTCACCTGGGATCCCAGCCTTGGCCTCGAACGTTTTGCTCTACCCTGACTCTTCGGTTCTTCTCGAAATCCTTTCCTCGATCTCTTCGGTCTCACCTCCAAATTTCTCCCTTTTTGCCAGTGCAGCCTCTGTGCCGCTCACTCTTCACCTCTCAAAATGTAGACTCGGTTGCAGCCATCAACACTCAATGCAATCGAGCAGCACCCAATTGCAAACTGGGACTCCATTAACTCAAGGCACGCCACTGCACTTTTCAGCACAAAAAAACGAAGATTCACACTCGGCTGCAACTTTAGGCCGTGAAACCCTTCAGGCTCCAACGCGCAGCCCGTCTCCGAACCGGAGTCTTCTGGCTCTTCACTTCTCCATATTCCACCCAGCGCCAGTCCACCCAATCCCACAGCCCACTCAATCCCACAGCCCACTCAATTCTACACCACGACTCAACTTTTAACCACGACTCAAATTAGCAGTCCACGACTCGAATAAGCAGTCCACGGTTCAAATACATCGCGCCATTTCTCTGTTCCCCGGCACAGTCGACCTGGTCGCATTGATGCCTCCAGCCACATTTGCACCTACAGCCACCCTGCCTTCGGCCCCCGCCAAAGACGCAACGCCCCCTCTTTTTGCGCCAAAGCCCGCTTTCCGTCCCCCGCCAAAACCCAATTCACAAACGCCGCCAAATTCGGCGCCAGCACGCCGCGCCCGCCATTCTTTTTCTCGCCGCCATTCTTTCCCTGCCATTCTTTTCCTCGCCGCCATTCTTTTCCTCGCCCGCCGCGCATCTCCACCAACTACTACTTGATGGACAGCGGCAGCACCCAGCAGGCGCCTCCCACACAGCGTAAGCCCCAGCACACCCCCGCGCCATGAACGCCAAAAAACCGCCGCGGGCCACGTTGGAGCAGCGGCTCAAAATCTTGGACTACCACCACAAGTCGCGGCAGCCGCAGCTGAACACCGTGGAGCGGTTCCGCCACGAGGTGGCCATCTCGTCGCTGTCGCTCAGCCAGTGGCTCAAGAACGAGCACGAGTACCGCCAGCGGTGCCTGAGCGCCGACTCGGCGTACCAGAAGCAGACGCGCCGCAAGGTCACCTACAAGTACGACGACATCAACCGCGCCATGGACCGCTTGGTGGCGCAGCTCGTGGCGCGCGGCGCCGAGGTCACCGAGCCCGTGCTCCGCGACCACTGGCAGATGTGCGCGCGCCGCTTCGGCGTGGACAACCCGAAGCGCTTGGCGTCGTTCTCGCACGGCTGGCTCGGCCAGTTCAAGCGCCGCCACGGGCTCTTGCGCCCGCGCGACGGCGGCCCGCCCGCGAGCCCGCCGCCGCCCGCCAAGCTGCCGCCGCCCGCGCGCCTCCTGGACGCCAACGAGCAGCTCCTGGACGCCAACGAGCAGCTCTTGGAGACCAACGAGCAGCTCTTGGCCACCACGTCGGAGAAGCTCCTCGCGCCGCCGAAACTCGCGCCGGAGAGCGCCGCGGCGGAGCTGGCGCAGTTCCGCCCGCAGGAGTCGCTCAGCTTCCCGGCCCGCTTCGCGTGCCTCCCGGGCGAAAAGCGGCCGGCCGCGGCCTCCGCGGGCCCCGAGCCTCCCGCCGCCGCCGACATCGAGCGCTTCCTCGCCGAAGTCGCCGACCCGTTCTTCCGCGACGACTACGCGTACCCGCAGACGGCCCGGGCGTACCACGAGTTCAAAACGGCGTTTCTCAGCGAGCGCTACATCCACCTCCGGTCCGCGGAGGAGGCCGTGCCCGCGCCGCTCCTGCCGCCGCCGGCGCTCCAGCCGCGGCCGCCGCCGCCGCGGCGGCGCTCCGTGGCGGCCGCCAATCCGGCGCTCCGGGCCGAGCCCGGGCCGCTGCTCCACGACAGCCACGCGCGGGCGCCCCCGCGCCGCTCGCACCCCGTGGACTTCCGCTCCCGCCACCGCGCACAGTACCGCCTGGCCAGCTTTCTGCCGCAGCCGTTCAAGGACAGGCCGCCCGAGGGCTTCACGGGCATCTTGCCTGAGACGGGCGCACCCAAGCGCGGCCCGCCCGCCGCCGCCGGCTTCAAGGGCGTGTTGCCCGAGACGCGGGCGCTCTACAAGGTGGACGGCGACTTGAAGGAGCCCGAAGAGGGCATGGACGAGATCTTCCTGCGCCAGGACATCTACAAGCAGGACCGCAAGTCGGCGCTGCAGAAAATGTGGGAGCAAAACAAAATCATGCTCTCGTGAATTGCATTGTTGTTATTCATCCCGTGACCTCGAATTCCCTCGAGTCCTGCTCCACCTGGATCCTGAGCCGCGGGTGGCCGTCGTCCACGGCCATTTTCCGGGGGCAGTCGGCGCAGTTGGCGCATTTGCGCGAGCCGTCCTCGAGCACCAACGCCCGCTCGGGCGGACACGCCGCCGGCATCTGGCTGATAAGAACAGCCTGTGCGGCGCTCTGGTGCTTGGCGTAAAGGTAGTTTCGAAGCGCCATGCGGAGTCACAGATTCGGACAACTCACAGATTCAGGGCAACGGGGAGTGGTGGGCAGCCTGAAGTGTGGGGTTGGGGAGGAGAGCGTTTTGGGCAAGCGGGGGCCGAGAAACGAGGCGCTGGGTATTTATAGCCAATGGTGAGATTGGGTGCGAAATCCGCTCCGGTCGGACAAGTGGTGCGATTCTGGGGTCGTCACGTGCCGCGTGCATAACCAAGCCATTGATTCTGCCCATTGTTCAGCTCGGGCATTGTTGCCTATTCTCGTGTTTTTTAGTTCCCAAGCCTTTGGTCCACTTTTAGTTTGCCTCGGGATTCCCGGGATTTTGGGGAAGCAGAGATGATTCTTGCGGCCAACTGCCCAGTATCGCTCGGGTAGATCTCCAGGACTAGTCATTTTAATGTGTATATGCTGATGCAGACCAACTTCCATCTTTTGATCTCGAGCCTTGAAAGACAGTTTTAGCTTTTTCTTTTGTATAGAGCATCCATTCTCTGGTCGCTGCATGTCTTCTTCTCGGCAGTATTCCGGTGTTGGTGACATCGGCCAGCAATACTGCTCAACCCCACATACTCCTACAAACACCATCTGTGCCCATTCCGGTGCTACCCAGTTAGTCGTGCTAGTCATTCTAGTTCTATGTCATTACGCCGACGGCTGCTGGTGCGACGTGAACTTGATGCCCACAATCACTATTCCAAGCACAATGGTCAAAAACTTGTACCTCAAGTTTTCGTCGGTGATGCCGTCGGCTCGCTTCTGCCTCTTCATGTGTTCCTTGCCCATGATCAAGTACCGTACCTGGTTGAACTTGTTCAATTTGTCGTAGTCCACCTCCGAGACGCTGCTTTCTTCGTACTCGCTGTCCAGGATGTCGCTCTCGTAGTCGTCAATCTCCTGCACATTGAACAAGCCACCGTCTAGATTGGCGTGGTCGCTATTGTAGTTTTCGTACTCATCTTCCTCGATGAACGAGCTGTCGTCGGAGGACTGCTCGTGGCGCCGCTTGGGCGACGTCGGATTGAATGTCTGAGACCGGAACTTCTTCACGGTGTGCGCATCGTTTTGGTTCAAATACGCCTGGTTTTTGTTTGACAACACTCGCAGGCTGTATCTGCTCTGGTGGTTCATAAAGCCGTAGTCGTCGCAGTCATTCTCCTTGATGGAGTTGATGAACGGGCTCTTGAACACAAAGTCTTCTTCGTCTTCATTGTCGTTGGCAATACCGCCAAGCCCAATGCCGGCCTGGAGTATCATGCTATTCCTCGAGGCATATTTCGTCGACAAAATCGGGTTGATGGACACCAGCCGAAGAACCCGTTTCTTGTGTATGAGCATGTCCTTCAGTTTCTCAATCAACTTGGCGTCCGAGTACTCCATTGTTCCGGGCACCTTGGCGCGGAGATTCTGCTTGCTGGACAACTTCTTGATATTTTTCTTCTGCTTTTGCAACTCAAAGCCAATGTATGAAAGAAGCTTTTCGTTGTGCAACTTGAGAGACTGGAGCTCAAACTTGAGCTTGGTGATTTCCTGCTTGGTGATGTCCCCACTCAGGATATTGAAGTCAGTCAAGAGACTTGATCTCTTTGACGATGTAGTCAACAATGAGTCTCTCTTGCCAGCAGTGTAGCCATTCAATTTCATGAATGCCATGTCGCAATCGTCTTCGATGGGGTTGCCTTCAGCCACGCTTTCTAGCTGCTGCTGTAACAAGTCCTTTTCAGGAACAGAGCTTGCGCGAAGTTGCTCGCCCTGTTCAAACTCAACTTTGATGGGCACTATTTCATGGGAATTGTACCGCGAGTGGCCGAGTTTTGGATGCGAGTATCTTTTCTCCCGCATTCCGCTTTGAGAACTAGGCACAGATGAGTTGGCGTCAAAGTATGAAGTGTTTGCCTGTGAAGTCAACTTCAACGGGGACAAAACAAAGTCATCGTCGCCGAGTGCTTTGAGCCTGGCTGGCAATGACAGTCTTTTGTTGACGGCCGCCGAATCGGGCAACGGCGGTGAGAATGCAGGGGCGTCCTCGAGCAACGGCGTGAATTTTGACTCGTGCACCGAAGGGAACTGGAAATTGTGGGGGATGTCGGCATCCTTGATGGGCGATGACGAGTCGAACTCCACCAACGAGCTCATGAGCTGCGTCCCGTGCACGCTTCCGTCCAGCGACGCCGAGTCCGAGTCCGAATCAAAGTCCGCCTGTGGCTCAAAGTCGGGCGACTCTGGTCGAAGTTCGGGGATCATCTGGATGTGTTCTGTAACATCTTTGTGTATCGTTTTTGTTTCAGTGTCTCTTTCCGAAACATGTTCGAGAAGGTAATCGCGCTCCTTAGTCAAGTACTCGATCTGCTCCATCAACAACGCCTTCAGGTTCTGCTCCAACTCCAAGTTGCTTTGGAGCGCCTTGAAGCTGCGGTATAATTTCTGGTACTCGTCGGAAGATTCGGGAGAATGTTGTAGTTTCTTTGTGAGCCGCACACTGCGCAGCTGGAGTTCTTCCATGGACTCTTTGAAGTAGGCCACCTCCTGCTCGTGAAGCGCAGCGGTCTTGGAGCGTTCCGCCTCCATGGCTTTGAGCACGCATTCGGACTGTGTGAGTTTTGCGGAAACGTCGTGGAGGGCCGCGGTCTTTGCCGCCAAATCGTCCTCCAAGTGCTTGTAGTCTGCGGCCATGGCGGTCAACTTCGCGCGCAACTCGGCCACGTGGCGGCTTTCCCGCGACGGGCTGGGCGACGAGAGACCACGAGCAGTTGGAGTGGTTGAGCCTGCGAGCCGCGGCGCGGCGTCGCATTCCTTGTCGGCAAGACGTTCTGGGCTTGCGCGGCGGGCGCGTGCCTTCTCGCGCGGCGACCCGATGTTGTAGCTCCGCGACATTGCGAGCGGCTCTCTGTCCGGCAGCGAGATATGCAGAAGCGCGGGCGTTGGGGATAGCGCAAAAGTAGGGGCTGGTGGTGTTTGGGTCGCTGGTAGTTCGGACATGAAATAGAAGGCGGTGAAGGGAAGAATGGTGATCAGGAAATTTTGCCGGCAAAAGGAATTGCAATCAAACGTCGTCAGTACGGCAGCAATAGTGATCTGTCTTCAAGGAAGGAACAAAAAGGGCCAGGGCAAGTGGTGTTCGACGATAGCGGTCGACGGGAGTGGGGTCAAGGAATGTACAGACCTGGAATGGCAACAAGTGTGGGTATTGAGTGTCTGTGCCGATTGTCTGGAGCGAGTGTTGGCGGCGGGGTGACGGCGGAGACGGCGGGTGTTTCACCAGTGTTTCAGAATGTTCTGCTCTGTTGCGAGGGCGAGGGTTCGGCGAGGGGTGGGTTCGGCGGAGCGGTGGTGGTTTCGCCTGTCGCCTGTTTCAGGTGTCTCCTGTCTCGGCTGCTGTGGGGCCGTCGGTTGCTTGGGTGGAAGGGCTTGCAACGCTGCAAGAAAAGTGAAGTGGTGCAGCCAAAACAATTGGATGTGCGCTGTTTGGGTTTCTGCCCCATTGAGAAGGCCGGTGCACCACGAGACGAGCCCTGTGGGCCGAGCTGGCGCGGGCGGAGGTACGGGTGCGCGTGCGTTACCTGTCCTGTGGTGCACGGGTGTGTCGCATTCCTGGCCGCCGCTATCCTCCCGCTCCCATTGGTGTACCGGTGCGCGGCGCCCCGCGCCGAAAGGTGGGGAGTCGGCGTGGCCCGGGTCCTGCGTGCGCGCTATCTATAACTACTGCGATAGCGGCGCTCTCGAGTGCGTGAAAAATTCAACAAGATGGTCCAGATCCTCAGCGAAGACGAATTCAGAACCCAGGTCGTGCTCAAGTACACCGACGTGATTGGCGAGAAGCTCGGCGGCTCCGTGGTGGCGTGCTCCGACGAGTGGTTTGCCGCCGCCGAGAACTTGATCAAGCCCAAGGCGCCCGTCAGAGACGCCACCCGCTTCACCCACGCCGGCGCCTGGTACGACGGCTGGGAGACGCGGCGCCACAACACCGCGGACGCGGACTGGGTGGTGATCCAGGCGGGCGTGAGCTCCGCCAAGATCGTGGGCTGCGAGGTGGACACTGCGTTTTTCAACGGCAACCACGCGCCGCACGTGTCGGTGGAGGGCGTGTCCTTGGGCGCCGGCGACGACGCCGCCAACGTGGCCGAGCACCGGTGGGAGGCCGTCATCGACAAGACCGAGTGCGGCCCCTCGCAAAGACACTTTTTCGTGAGAAAGGCCGGCATCACCGAGCACAGCTACACGCACTTCCGCTTGAGAATGTACCCGGACGGCGGCATTGCGCGGTTCCGGTTGTACGGCACGGTGGTGGCCGTGGCGCCCGAGGACCCGCACGCGGTGCTCGACCTTGCGCTGGTGAAGAACGGCGGTGTGGCGGTGCGCGTCAGCGACCAGCACTTTGGCTCCGCCGACAACCTCCTCTTGCCCGGCCGCGGCCACGACATGTCGGACGGCTGGGAGACCAAGAGATCGAGAACCGCGGGCCACGTGGACTGGGTGGTGATCAAGTTGGGCGCCGCCACGCACATCAAGAACATTGTCATTGACACGGCGCACTTCCGCGGCAACTTCCCGCAGAAGGTCAACGTCAAGGGCTGCAGCGGCAGCGACGCGCCGGCGGTGGATGCGCTGGAGTGGACGGAGTTGGTGGGCGACTCCAAGACCGGGCCCGACAAGGAGCACACCTTTGAGATCGCCGACGCCAAGGCATACACGCACGTGCTCGTGACGATCATTCCTGACGGCGGTGTGAAGCGCGTGAGAGTGAACGGCTGCATCAGCAAGTGAGCCCGTGCCGGCGGCGGGGTGATGGGTGGTGTTTCAGCGTGAAACGGTGCTCCACAGTGAAGCAGTGCTCCACAGTGGTGCTTTACGGTGAAACGGTGGCTTTACGGTGTTTCAGCGTGAAACGGCGCTCTACAATGTTCGAAATCGTGCTCCGTGCCACAGTAAATCACGCTGTCTCGGTGCTTTGGTGTCTCAGCGTGAAACCACGCCGCCGCACCTCCACCTTCGCACCATCGCGCACTCTATACTAATACACTAATCTACCTCCATCTCTTCACACCGCATACAATGCCACCCAAGGTGCACACGCCCCAGACGCTCCTAGCGTGTGTGGCGGCGCGGGTCCCGCCCGCAGAAATCTTCGCCGCCGACTGCTCCCGCGTCACCGACGAAGACACACAAGCCCAGGTCCTCCAGCGGCTAACCGCCGCCGCCGCCCACAACGCCCACTACGCCCGCCTGTTCCTCGGCCGCTACGTGCGGCTCTTGGAGGCCTCGGCCGCCGCCACCGACGCCGTCTACGAGTTCTACTGCGACCCGCTCATTCTCGGCGCAAAGGAGCCCAGCGCCACCGCGCCAGACGTGTTGCAGTACCCGGTGGACGCACAGGGCACCACCGTGGCGGTGCGCGAAACGCCGCAGGTGATTTCCGGCGCGGGCACCACGGGGCTCCGCACGTGGGAGGCCGCGTTGTACTTGCTGAACCACATCAATCGGCACCTCGCGGGCGCGTTCGCGGACAAGACCGTGTTGGAGCTCGGCGCCGGCACGGGCCTCGTGTCGCTCGCGCTCCTCCGCAACCACGCCCGCCACCGGCTCCGCGGGCTCATTGTCACCGACGGCGACAGCGCGCTCTTGCAGAAGATGCCCGACACCTTTGCCTTGAACAGGCTCCCGGCAGACGTGCCCGTCGCCGTGCAGCAGCTTCTCTGGGGCACCACTACGCCCGGAAGCGCCGACTTTGTGCAGCCGGCGCCCGACGCCGACGTGGTGGTGGCCGCCGACGTCACCTACGACGCGCTGGTGGTGCCGTTGCTATGCGACACGCTTGGCGATCTCTTTGGGCGCACGACCGCCGTGGCGTACGTGGCGGCCACGGTGCGGAACCTCGACACCATGGCGGCGTGGGAGAAGGAGCTCGGCCGCTTTCGCTGGTCGGTGGTGGTGCGCGAGGAGAACCCGCACATGTGCGAGATGGACTGCTGGTTCCGCCGGGGGACCCCGGAGATCCGCATCTACAAAATCGAGCGAAGCTGAGGGGCCTGCGGGAGCGTGGCAATCGAACGGGCAACGGCAGAGTGTTGGAAGGAGGGCCGTGGAGTAGCGGCGTGAGGCTACAGCGGGGCAATGCGGAGTGGCTGATGAGAAATTATGCAAATGTTTGGGTGGGGTGTTGCTGGGCCGAAGCGGGCGCGGAGGCGAATTTGGCAGAAAGAGGAACCTTATAGAGTTGATGAGAAACGTGCTTGTTGGTGGTTAGCTATAGAGACCAGACAGTGAGATAAACAGGCTAACGTGGAGTTTGTTGAAGAAGGGAAAAGAATGGATATTGCAGGAATGTAGAAACGGCCAAGAGACCGATGACATGTGATGAGGGGTGAGCTGTGGCTCTGAAATAGCCGAAAGCACATGTTTGAATGCCCTAAAGATGTACTCGTAATGAAGCTGCAACGAATATGCTCAAAAGCTGCAATGAAAATGCTCAAAAGCTGCAGTGGAAATGCTCAAAAGCTACATTGAGGATACAAGCTGCAACTCAAAAATTCAAAAGCTGCAACGAGAAAAAAAAAGCAGCAAATCTAATGAATTCTAGCTTAATACCAAAGCGGGTGCAGTCTCGAGCAGCTCTTTCCACTGCCTTTGACTCACTCGCTAATGCGTTTGGCAGTAGGTTTGGCGAAGCACCCACTTCCAACAGTCGCCATGAAAACAAAGGCTTATAAGAACAGAACCAGCAGGAAAAAAATGCCAAGAGCAAATAAACGGGCCGTGTCAAAATTCCAACATGCACTTGTCCCAGATCCCGGTCTGAGGCCGAAGACGGACACCGCAGCGTCGCAGTTCAGTGGCTGCAAACGAAAAGACAAAACACACCAAAACACAGCGGGGCCGCGGCCGCGTGACGCCCCGAGAGACGCAAAAACAACGCTTCTGTTCCGTGGGACCAGCGGCGCCGGCCCCCGGTGGGTGGTTCCGGAGGTACGGGTGTCGCTGGGGCCGCTGTCATTGGCCAGCACAAAATGCGACGAGGCGAACGAAAAGAACAACCATTTCTTCCCAGAAACAACCATGAAGTTCGCCACCCCTGTCTTGAAATACTACTGGCCTTTTGCCACTGGAGGTATGTCGAGCGTCTTTTCTCACCGAGCAGTTTCGGGCCGGGCCAGAAGTGGCCGGGCCGGATCGAAAAGCACATTCCAGCCATGATGCATTCGTGGGTACAGCGGGATCGCCACGGGAGCAGCAGGCACTAGCGCCGGCCGGGCATAGACGGCCGGTGCCGGTGCTGTTTGCGCTCCGCGCCGAGCGGGTCAATTGTTCCGGATCTGGCGGGTGTCCATGAGGTGCCATCCCGGCCCACAGCAAGACTTTCCCGCCAAAGTAGCCCGTCGGGGGCATGCACTGTGGAAGTGTGTCCCCGGGGCCGATGCCCGGCTCCAACGACCCCGTGGCCCGGCCAGGACGGTGCTGTCACGTGCCAGCCAACGGCCAGTGTGGGCCCTTTGGGCTGTGCTTTCCCTCCATCCATCTGCCGGCTGCCCCTTCCACGCCTCATACTAACATGCAGCTGCCATCTCCTACGGATTGATCTGGAAGGCCGCCGGCGCCATGCAAGACACCGACGAGTTCATCAACGACCCAAGACACCCAAGATTCGCCAACGGTGGTAAGTTCATCGACTTGGAGAACAAGGACTAAATAGCCAATACACCTGCTGAGACTGAGTGGGCGACGGCCCGTGGTTCCGGGCCTGGGCCGCGGAAGAAACGTGGGCCTCGCCAATGTAGAGCTGTCGCTGGAGGGAAAGGAGGAGTTGCAGTGGGCCACTCATCGGGCGTTTTTCACAACCTCCTATTGGTGGCTTCGGAGCTAAAGGGATGTTTTCTTGCTGAATGTTGCTCGGGAATTGTCTCTGGAGGTTCTGTTACTGGCTCCTGGCTTACCTGGATAATCCTACCTGTGCATTACCATTCTGTATCTAATCGGCAGTCTATGAGCTCGTACTCCGCTGCCAATAAACTTTGAAAACAAGTCTAAATTTTTCAGCCGGGATTCTGGCCCCTTCACTTCGGAGCAGAACCCCGGACTCCTGCCCGGGCATTCTGGATCTAGACTCGGCCTCTTGTTGCAATTGTGCGGTTTTTGTTGCCATTGCGAGGTTCTTGTTGCCATTGTGCGGTGCTAGCCCGGGCAAATTCAGCTTTGCCAAATCGGGACCTGGAAGATCCAGCGATGATTCGTATTCTGGTGCCAAGCACAGAGGCACGGAGACTGCGGCGCCAACTCGGGTCCTACCACACCCCAGCGCCGTCAGCTGGAGCTGCGCCCGGCGGGCTGATCTACCGTCGTTATCTGTACCATGTATTCCTATCCTATCCTTTCCTTTCCTATCCTGTTCGTTCCGGGTCCGCTCAGCGTGGCAGCACGGAGACAAGCCACTTTCTGTAGTTGGCCTCAATCACGTGGTTGTTCTGCAGTAGGTCGTGCTCCACGTAGAGCGGCGCTTCGTAGCTGTACGACGCGTTCTGTGGGAGCAGGAGCGTGTAGTGGGACGCGTTGCATGGCGTGCCGGGCAGGTGGCTGGTCATGCAGTAGTAGCACTCGTAGAGGAGGCCCGACAGCGGCGACAGGGGCTCCTGGGGCGACGAAGGCACGTCGGACTCGTCGTAGTGGGGGTTCCACTCGGACTCGATCTCCAAGTTGGTTTCATCCACAAAGTCGCGGGGCGCAGTGAACGAGTACATGTTGTTGGTGGGCGCTTGTGTTGGTGGTGGGCGGTTGGTGTTTGGCTGTGCGCTATTGGGTCTTCGCTGGAGTGGCTGTTGCTATTTTTTGGCGGTGGCCGCGGTGTCGTGACTGTTTAGCGAGAGTGTCAGCTGACGGTGTGTTGTTGATCTCTGGATCAAGTCTGGTGGCGGGTGCTGTGGTTTGAAGGTTGGCGTGAGCGCACCTTTATATCTCAGTTTGCAGCTGTGAGTAATCCGCGCCTGCACGTGTTCGCGCCATAACCACCTGTGGCTCATGGTGGCTCATGCCTGCGTCTAGAGCCTTTTTGGGCCGAGACGGAGCCACACACTGAGTCACCCAAAACTGTGTCATTGCAAAAAAAAAACAGTGGCAGCGCAAATGCTGCAACCGCGCTGGGAGCACGTGTATGCTGGCCTCCACCACAATTTCTCTCGCCCGGCGCCGGCGCAGCGGCCCTCTCGCCGGCGGGTTTTTAATTGCTCGTGCTGTGTTGGGCTGCCCGCCGAGCCCGCTCTCCGCCACCGCCGTGCCTGGCGCCGATCTTGAAACAATGGCAGCGCCGGGCCTTGCGCAGATGCCTGGAGGCTCGTATTCGCCGGGCCACAATGGAATGTTTCAAGATTTAAGCAGCCGAGCCGGCAGCCGCTCGAGGCCATGTATGAAACAAGTGCAAATTGCCGCATCCGGCCGCGCGCCGTGACGGGACTTGGGGTATAACATTGACACATTTTGTGCTCGTCTCGCCGCGCCGGAAAAGGCCCGGTTTCGGGGGCGCCGGCCCCGCCGCCGCCAGGTGGCGCCTGGCCGTTGGCGTGCTGCCGCCGGGCACAACAAAACAGCCCGGGCTATGTCCGGCCACCTCGCCTGGATGCAAACCGGGCCAGGCCCTGGACCCGGCCCTTCGTCTACAATGAACACGGCGCTGGCCTCGGGGCTCGACCGGGGAACACGCCGCTCGAATGTACGCCGTTCGCTGCCTCCGCCTGGCCGCCACCTGGCCTGCGGTCTATTTGCGGGTCTGCGGGTTGCGCTGCCCATCAACCTTAATTAGTCTCTCGCCTTCTTTTTCGCAACCCGAGTGCGGGGCCAGGTCCACACCCAATCACCACATGGCCGAGCGGGCCCGACAGCACCTTAAATCTGGGGAGTCTAGAACGCCCCCGTTCCTTAATTGCCTGCCTGGCCCCGTTGGTGCTCCAGATTGGAAACTCGGTGGAAGGCACCGGGTGACGAGCAATCAGCCCACAGGCACCGTGGGCACTGCGGTCTGGGCCGGCCTGAGGCACCGGCCTAAAAATAGAGCCCGGGCCCACAAACCAGGGCGCCGCCGGGTTTGGAGCGGAAGCCAAAGCGCCGCGGGCGCATAGTGCCCCTTTTCACCGCGCCGTGCACAAACCTGGCGCCCTGGCTGTTTAGCATGACTCCAACACTCACCACTTTCTGAGCATAAACCACGCATCTTGAGCATGAACCTCTTGCGCATGAAATACGCTACAAAGCGTACCAACCGCCTTTTTCACAGTAACCAAGAGACTTTATGGGGGGGTCAGGTACGGCACAAGACTGTAATTCTGACGGGCTTTGGCGGAATTTTACGACCGGGCGTTCCACTCGTCCCCGGACGCCATTTCAGGTGCGGCCAGTTCGCAGCTTCGCCGCCAGGCACACTTGATGCCCGCCACCTCTCGTAAATCCACGCCCCTCTCTCTCCACCATGAGCCTCTGTAAGCCACCGCCAGCGGCCACATTCGCTCGCCCCACCGCTGGTTCCGCCATGATGGTGTTGGCCCGGCCTGGTGCACAGGTGTGCCCGCCATCAGCCGCATCAACACCCACCACCTGATCTGCAGTTCCCGTTCGCTGCACCCAAAACCGCCCCTCGTCGCTCCCGGAAAACACAGCCCCGCTCCCGGAACCATGATCTACGCCTTCTACATCTTTGACAAGCACTGCAGCTGCATCTACGCGCGGGAGTTCAGCCACAGCACCAACTCGCAGGGCCTCGTGAACAAAAGCAACGACAGCGACATGGCGCAGTTGCTCTTTGGCACGATCCACTCGTTGAAGCACCTCTCGGCCAAGCTCGCGCCGGAGGCGGCCAACACGCTACTGTCGTTCAGCACCGGCCAGTACCGCTACCACTTTTTGGAGTCCTTGACCAACTTCAAGTTTGTGCTTGTCACGGACTTGGCCGTGGACAACTTGCAGCCGCAGTTGTGGGAGCTCTACACCGAGGTGTTTGTCAAGAACATCCTCTACAACGCGCTCAGCCCGGTGGAGTTTGGCGCGTCCAAGTTGACCGACTCGAGGTTCACCGAGCTCTCCGACGACTTCTTGCGCCAGTTGCCTGTGTTTGGCGGCCCGTGAGGGCGCGGCCGTGAACGCCAACCGAGAGTGGGCCATTGCAGTCCAGGGCAGTATAGAGTGAGCCTTGGACACCATCAACAGTCCATGGCCAGACCATGAAGAATCGACTGAATTTGGACTGGCCCGTGGGACTCTGATTGGGCCTTAGACTGTACCAGGGAGATTGTGATTGTATCATGGATTGTACCATGGAGATCATGACTGAATTTGGACTGCGCCATGGAGAGTATGGCTGGATTTTGGACTAAACCTGGAGAGTATGACTGAATTCTGGACTAGGCCATGGATCCTACGACTCAATTCTGGACTAGACCATGGAGACTATGATTGTATCGCGGATTGCACCATGGGATTCCTTACCTGGCTCAAAAAGGAATTGCCGCCCGAAACTCCGCACATGGCAGGATCCGGTCATGGCGCTGTGCTCGAAGCAGTCTCACTCATGCGGTCCACCAACAGACCCAGCCCAAATGCAGCATCTGGTGAAGTACACGGAAAAAATGCAGCGACTAACCAAGGATTGGGCACAAAACCGGGCTCGCCGCCTTGTGTCGCTGGACCGCCGCCTCGCGCCAAGCCATCTCCATCCAGAGAGTCTATCGCACGTAGTATTCCAGCCTCGCCATGCGCAGTGGCCGCACCCGCGCGCAATCGCCGTTGCAGGCGCCCATGCGGCTGAACACGGTCACGGAAAAAAACAGCCCGCCGCCACGGCCACGGCACGGGCAAAAAGCCCCGCGGCCACCCGCAAAAGCGCCCGGCCGCCCGCCGGGCCCGCCACACGCGCGCTCGCCGCCGCCGGGCACCCGCTCGTCCCGAGTGCTTATCGGCGCACCCGTGCCTCCCGGAGAGCAGCTGCAGCGATCGGCCCGAGAGGTGCGGGTGTCATCGCCAACTATATAACCCGGCCCCGGCGCCAAGTCCGGCCAGCATTTTCCATGGACCCCCGACCGCCCATTCTCAAAACGTGGTACCACGAGGCGCTCTTCCAGCTGACCATCTGCCTCTCGCAGTTCTTGCTGCAGGGCCTGGTGGCGATGTCGTTGAGCACCATGAACATCGTGTTCGACACGTTTGACGCCGACGGCCGCGGCACGCTCGCGCCCAGCGTCAAGGTGTGGTTCATGGGGCTGTACGCGTTGACGCTCGGCACGTTCATCCTCGTGTCCGGGCGCATCGGCGACCTCTTTGGCTTGAAGAAGACGTTGTTGTTTGGCTGGTTCTGGGCGTCGTTGTGGAGCATCGTCACGGGGCTCTCGTACTACGCGCGGTCCGCGGAGTTCTTCATCATCTGCCGCGCGCTCCAGGGCATCGGCTTTGCGTTCGTGCTCCCGTGCGCGATGGGCATCTTGGGCAGCGTGTACCCGAACGGCAAGCGCAAGAACATGGCGTTTGCCATGGTGGGCGCGGCCGCGCCCGTGGGCGCCACCGTGGGCGCGCTCATGGCCGCGGTGGTGGCGCAGTTGGCGTGGTGGCGCTGGGCGTTCTGGCTCTTGGGCATCGTGTGCTTTGCCCTCGGAGTCGCCTCCGTGTACGCCATTCCGGGCAGCTTCCGCCACCACAACCTCACGTTCCGCGAGGCCGCGCGGCGCTTCGACGCCGCCGGCGCGGCCATTGGCATCTGCGGCTTGATCTTGTTCAACTTTGTCTGGAACCAGGGCCCCGTGGTGGGCTGGCGCTGCGCGTACATCATCGCGTTGCTCGTGGTGAGCGTGGTGCTCCTCGCGGCGTTCTTCTACCTCGAGCTCCGCGTGGCCGAGTACCCGCTCTTGCCAAAGAGCGTGTTCACGCGCCGCATCGGCTTGGTGTTGCTCTGCATGGCGCTCGGGTGGGGCCTGTTTGGCGTGTGGCAGTACTACTACTGGAGCTTCTTGTTGAACCTCCGCGGGTACACGCCCATCGCGGCCGCGCTCACGTACCTCCCGCTCTTGGTGATGGGCGTGGTGGCGGCGCTGATTGTGGGCTTGTGCATCACCAAGCGCCGCGCGCCGTACATCTTCTTTGGCTCCATGCTCGGCTTCACCCTCGGCATGGTGTTGCTCTCGCAGGCGCCGGTGCACCAGACGTTCTGGCGGATCACCTTTGGCCAGATGTTTGTGTTGGCCTTTGGCATGGACTTCTCGTACCCGTCCGCGTCGTTGATCTTGTCGGACTTCCTCCCGGCGGAGCACCAGGGCATGGCCGGCTCGTTGGTCAACACCGTGGTCAACTACCTGGTGTCGTTTTTCCTCGCCGTCAGCAGCACCGTGGAGACGGAGGTGTACGACAAGACCGCCGACACGCTCCGCAGCTACCGCGCCGCCATGTACTTTGGCATTGGCATTGCCGGCGCCGCGGTGTTGGTGGCGGTGGTGTTCATCTGCACCGAGCACGCCGGCAGAAACGACGCCGACCACGGCGACCGCAGCGACCGCAGCGCCGACAGCGCCAGTCTCCAGGAAAAAAGCGTTTAGCGCGGTGGAGATGGCCAATTGGCGTGGAGTTTTGCGTGGAGATTTGCGTGGAGATTTGCATGGAGATTCGCATGGAGACGTGCTTAATAGAGAAGCAGCTGGATCATCTGATGAAGATGTTTTCAGACGCAGCTGCGGAAGAAGTGTTTGCTGAAAAAATCAATTCCAATTAATTAGAGTCGAGTAGTTTGTGGTTTGCAGTCACGGCTGCCTGGCTGCACCCGCGCCTGCATGCAGCGCGGTCAACACCCACCAACACCTCCAACCACACCGCCGGCCCCATCCAGCGTGACGTCATCGGCAGTTCCAGGCGTGTTTCCACTTGAAACGCACTCCCCGCCCGCCCCACGGCCCACTCCCCGCCCGCCCGCGCGCCCACGCCACCGCGGCCAGCCACCACCGAATCCCACACCCGCCCACACCACCACCCGAGGCAGACCAGCTCGAATCCGCCCCCGGACGCCCTCGCCGCAAACCCACGCCGCCCCCGCAAACCCACGCGGCGACTCCACGAACCCGTGCCTCGCCTCTCGGCTCGTAGCCCCACCTTTCTGGACGAGCCCCCCAGTTTCAGCCCGGCCCGACTCCGTTTCAGCCTCCGACAGCTCGACAGTTTCAGCCTCTGACAGCTCGACGGTTTCAGCCTCTAACAGCTCGACGGTTTCAGTCTCCGCCGGCCCAAACCCCAGGTGTCTCAGCCTCGTTTCAAACCCCAGCTCCCAGCGCACCTCCAACAAGCATCGGGCCGTGACTAATCTGCCAAGCGCTTCCGTCCCCTGACCCCAGCACTCACATACACACCATCTTCTAACATGTCCGCCGCCGTTGCACCGCCGCTCAAGAGCAACAAAAAAAACCAGCTCGAGGCGCTCATGCGCGAGTTCCTGGGCAAGCTCGGCGCCGAGTGGGATAAGTACCACGGCGCGCTCTCGCAGTTCCTCGTGGGCAAGCTCTCGCGCGCCGAGCTCGTGGCCACCGTGGGCCCGTTGCTCAAGGACGGGTTGGTGCAGTACCACAACCGGCTCCTACTATTGAACTTTGCCAACTCGCTCCTGGACAGCCCCGGCGAGTTCTCCAGCGAGCTCGCGCTGTTCTGGAACAAGAAGAACGCCAAGGCCAAAAACGTCAAGTCGCTGCAGTACGAGAAGTTCAAGCAGAACATCATGGGGCTCCCGTTGAAGGAGCGCCGGCGCATCCGCTCCATCACCAAGGAGTCCGGCAAACACAACAAGCTCAACGCGTACATCACGCTCACGCGCCACGCGTTGCTCCCGAAGATCCCCATGATCCAGGACAAGGAGCAGCAGCAGTCGCAGGTCAACAACTTGGTGCAGTGGCAGCAGGACGTGGTCAACGGCATCAACGCGCCGCTCGCCTCCACGTGCTACGAGTTGCCGGACCACGACACGCTCTCGCGCCGCGTGTTGATGACCATGCGCGAGAACGGGCTCACCGGCGGTATCAACGCCAACGCGCTCGAGGTGCTCTCGCTCGGCTTGGAGGCCCACCTCAAGAACATCATCGAGTGCGCCATCGACACCGTGCGCTACCGCCAGAACAAGTACCACACAAACTCGTTTCTCCAGCCCGGCTTTCTCACGGGCGGCGACATCGACGCGCCCGGCAAACGCCGCAAGCCGCCGGCCACGAAGAAGCGCGACGTGGTCATCAGCAGCGAGGACATGTACAACACCTTGGAGGCGTTCCCGCACTTGGTCGAGCCGTGCGGGCCCAAGGTGCGCCTTTCGAGCGTGATGCTCCAGGACGACGACATGGTGGACCACGCGGACTTGGGCTACACCCTACCCCCGAAGCCGCCGGTGGAGGACGCCAACCAGAAGCCGGACAGGGCGCACATCGGCACCCTGGACGAGTTGAAGTGGGTGTTGCACGACTTGATCAGTACCTAGCCGTCCCGCAGACGCTGGGCAGAGCCGTGTATTGATTTGCGGGCAAATGGCTGCTTCACAAGAATAATGGTCGACACACGTGGACAGTGAAATGTGCAGCAGTATACAGCTGTCTCACTTTCGGGAACAGATGTGATGTCGATTGGAGTCTTCGGCCCTAAACCATGAGATTCCTATAATATGTTAGATGGAGTGATCAAAACCTTCATCTTTCTCCCCCAAACGTCACTGCTTAGAACCCATAGCTCATGGATTCACAAAATCGCAACATTTAGTTCCATGTCCCACTAGCCTGTAGTGGAATGCAGAAACAGTTTGTTTACCTGCTTTGCTTGTATTTAACTCAAACTACACAACCTGAAACTGTCGTCTGTTGGTGATATAGTATTACGTAAATTTCAGCTGTTTCATATAAGTCTATTACAAGTAACGCAACTTCAAATTTGTGTAGTGGTGAGTCGTTCAAATGAATATGAATGCAGCTAATGACTCGGCACCTCATTCAAGGCACTGATGGCTGATGGCTGTAAGTGAGTCTCCTCAAAAATTCAAAGGTTATCGGTACTTGCTTTCTGTATCATTCTCCCGAGAAGATAGAGACGGTGAGCGCTATCTATGACAACAAGTACAATGGCTGAAAAGAATGGCACTGGGCAATGGCCATTCTCAAAAGCCTGGTGGTCCCACTGACTCGTGTGCTTTATGAGCGATGGGTTTTTGATGAAAACTGGTTCTCATCTATGCATTCAGGATTGCCTCCAACAACGCCTCGCTAGTTTCCGGGTGCTCAATGTCGCAAATGTGGAGGATTTGGCCTCGGGCGGCATATCTGAAGAGCGCCCCCAATTTAGATTCCGGGGACAGGAGCACCTCGGTCTGCTGGGCCAAAGAGAGCGGCGAGAGGTTGAGGAGCAACACGGATTTCGTCGTATCGGCCGCGTTCTTGCTGGTGAAAAGGTGTGCCTGCGGCAACGTCAGGCCGTCGTGCTGCCGGATCGTGCTGGAAATGTCTGTGCGGGTCTGCACGAGCATGCGCTGGCTGACCAACTCCATCGAAGCCTGCTTGAAATGGAGCTCCACCTCCGACGAGCTGTTGAGGATGTCCTGCGGCGCATCGCTGCCAAACACAATGCTCTGTAGGTAGAAGCGTCCGCCGGTGGCTGCGTCCAGGAGAAACGAGAACACCGCCTCCACTGACTCTGAGAAGTTTGGTCTGGAAGCCCCCAGAAACACAAGCGCCGCCACCAGCGATTGTTGCACAAAAAGCCGCCACTCCTCGGCGTAGTCAGCCGCTGTTCCCCACGTCACCTTGTCGAAGCTGCAGCTGCCAGCCACTTGTCTTTCTTCGCCCGACAAAATGCGCAAGTACGCCCTTTTGCTGCCGTAGCTCATGATGGCGTTCTCCAAGTGGCGGCGCGTCTGCACGTAGTCGGCGAACTTTGCCCGCTCAAGGTCGCACGCACGGCGGGCCTCCGCCACCCTTGCGTTCCACTCCGACTCCGACGCCTGGGCGTCGCGAAGACGCAGCTTTGCGTGCACAATCTGGGCCTCCAAGTCGCTCTTCACGGCCTCGAAGGAGTCGGCCGTGCTGCGGGCGTGCTCGAGGCGCAGCTGGAGGTCGTCCGTGGCTGTTTTGTGGGACGCGAGCCGGGCTAGCGTTTGGCGGTGCGCCGCGGCCGAGGCGTCGGCGTCGCTCTGGAGCGCCCGCAACTCTGCCGAGGCGGCCTCCACGCGCTGCGCCTGCTCCAGGAGGCATCTCTCCTGCTGCGCGTGGAAGTCGGCCTGCTCGCGCTCGATCTGCGCCAGCTTTGCATCGAGCGCCGCCTGGAGCTCGGCCGCCAACGCGTCGCGCAGCTCGCGAAGCGCCTTGACGGCGTCTAGCGCCGGCTGGTCGTCGAAGCTGGCGGCCGCCTCGATCTCGTACTCGAGGTCGTCTTTGGCGTCGTTGAACGAGCTCTCGGCCTGGTTCTTGTAGTGCTGCAAGTCGAGGTTGATCTCGCGCTCGCGGAGCTCGACCTTGGCGGTGATCTGCGCCAGGAGGTAGTCGAACTTGGCGTCGAGGTCGCGGATGGCGGCGCAGATCTGCACGGTTTCGTTGCCCAACGCCCGGTGGAGAAGCCGCAACTGGTCGGCCTCCTCCTGCACCAAGCTGAGCTCGTGGGCGGCGCTCTGCACCTGCAGCTCGAGGCGCTCGGCCTCGTCGAGGAGCGGCGCCGTGTGGTTTGCGGCCGGTTTGGCCGCCGGCTGGAACTGCGGGATGTGTGCTTTGCGGTTGAGGCTTTCGTTGATGGAGAGGAACCGCTCGTAGCGCAGCGGTTTCTTGAGCGTGGGGATGGCGGACCCGGACGTGTTCATGGGGTTTAGGGGGTCTCTGCTGCGGTCGCCCAGCTCGTTGTGGGGGTCTCTGTTTTGGCCGTTGTTTTCGCTGGTGGCGCTCTCAGCGTGGGCTTCGCGGTTGTTATCTCGCGGCTCTGTGTGTGTGCTGCTGCTGGCGCTGCTGCTGGCGAGATTTCCCTGGCGGTGAGGGGTTTGGTGCTGGTGCTTGCCGCCTGGTTCTTTGTTGTGGTGTCTGTCACGGTCTTGATGTTCCGTCGGGTGTGGCGGAGGTTTTGGGTCTGAAACAATGCGGACCAAGTCGAAACTCACGGCGCTGGGCGTGTGGTTGGCAATGTCGCCGAGAATGCGCCGGCGCTTTGGGAGTGGCGGCATGTCACAGCAGTGTCGGAGAGTAGTTTGAGGTAAACAACGCGCGATGTGGAAACCGTGTGTGAGACTTGGAGCTGCGTCGCAATTGGCGATTTATGGATTTTGCTCCGGGAGGTTCGCTGTTTTGTTCGGCCCGGGCCTTTCTGGAATTCTCTAGCTCTGTCGGGTTTTGGTGGGGGTGTGCCACTTTGACCGGTTAGCTGCGAAATCGGGACCATCAAACCAAGACCATCGCCAAACTAGCACCATCGCCAAACAAAGACCATCGGCAAATCAACACTATCGCCGCCAATTTTATCGCTTTTTCTGTTCTTCGCCGGTTGTTGTACTATCCATGCAGAATCTAGAATGCATCACTATATTTCACCATGTTCTTACCTTTATCTTCTCTAATACCCTCTTGATTTCAGTGTCCATCTACCAAGCGATCATTGGTGACTCCAGCTGACACCGAATACTCATTCTCCGCCACAAGCGAGATTCCATTTCACGTAAGATGCCAGCTCCAGAGTTAATCCCCATGAATTTGGTGCCGAGACCGGCCTACGACAGCCCATTAATTGGCAGTGGAAACCTTTGACTGAGGCTCTGGCCCAGCCACAAGCTTCGTGGGCCATCACAGACCCACCGTCTGGGCAGCCCCGCCTTTGTCGTCTCCAGTCTCCACAATCAGGCTCAACCCAAAGACTCAACCCAAAGACTCATCTGCCCTTCGGGCTCCTTCATCCAAAAGCGCTCCGAAAGCCCTCTTGCATCACTCGCGGCAAGCCAGTCTGCCATCATCTCAATCTATTATCTCTATGTACATCGGATCGGCGGCCCGCGGCATCAGTGGAAATCCTTGGACTGCAAGTTTCTGGTCATGGCCGGCAACGCCACGCGGATGCCGTCCAAGGCCTTGGCCATCTTCACCTGGCAGCCCAACCGCGACGTCTCGGTCAACCCGAACGCCAAGTCCAACATGTCGTTTTCGTCGTCGTCGGGCTCCGGGATCTCGTCGTAGAACTCGGGGTCGATGAGCACGTGGCACGTGGAGCACGCGCACAGGCCGCCGCAGGCGCCCTCCATGTCCAAGTTGTTGGCCTGCGCAATGTCCAAGAGGTTGTCGCCCTCGGCAACCTCGTACGTGTGCTGGGCGCCGTCCTTGGTGATGAAGGTGATGTGCAACTCCTCGCCCGCCTTGGGCGCGTGGAGGTGGCCGTGGTGCGCGGGGCGCGAGAGCGAGAACGGGCGGGCAACTCGGAGGGGCGCCCCGGCGGTCCTGGAGAGCGCGCCGGCGCGGGCGCTGTGACGGAGCGTGTGACGAAGAGCGCTTAACATGGTGCGGGTGCGGGTGTGATTCGGGGCTGTTTCGGCGCTGTTTCGGGGGTGCGGCGGGTGCGGGTCGGGCGTGGCGCGGGCGTTTCGGCGTGGTTGGGCTCGCGGGGGTGTGGCTCGGTCCGTCGGCGGCGGTGACTCAGACTAGTTCCGGTGGTTGATGACTTTTTGCATTCGCAGCTCGCATATTTGACCATGTCATGGTGCACGGGTCCGTGGGGGCGACAGCCGAGACACGACATTTGGTGGGAAATTGGGGCGGGGGTGGGTGCCTCGGGGAGGACTCGCCGGTGGCGGTGACACGAGAGCTGGCGAGAGCGGGCTTGGGATTTGTCTTTTTTGGGGGCAAACGACTGGGCGGACGTGTCTTGGATTTGCATTAGTTTTGGTTCCTGAGGAAGGAATGGCGAACTAATGGATGGCGTCGCTGGCAGTAACTATGGATCTGAATAGAGCGTCAGTAGGAGCAGCTACAGAAGTAGAGGCAGCTAATGATTTTGATTGACCTCCTTTCAACAAGTCTTTATGTCTTTCGGTGTATTACAAGTATCATATTCGTCATCAGCATTTCACGCCGTGGGCGATTTGAGGATGAGTCTGCTTGTTGAGTCGCTTTTACGGCTTGGAAGCTGCTGAGTGGGTTACGCCTCTGTTCGGTCACAACTCGATTTATGGTGTGCCTTTTGCGTTTTGCAAAAGTGGTGTATTCCGGCTGCGAAATTATAAACCGATGTACTGAAGTTAGCTGGGCACCGTTGACCCTATCTTGACGATATGGCTACAAAGAACAGAGTCAAGGATAGAAAATGAACAGCTAGAATAATCAAGTTACAAATGAACAGCTACAAATGAACAGCTGCCAATGGAAAGCTACTAATGAACAGCTACCAATGGAAAGCTACTAATGAACAGCTACAAATGGACAGCTTATAATGGGAATGAACGACTAAAACCATAACTACGAACGATAGATACAAACGAGTAGCAACAACCAAAATGCAAATGAATAGCTACATAGTATTCACAATTGTTAAGCCACATACGATAGCTACAATTGAACAGCCACAAATGATGGTCACGAATGATAGCTGCCATGTAAAAAATTGCCACATGGAAAGTTGCCATAGAAAGTTTGAAGTTGCCACATCAAGCGGCCACATTGAAAGTTGCCACATAGAGAGTGAAACGTTCAAGCCGCCACATTAACAGTTGCCACTATAGCTGCAAATAGTCGCAAGCGCGTTCTTAAAGTAAAATACCGTCTTTTCCACAGGCCGGCACTTCATCTCTGGGACTCAGATTCATCATTTTAGAAGCGAAAAAAAAAGAGCAGAATTGGCGTGAAATCCAACAGGCAGCATGATTAAGCCTGGTGACGGTCGAGCACATCATCAAATCTTCATTGTAGTCGTGGATGTGAAGCTATTGAGAGACAGGCGGCACCGGGAAAGTCGCGGCAGGCGGTCCGCCCAGGCCGGGCCCCGCTACCAGAACTTGCTGGCCAACACCAACAATATTAGGAGAATCAAGACCGCGATGATCGCGTAGCTGATGAACTTGTTCGCCGTGATGCGCCGCGACATCAGCTTGAGCGTCAGAATCGACTTGCTCACGTAGGTGTCCGCCGCCAGCAACGTGTTGCGCAGACTGACAATCTGCTCGCGCTGCGCGCGCAAGTCGTTCAAGATGTTGCCGCCAATGTTCTCCGTCTCGTACGCGATGCGCTGGCTCTCGCGCAACCGGTCCGACGCGCGGTCCAACGACGCGTTGTTGGTCAACAACTGCTTCCGCTGCGTGTCGCCGGCGCCGCCGTCGTCGTCGTCCGTGTACCGCGCGCCAAACAACTGGCCGCGGTCCTCCTCGTCCATCAACTCGCGCAACCGCTGCTTCGTGTCGTCCACGTCCAGGCGGTAGCCCCTGATTTTGGCGTTGTACGCGGACCGGCTGGCGGCCGGGAGCTGCTGCACCTCGATGTTCATCTGGTCCAACACCTCCAACGCCTCGTCCGTGGCGTGCTCGATGGCCTGCAACGCGTGCCGCCGCTGCGCGGGCTCCTTGCCCACGGTGGAGAACTTGGCCTTGGCCTCCTGGATGGCAAGCTGGAAGTCGGCCTCGTACGTAGAAAAGAGATCGGCCATGGTGGAGCGGCTGGCTGGGTGTGGGGGGCGCGTGGGTGGTTGCAGGTGAAGTGGCGGTGGTGGGCCGGGTGTAATTGGCCGCAAGTGTAGTTGGCCTTAAATTGTAGTGGGGCTGTTGTACTTGCGTGTGCACTGCGCACGCCACCCGGCACACCCGTACATCCCGACCATATCCATGCCGTCACGCCGTCGCCGGCCGGGTGGTCCTGGGGAGCCCAATCTGCGGATTACCGCGGCATCCGCGCGAGCTCCTCAAAACCCTCAACTCGTTGGTCCAATGGGTGCAGTGTTCACCGGGGAGTCCTCGTACACCAGTACATCCCAGCACCCTGCGGAGTGGTTCCTATTTAGCAAGAACTCCAAAAACCGAACCCGGTGATTTCGAGGCCACGAATTCTCGGAGACCTGGAATTGGCTTAATGAGCCTTTTTGAGTGCATGGTTTTCAGTAGCACCGGTGGGTCTTGTGGATGCTCTACAGCGGAAGAGTCTTTTTTCGCAGCTATCGATACAGACCACCAACCCCACGCTGGGTCAAATCATCCCGGAGCGTTTCCCTGTGAAACCATGTTTTTCATAGCCGCTTGCGGCTCAGGCTGCTTGGGCTGCTCCAGTAGTCAGTAATCAGCAGAAATGTCATCACTGGTCCCGCGAGATGTTCCAAGTAAACCAATCAAACCGGTGTTTGGGCCCCCACGCTCTTTATCTTCAGATATACCGGTTAATTGTCTAATATTCTTCTTTCTAAGAAAGTGTATCAGCGGGCTGCCTTTTACCAAGCGCTCAAAGCCCAGAATAAATGGCCGTCACAGCAATGCAGCTGTACACTTAGCCCTTGGCTCAAGCCATCTTTCGGCCACCGACTAGCGACTGGACCGGGTCTCAAACTCATCCGCCTCATCCTCGTCCGTCCGGCTCTTGTACTTGTGGAAAGCGTTGCGAATCTGATCCACCAAGTTGGGATCGTACGTCTTCGAATCCACCGAGCCTCTCGACGTGGTGGGTGCTAGGTCGAGTTCGTTCATGTCGCCTGTGATGTTCTTTCCGTACGCCGGCAAGTGTTTCGCACCCGCGTCGTCGTCGTCGCCAAGATCCAACGCTTGGATCGTCAAGTTCAACAAGCTCTTGCCACTGCGTCTTCTCACCAACCGGCCGGGGAAAGGCCCGTCTTTGGGCGCAAACTTTTCGATCAAGTCCTCGTCGTTCACCTCGCCGTCGTCGAACGTGTGGATCGAGTTTCTTCTATCGGGCGCCGGTGTCTTCGGCGTCTTGGGCGTTCTGCAACTAAGCCCGTTGTCGTGGATCCACTTCGCAACCACTGCCGTCCAGCCACATTGATGCAGCGCTCCCAACCCACGGCCGGTGTCTCCGTCAAAGTACTCGTAGAACGGCACGTAATCCTTGAAAAAGGGGTCTTTGTTCACCAAATCGTTGCCGCCATTGCAGGCTCTTTCGCCGTGAGCGTCTGGCACGAACAAATGGATCAAGCGGTGCTGGATCTCCTGCGCACATTGCGCCAAGTTCAAGTACTCTCCCGAGCCCTTCGGGCATTCCACCTTCAAGTCCGAGCCATAGTACAAGTAGAAACGCTGCAAGGCCTCGACCAAGAGGAAATTCACCGGGAACCAAATGGGACCTCTCCAGTTAGAGTTACCGCCAAACATGCCCGAGTCAGATTCTCCTGGTAAATACTTCACCTCGTACTTCTGCCCGTGCACGTCCAACTCGAACGGATGGTCCTCGTGGTATTTGGATAACGAGCGGATTCCATAATCAGACAAGAACTCGTCTTCGTCCAACATCCGCTCCAAGATTGCAACCAAACGGTCCTTGTTGACCAACGACAAAAGAAGTCTCTCACCCACGCCCCTCTGTGACATGGACGCAATGTTACGCTCGGCCACCAGCTTTCTGTTCTCGATGAACCAATCGACTCTCTTCTTGAACGAAGGGAGCTTGTTCAACAATTCAGGTTCCAACGTCAATGAAGCGTACAACGGAATCAAGCCAACAAGCGAGCGGATAGGCAACGACTGCACGTGGTCGTCAAATTGAATGGCGTCGTAGTAGAACTTGTCGTTTTCGTCCCACAAGGACTGTCCCCTAGCGTCCTTGCCTTCGCCACGGTACGACATGGCATCAGCGATCAACAAGAAGTGCTCGAAGAATTTGGACGCAATATTCTCGTACACGGGCCTTGTTTTCGCCAATTCCAACGCAATGTTCAACATTTGCAAACAGTAGAAAGCCATCCAGCCGGTAGAGTCGGACTGCTGCAATGTGCCACCCGTGGGCAATGGCTCGGACCGATTGAACACGCCAATGTTGTCGAGCCCTAAAAATCCGCCCTCGAACAAGTTGTTGCCCTGCGAGTCCTTCCGGTTCACCCACCAAGTGAAGTTGATTAACAACTTTTGGAAAAGGCCCTCCAAAAAGTCCAAGTCCTCCACTCCGTACATTTTGCGCTCAATCTTGAACACACGGTAGGTGGCCCAAGCGTGCACCGGCGGATTGACGTCGCTGAAGTTCCACTCATAAGCAGGCAATTGTCCGTTAGGGTGCATATACCACTCACGGGTCAAAAGCTCCAACTGCTTTTTGGCGAATTGCGGGTCGATCATGGCAAATGGGATGCAGTGGAACGCCGTGTCCCACGCGGCAAAGAATGGGTATTCCCATTTATCTGGCATTGACAACACGTCGTCAATGAATAGGTGCTTCCAGTCCTTGTTGCGGCCATTGGCCCTATTTTCAGGCGGCGGCGGCGTGTTCGGATCGCCGCTCAGCCAGTAGCTGTGCACAAAATAGTAGAATTGCTTCGTCCACAACAATCCGGCAAACGCCTGCCGCTGGACTTGTCTGAGTTCGTCAGAAAGTGGCAAGGGCGTGATCTTCCAGTAGAAGGCGTCAGCCTCGTCTTGACGGCGCCCAAAGACATTGTCGAACTCGTATTCGTCGATTTCGCCGCCCGTCTTGGACATCTTGTAACGGATGGTGACGTAGTCGCCTGGCGGAACGCCGTCAAACGAGAAAAGCGCAGCGGCCTTAGTGCCCTCACCCGCGGGGTTGACTGCGGCCTCTTTGCCGCCCACCACGTACTCGTGGAAAGCATCCTTCACATAGGGGGCTTCGTTCTCCTGGTCGTATAGGTGCTTGGCGTTGGTTTCGTTTTCCGTGAACAACAAGCGCGGCTCCACGTCCGGGCTGCTGGCGGTGACGCCCGGCGCCGGCGCGAACACGACATGGCGGTCTCCAAACTTCGGGTGCTCAATGTGGATCAGGCGCCCATCCTTGGACAGCATGCGCGGCTTGCCCTTGAGCGACTCATCATTGCCCCAGGCCCACGTGTTGCGGAACACGACATGGGGCAAGATGTGCAACGGCGCCGCGTCGGGCCCGCGGTTGTAGGCGGTGATGCGGAACAACAATTCGTCCGGGTCGTCGTCGGACTTGGCCACCTCGTGCACGACGTCGAAGTAGCGCCCGTCGTCAAAGATGCCCGTGTCTGTGACCTCGTACTCATGCTCCAAGCGGCTCTTTTTGCCGCTCTCCTCGACCAACTGCTGGTAGGGGAACTTGGCCTGCGGGTACTTGTACAAGAACTTGGAGTACAGGTGTGTGGGCGTGTTGTCCAAGTAGTAGTAGAGCTCTTTGACGTCCTCGCCGTGGTTGCCCTGCGAGTTGGTCACGCCAAATAACTTCTCCTTCAAGATGTCGTCCTGCCCGTTCCAGAGCGCCATCAGCAAGCACACCAATTGATGGGTGTCGCAGAAACCCGCCAAGCCGTCTTCGCCCCAGCGGTACGTTCTGTAGCGGGAGTCGTCGAAGGAGAAGTCGTCCCACGCGCTTCCGGACGCCGAGTAGTCTTCGCGGACGGTGGCCCATTGCCGCTCGCTGAGATAGGTGCCCCAGCGCTTGTGGTACTTGATTCTTTTCTTGTCTTCGTGGAGCCTCTTCTCCTCTGCGGTGAGCATGTCCAAAAACTCGGTGTTTTCTGGCGACTGCTGGGTTTCCGGCATGGCAATTGATTTGGGAAACGGCGGTTGGGAAAAGGACGGAGTAATCAGGAGTAGATCGGAGGGCGCACGCAGGATTGCTGTGGGGCACGGGACGCGGGGCGCATGGGAAGCGAGGTGAAACGACGCCGTGTGCGTGGGCTGAAACGGCGCTGGGACAGGGTCCTGACGGCGCGCTGCAACAGCGGTGAAACAGTCCTGAAACGCTTCTGGAACCAGCACGCCGCAGCGCTGGGCCGGCGGCTGGCAATTGGCCGTGGGCTTTTGTGGGGTGGGGAAGGGGTGCAGGCTCGGCATGCACGGAAGCCTGCGATAAACGACCTCCGGCGGAAAAGTCGAAATATTGGGGTTTGCAGTTAAATTCAGCTCGGCTGGGTCGTTCTGATTTGCTGTGTGGTTTCTGCTGCTCATGTTTCTTTTTTTTCCGGATCATCCGGGCATTTTAGCGGGCGCAGGGGCGCTGTTACAGGCCAATGTGGAAATGCGATTCGGGTCGCGAAATGTTTTTCCCCAGGTGTCTTGATGTCTGGTTTTGTTGTTCGGGTGGTGAAAGCCAATTCTGGCATGGTTTGCAGCCAAGACTCCACCACGCCTCAAAGTCAGACTTCGCCCATTACGGAATGGGCTTTTTAGGATTTAGTGTTGCGTGATTTGTTCATGCACTAGCGCACTCAAACCCAGCTAATTTGAAGCGTTTGTGCCAATTGACCCACCCATCGAATACCACAACTTTCGGTAAAGCCATGACTCCAGTCGTGAGCTACGAGTTTAGATTAAAAATGGAAAAAAAAACCAAAGTTGCAAGGCTTGCAATTGCCAGTGACCCATTTCTGTGTATTGGATACAGTGCACTGGTTGCAATAAACTATTACGGCCAAAAAAGAAACGGTGGTGCCGCTGTCGCGAGCCAACTTTACCGCTGCCTTAAACGGTCAAAACCGGAGTTTTCTGGCATGTCGCTTCACCAATTGCGATTGCCAGCAACCGAATCCAGCTTCTTTTTCTTTCTTTCCACTTCCAGCAGCCAGTGTTTCGTCACACCGCGGCCGCCCACGGACTAGCCTGCACACAACCCGGATTAACGTAATCCAACGTCGCTCGTTTCTTTTGCCACACAAACGCCGGCCGGGCTCCGTCGGGCCCTAGCAATTGTTCATAAAACGCAGGGGCGACAAACTTCAACATCCACAGCTCTCGGCCCCAACTTTCCCCGCTTTTCCCCGCCTTTTATTTCGCTTTTCAAAGCATGTTTCTTTTTCCGCCGCACGTTTCTTTTTCTTCCATGCACACTCCGGAGGGTTTTTCGGATCTTCGCAGCCGCTGTGGAGAAGGCGCCAAAGGTATATAAACAACCCGCTCCCGCCGCATTTTTTTCCCGCCACCAGCCCCGAATTCCCCGCCACATCACACATGACAATCGCAGACACACAGTTCAAGACCCTCATCAAGCCCGAGCAGGACGAGGCGCCCGTGCCCTTCCCCAAACCCACCATCAACGGAACCGCCGTGGACCGCTTCCTCATGACCAACAAGGTCACGGTCATCACCGGAGCCGCCGGTCTGATTGGCGGAGCGCTCGCCGAGGCGTTTGCTCAGGCCGGCTCCCACGTGGCCATCATGGACTACAAGTACGACCCGGAGATTGACGGCCGGTTGAAGGAGCAGTACGGCGTCAACGTCAAGTCTTACGTCGTGGACGTGACCTCCTACGAGCAGGTGCAGGACACGGTGGGCCAGATCTTGGCCGACTTCGGCACCATCGACACGTTCATTGCCAACGCCGGCGTGGTGTGGACCACGGGCTCCATCTTGAACCCGGAAAGCACAGTGGACCTGTGGAAGCGCGTGTTTGACGTCAACGTGCATGGCGTGTTCAACTGCGCCAAGGTTGTGGGCCAGGTGTTCAAGGAGAAGGGCAGCGGCTCGCTCATCTTCACCGCCTCCATGAGCGGCCACATTGTCAATGTGCCCAACTACCAGACGTGCTACAACGCCAGCAAGGCTGCCGTTTTGCACATGGCCAAGTCCTTGGCGGTAGAGTTCGCCGGCTTTGCCCGCGTCAACACCGTGTCCCCGGGCTACACCGACACGCCGTTGTCGAGCTTTGTGCCCACCGAGCAGCGCGCCAAGTGGTGGGGCTTGACGCCTTTGGGCAGAGAGGCCCAGCCCGAGGAGTTGGTCGGCGCGTACATGTACTTGGCCAGTGATTTGTCCTCCTTCACCACCGGCACCGACATCCGCGTGGACGGCGGCTACTGCTCCGTTTAGAGGCGCTCCAAAGCGCTGTTTATAGAAGTTGAATTATAGAGTGTACCATAGTACAGGCGAGGTTGAGATGTCCGGGTGCAGTGCCGCGGAGGAAAAAATGTAAAGAGGCTCTGTGGCCGAGCGGTCTAAGGCGGCAGACTCAAGTTCTGTTATCGTAAGATGCGCGTGTTCGAATCACGCCGGAGTCATTACTTTTTGCACCCGTAGCCTGGCCCACAAGCCAAATTCGGTGTTTTGACTGTGTAGGCTTTTGAAAATTCTCTTTTCTCCCCAGAGTAGGTCGGGTCTGGTCGGGGTGCGTTTGGGTGCAAAATCGCATATTCACAAACAACCACATGCCTGGCACGAAAGGACCCCCTGCAACGCCGGCGGGCGAGTTTTTTGGGCCGAAGCCAACAAAATTAGACGATTTGAATGTGACCGTGACGCTCCCCCCCTTTCCGTTCTCCAAACGCCCGTACCGGCCAAAAGTGAGAATCGTGCAAATGGACCGGGAAAGCGCAACCACGGGGGACGCTGGCGAAAACGCCGAAAGTGGGGAAAGTGGGCAGACGAGAGAGCGGCCCATTCAGCGCCCGCAGCAGCAGTTTCCTGCAAAAATGGCGGCACCCGAGCAGCTGGAGAGCGAAAACGAGACGAGGCCGGTTCGAGCGAAAGACGAGGCGCAAGGCCGAACGCCTGGGCCGGACGATTCGGGGAAAAGCACGCAGCCACGGCGAGAGAGGCGGGTTGCAAAGCCCGTGTTGGCCACGCCGCCAATGCCGCCGGAACACGCCGCGTTGCGCCCCAAAGTCCCAAAAAGGAAACGGCTCCTCTCAGGATTCCGGAGCATCTTCTCCTGGCGCACAGACCCGGGGGCGGAGGACAGCTCCAGCGTGTACTCGTCTGCAAACTCGGACATTTCGGAGGCTGGGCCGCAGCCGCACGCCGACGCCGACACCTCGCTTGTCTCCGACATCGACACCGCCAGCTCTGGCCCGAGCGAGCGCAGCGCCCGGTTCCATTTCGAGAACGCAGAGCACTCCAGCGACTCCAGCAGCTGCTCGACGCTGTCGCTGAGCTGCGGGTCGGAGGCGTCGCAGAAAACGCTCTGGCGCCGGTTGGCGCTCTCTGAGCCGGCCCACGAGGAGGAGCTCGAGTGCATCGCGTACGCCCAGCAGGTGCTTCCGCGGTTCAAGCGGCTCAACCAGATCTCCATCTCGCTCTACGCGGTCTTGCGGCACGAGCCGCGGGGCCGGGGCGAGCCGAAGGTGCGGTTCCACAAAGACATCGAGACGCTCATCGAGCGGGGCGTGCGGGCACGGGCGGCGCCGAGACGACGCCGGGCGGCGGCGCCGATCCTCAAGGGCCGGCGCCACCCGCGGCCGCCGATCTTCACCTTCAAAACGTTCGACTTCCGCGGCCAGCCGTGCTGCATGGACATGGCCGCTGCGATTTGCAGCAAGCGGGCCGAGGCAGACCACTGGGCCGGCGTGTACCCGCTCGACGACATGCACCCGGAGCTCCACGGCTACCGGCAGCTCTTTGCCGCGTTCCGCAAAAACACCGTGGAGGGCACCACGGTGCAGGTGTTGGAGTACTTGAACTACTTGGGCGACGTGCGCAAGACCATCGTGGCGGCGTTGCAGCTTTTGGCCGGCGCCGGCAACCAGTACTTGGTGATGGTGGACGTGTTCCGCGACACGGAGGTGGCGGAGTTTGCGGCGGGCGGCTTCCACCGCCACGCCCAGGTGCAAGTGATGGCCATCTTGAACCACCTCGTGTGCGTGCACGAGATTCTCCACGAGACGCAGGAGGCGATTGCGTTTTTGCGGGCCGACGCGCGCAACGACGGCCGCCACTTGGCCGAGGCCTGCGTGTTCACGCTCCGGGCAGAGCACCAGCTCGTGGAGGCGTACCAGATGTTGGTGAGCCACATCAACTGCGACCGCAAGGTGGTGGACCGGTTCTGCGGCGCGGGCGAGCTCGAGCGCGACATGGTGTACTTGAAGTTGGTGGCCAGCCACGACTTGACGGCGGTTTTGGCGAGAACGGTGGAGGAGTTGCAAGAGGCCCACGACGGCGTCTCGGCTGCAAAAACGGAGGTGGAGCAGAAGGTCAAGCGGGTCTTGAGCCGGTTGGTGGATATTGCGAGCGGGTGAGGGAAGACTTATAATGAACGCTACAGCGCTGCTACGGGGAGAAACGGTGGGGGCCAAGTCTGTAGAATCGGACTCTGGGCAAGCGGAAATATGCAAGAAGCCGCGGTTTTAGCTCAGTTGGGAGAGCGCCAGACTGAAGATCTGGAGGTCCTGTGTTCGATCCACAGAAATCGCATTTTTTCTTTTTGCATAACCACAATACCCATAACCACAATAACCACCACAGCACAGCAAAGAATATAAAAGGGCCGATTCCCGGGNCTTTTTGCATAACCACAATACCCATAACCACAATAACCACCACAGCACAGCAAAGAATATAAAAGGGCCGATTCCCGGGGGACATTTCCCGGCAATCCACAGATATGGCCACCACATTTCATCAGTGATGTGGCGGCACAACAGAGCGTTACACCAACATGAACCCGAACGCAACGTGACCAAAACAGGAACAGAAACAGCAACCAGAGCATGAACCCGAACAGCAACCGGAACAACAACATGGACGTCAGCAGAACAAAAACATGGACCACCAGCGTCAAAACAGCCCGTGGCTGAACACGCACACTACAAAAGGTTTCGGCAAAATATATTGAGGCGAAGAATGGTCATTACAGCGTTATCATACAGAATTTTGTGGAGATTCTCCCACCACTTCTCCCAACGTTTCACTCAAATCAACTCGAACTCAACCTCGATAGGCAAAAGCACTACCAGGCGTCAGCCTGACTTAGTTGGCGGCAACACAGTTCTTCGAAATGTGTCCTGGCTGGCCACAAGAGTAGCAGGCCTTGTCAAACTTGTCCGAAGCCTCGGTGCAGTCCTTGGAGATGTGGCCGCTCTTGCCACAGGAGTAGCACTTGACGAAGCCGGCCTGGCAGTCCTTGGCAAAGTGGTTGGGGCCACCGCACTTGTAGCACGAAGGGCTCTTGGAAGCACCGCCGGTCTTGGCTCTTCTGGCTGGCGCAGCGCTGACACCCTCGTTCTTTGGGCACTCTCTGGAGATGTGGCCGAACTCGGAGCAGTTGTAGCACTTGGAGCCCTGGGCGCTGTTGGGGCAGTCGCCTTGGACGTGGCCAACATCACCGCAAGAGTAGCATTGCTTGGAGGCGGCGGTCTTTGGCTCGGGGCAGGCGGAAGACTCGTGGCCGGACTGGCGACAGTTGTAGCACAATCTGTCGGTTTGCTGGCAGTTGTCGGCGATGTGGCCGGTCTCTCCACACTTGTAACAGGATCTTGGGAACATTATGGTGTAGTGAAAATTTTTTTGCGTTGCGAAATCGAGATGGGGTGGCAAGCTGCGCACGGCACGTGTGCGGCCACGTGACGCCGCGCTTATTGCTGGATCCGTCTATGCACGTGACCGTGCAGCCGGCTGCGAACGTTTTCCCCAGCAGGTGGCGAAAACCGAGGGCGTGGGGTTCCGAGAGGGCTGGGCGCAACGGCGCGAAGGTTTGCTGCTTTCCGGCCGCGCCCCGGGGCCGGGGCGAGAGTGCCACTTGCTCGCTTCTGCACCAGCATGGGGTCATGCACGTTGTGCATGCCTCCGGTCAAAGTAGCGTGCCGCTCGGGCCGGCGGAGACCCCGGATGCTGCATCACCGGTGCGACATTTGAGTCAGGCCCCCTACGTGAGTCGCCGGGGTTACAACTCCATCAGTATAAATACCGCAAGCACTCCTTCAATTGCACCAAATCAATCAGAATCATCGACACTACCGCTACTCCGCATATCAGTCCCACATACACACAATACCGCATAAAAGACTCAAGACTCAACCCAAACAGATACAATGTCGTTTTTCCGGTCGTTGCAAAACAGCCCCGCCACCATCTCCATCTTCCACTACGCCAAAGTCCCGACCTCGGCACGAGTGTATGCGTCGTTGGAAAAAGCGTACTTCAAGTTGAACGACGACAAGAACTTGTTCCAGATCGACTTGATGGCCAAGCAGATGCCCACGTACGACCAGTTCCGCCAGATCTACTCGCAGTGTATCCACCTGGAGGAATGTAAAGCCGCGTTGAAGACGGCGTTCCCGCTCTTGAGCGACAAGAAGACGCAATCGTCGTCCGCATCCGTCACGACAAAAGCGCTCGGCGTCGACACCAACAGGGGGTTCCGGGTGTTTAGTGAAAACGAGTACGCCAAGATCCAAGAGGCTTACGCGGAGCTGATGGAGCAGAGCGAGCCGGAGATCGACCCCGCTCTTTTGTTCAGAGCTCCGTTGCTTGTGGACTGGGACCAGAACCTCATTGGTGTGGACGAAGATGGGTTAGACATGATTTTGGCAAAGTACAGGAAGGCGGCCAAGTGATGCGCCAATGAGCCACCACGGAAGAGACTGCAAGAGAGTGATGCATGCCCCAGGCCGGAATAGGCGACCGAGGGAATAATGAAAGAATGGAGACAGCGAGACGAGGCCTTTCAAGCAGGCCTGAAGCCTGGAGAGGCTCAGGGTGCATGTTTTGACTCGCGGGCTGGCTCCGATCACAACACATGTATATATCATCGACGACCCTTATGAACCACGTGATATAATGAAAGAATACGTCAACGTCAGCATAGAAAATGCGGCTCCAAGTCTCGGTACGCAGTTGCTGATCTGTACGTCAGAAATGATCTCTACGTCTCAGAAACTCAATAAGCCGAGGTCTTGGTGTACTTTCTTTTGGCAGCAAGTCTGCTTTCTCGGTTTTCAGGTGCCGAATCTTTGGAAAGACCCCAATCGGGCTACAGCTGCTCGTCAGTGTCATGTCCTCGGCCTGGATTGTTGCATTTTCCATAAGCGAACGGCACTGAGTTGCACATATTGCAGTCAAGTTCAGCACACAATTGCTCCTCAAACCAACCAAGAGCCCAGCGCCTTCTTCAATGTTACCTCCAAATTCGGGTTAGCAGTTTCAATTTTTCGTTCTTTTCGGCACCAGAGGTCATCTACCGAGGTCCGGAGGTAGAGGTGCGCCAAGCCGAGGCCCGGCCATCTTTTTGTGAAGTGATTCCAAGGTCAATTCCCCGGTCTCTGGAAAATTTTTTTGTGCCGCCGTAGCCCTCGAGCCACGAGGTTTTCAGGAAGCCACTTTCCTCCCTCTTATCTCTGCTTTTCCCCCGGTTTCCCTTATCTGTCGTGCTTTTCCTTATCGAGAGCCGATGCACGGTACCAGATCTACAATGCCAGGTGTGCAATTCTAAATGCACATGCCCGACAGTGGAACCAAATAGCCAAGAATACGCCGCCCGGAAGATCCTCTTCCGCTGCCCGCTGCATGGCGTTTTTTTGGCCCACAGGCCACAGACCCTTTGGCTCACCATTTTCCCACGGCTGCTCGTTTCTCACCCATGTACCTCTTGACCTACAACGCCATCTCGGCGGCTTCGTGGGCCGCGGTGCTAGCCTTGGACATCGCCGCCCGCTTGCCCGGCGGCTACTACCAAACCGGCGTCTATTCCGGCTACCCACACAAATTCTTGGTGCACGTGCAAGTGGTCAACGCAGCGGTGGAGATCGCCCACTCGGTGGTCGGGCTCGTGCCGTCGCCGCTCGGCTCGTTGCTTCTCCAGTTCTTTGCCCGCTTGGCCATCACGGTCGGCGTCTCGCACCACGTGCCGCACTCCCCGGGCAACTCGTCCCGGGCGTACTCGGTGTTGGTGGCTGCGTGGTCGGTGACGGAAATGATCCGGTACGGCTTCCACGCGTGCCGGCTCTCGGGCAGCGTGCCCCGGAGGCTTTTGTGGCTCCGGTACCTGGCGTTTGTCGTGCTCTACCCCATGGGTCTTTTGAGCGAGCCCGTGGTGGTGTACAAGACCTTGCCGCACGTTTCCGGAGGCTACTACTGGTTTTTGGTGTGTGGCATGGCGATGTATCTTCCGGGCTTTGCGTACTTGTACCTGTACATGTGGGGCCAGCGGAGGAAGAAGGGCCAGTGATGGACCTGGTGAATGAAGAATCAATGAGAAGAGAAAGTGTTGTAGGAGAGTCAGTGAAGAAGAGCGAATGAAGAGCCAATGAAGAGCCATTGAAGAGCCAATGAAGAGCCAATGAAGAGAAGCCATTGCGGAAAAAGAGGCGACAATGTCGAGACTTTAAATTGGTTTCTTTGGAGGTAACGATAGGGCCAACAATGCCAGCTTGGAGTTTCAGCTGGACACTGAAAGTTCGGAGAATTGCCGCAATGGTGACATTACAACAAAAGGCGGCTCAATCCATATATCCGAAGAACGAAGCTTTTGAATTGACCGCCCGTCGAAATATGACGGCGCAAATCGGAGCAACCCTCTCATCTGTGTTGCCGAATGTGCTGGACCCCCAAGCTGATACTGAGTTGGTCAATCTCGATTACTTGACACTCAACAATATGAGATAGGGCTTTTTGAAGATTCTAAATTAGACCAAACAAGAGACTGTGCAATTGGGAGATTACGCTCATTTGCACTGAAATCGGCCATCTCATCAGTGAGAACCGGCCATCTCATCAGTGAGAACCGGCCATTTCATCAGTGACAGTAGGCCATCTCATCAGTGACAGTAGGCCATCTCATCAGTGACAATAGGCCATCTCATCAGTGTCAGTAGGCCAATTCTTCCGTGTTCCGGCCAATAAACAGCAAACTCCAAAACCCAACACTCACCCCTTTTTTTGTCAATCGCCTCCACCCAAGTCACAATTGCCCAAGCAGACAAATTGCCAGCGCTCGAAAAAGACCTCGCCCTAAACTATGCCCCAACCGCGCACCAAAGCGCGCACCCAAAACCACGCAAGTCCATCTTTCGCGCCCGCACCAATACACCTTCCTCATGTCCGGCCACCCCAAAAAATGGCTCATTGCCTACAATTCCATCTCGGCGTCGTTGTGGTCGCTCGTGCTCTTCAACTCGGCGTTCTTGACCGCGTTCTTGGGCCAGCCGCACGTGTTTGAAAAGACCGGGCTTTTGGTCACCGTGGTGCAAACGTTGGCGCTTGTGGAAATCGTCAACGCCGCCACCGGCGTGGTGCGCTCGCCCGTGTTCACCACCGCGTCGCAGGTGTCCTCGCGGCTCTTGATTGTCTACGGCGTCATGCAGTTTCTCCCCGACTCGCCCGCCAACCACCACTGGGCGTTCTCCACGTTGACCGTTTCCTGGGCCGTCACCGAGGTGGTGCGCTACTCGTACTACGCGTCCCACTTGAAGAACCCCGACCAGGTGCCGGCGTGGCTCACGTGGTTGCGCTACTCGTTGTTCTACGTGTTGTACCCCAGCGGCGTGGCTTCGGAAGTGGCCATGATCTACATGAGTCTCGGCGAGGCCGAGCGCGTGGTGGGCGCCTGGTACAAGTGGGTGCTTGTGGCCATTCTCGCCGTCTACCCGGCTGGTTTGTACGACTTGTACACCTACATGATCCGCCAAAGAAAGAAGGTTTTGGGTAAGAAGAAGAAGACCCAGTAAGGGCATGGAGAGGAGCCGGAGAAGGCGACGCGCCAGGCTCGCTGACATTGAGCCAGAAACCGTGAAATCGAGTCCATAAGGCAACAGCCTTTGAGTTTTATACTACACTACGACTGTTCAAAAAGAAATGTCTCGTAGATGTGAGTAGCGTCCGATACAGTTGTACCCATGCTCTAGTTTCTGCAGCGGCCAAATGTCAGCTTCCACTGTGGATTTCTCGAATTACACAGTGACATTGGCGCTCACAGATTGGGCTTTTGCATCGTGGTTTTCGTATTGGCAATATTTCACAAAGCCCTGGCAAGAGATGTAGGTATGGTTATAGTTTGCCCAGTTTCTTTTGGTCGGGTGTCTTTTGGTAGGGTGTCTTTTGGCCGGGTGTCTTTTGGCCGTCTGATTCAGATTCCTGTGCATCTCTATTTAAACTCAGCACTCGTGAGTTAAGACGCAGAGGACAGCGCAGTCTGCGGCTTTTGCGCTCCGAAGCGTTTGTGCTCAGAGACCATGCATGGCGTGCGGCGTGCCTGCCGCTGCAGCTTTTGCACCCAAAAGTGCCCTCGCGCAACCGCTCACAAAAACTGGGAGAAACCACATTTCTTCCTCGACAAGAGCCGCCACTTGGAGTTCCAGCCCAAAAAGGTAACGCATTGTGGATTCATGGTCCCCATATCGCACCCAGGCAATGACTCGAGTCGAAAACGCTGTTTTCGAAGGAACTCACCCGGTTTCTGTTTGCGGCCAAGGGTCGATCCTAGACGCTCAGCACTGAGCCAACATTCCGAACTACTGAACTCAAGCCGTTTGGTTAGTGGCCACTCGGGTCGTTCGCGGAGAAGGCTCAACTGAGCAACAATCGACAATCAACAATCACCATTCTGCCAGCTTTACATCGAATCAGTTGACGCTGCTGCCTCTCTTGAATCCGAGAAAGTCGGATGCCAGGCGAGGCAAGCAGCCAAGATCCCGCCGGGGTCTGGATGTGCTCTGGAATGAAAGATTCTGTGAGCTGCCAGAACCCGGATGGATCTACAGCTGAGAATCAAGCCCCAGCTAGCCCATACTCGAACTCAGTTCACAAAGGCGAGTGTGGGTGCTTATCCAAATTCTCCATCCAAGGAGAAAGAGACTCCAGGCAGGCCCATTGCCAAACCTAATTGAGCCGGATATCTGAATGCCCAAGTTTCTACAGTGACTCCAAATTCTAACTTCTGATCCCTTTTTTGTGCATCCTCATTAGTTGGACTATCCTTACCCTGGTGCAAAGTGAGACCAAAGTGACGAGAGCGTTGAAACTGCCATTAGTCTCACAAAAAGATCACCGACTGAGCCCCGGGGATCTTGAGACGAAAACACGACTGACGTTTGAGACATGTGAGGTTTGGACTTTGCACTGAACTTTGGTGGAACAGTTTTGGGGTTGCCTGATCTGGGATTGGGGAGATGATACGAAGAATCACTGAGATAAACTACGTAGATGGAATCCGGCTCGCTGAAGTTTTGCCATTGGATCTCGTCTCAGTCTGGAAGAAAGAACAATCGGCATAGCCGTAGCTTTCGAAAGCGAATGTGAAACAGAAACTTCTGGATAATCCGGAAGTAACTGTGCTGGCGCAATGGACCACTTACTTTCTTTTTGTTAATGAGTATATCTTTTCAACACTGCTGTAAAGCGTAACAATGGCCCAGGCTATATACGCGATTTTCCGAATCCAGCCTTCATCCAATCTATTTTTTTATCTGAAAAAATGGCGAAATGCATCAGGTTTATCGTAAACATTAGCGGCATTGGCTGTTTTTGTGATCATTGCGTATATTTGTGATCACGGTATATATTTGTGTTGGGTGCAAATGGCAGAACGCGATATCCAAACACCCTCCTCTTTTGTGGACCCAAACCACGCCACAGGTATTCTGCCAGGTATGTGAACAAATGGCCACAGTCAGCATCTCAGAACAGCAAAACGTTTCCAGAAATCAAATTAATCCCTTCATCCCTCTCATGGCCTCAAAATCGAGCTTTGCACCCGAATCTGCCGACTGGCGCTACATTGGACTAAGCCGTCCCCAATCCGCTCTCCAGACTGTCGTGAGACCTTGGAATCTCCAGTCGACCTTTCTGAACCACCGGAAAACCGTGTATCTGCTAGGGCTCAGGCGGGGACATTGTTTGAAGGTGGCGAAGAATTGGCGACTCCGGAAGATCCAATGATCCGCTACAGCTGTAGTTGAGCGCTGGAGGGAGGTTTCCAAAGTGGTTGTTTGTCATAGCCAAGATCCAGGGTGCTGGGCGAATTTGCGGAGGCCTCAGAGGGTCGAGAGGTATTGTGAGAAGAGAGGAACAAAGAGGGTCTGACTGGTGCCGAATTGTTGCAATGTTTTACTAACATCGTTCATGAAAATTCGTCCATTTGGGGCAATGGACAGGAGTTTCGCCCTGGACAGGAACTTGAACGAGAGCTTCTGGTTTGTCTTGGTCACAAAAACAATCAGAGGCTCAGACTACAAGGGAGTCCAATTTTAAGGAGGCCAAAGCGGAAAAACTCACGAGCCGGAAGCTTACAACCCTTAAAGCTATTCAAGACGTCACGTACTCGTCTCACTATTTTGTCTGATGGTTGCCAAATCAAGGCTCTCAAATGTAGTGGTTGTTGGTGCAAAGGCATGACTCTCAATATGTACAAGAAGCTGCCGTCCATAACTTCCCCCCTAGTTTTCACAAAGCCTTTTATCCTGACGGTGTTACGGAGATCAACATTCCCCCGGATCTATCACCACACCACTGGGAATCTGGAGACTTTGGCTCACAGACTTTCCCAAATTGGCTTTGCGAGAACACTGTTGATCTGCCAGGAAATGAGAGAGTCACAAGTGTTTTGGAGTGGCCCATGCTGGCTCTTCACCTCAGATTGTCTACTTGGAATCTCGTAATTCTGTCTTGCGAGGCCGATGCAAAGCGGTGCACAGCCCGGTTTGGGAAATCTCGACCTGTCACTGTCTGCAAGTGTTTTTGAAGAAACCTGGCGACGAAAGTAGAGAAGCGGGTGCTTTTGAACTACGCTGCCCATTTATCGCCTCAGAACTGTTCTGTGTCTCTGGAGAAGCTCACTTTGGTACTTTGAGGCGGAATTTTTTGATCACTTGCAAAGATGACTCCGGAGAGCGAAAAAACGTCTCTGCTCTTTCGAAAAGGAAGAACTTGGTGCTTTGCAGACTACGGGCCTAAACAAATCTCTAACTGTTCTGGATGATTTGAAAGGTTGGGCCGGGCATTGTTGAAGCCTCTTTTGAAGCATTTGATCACACAAAAGAGATGATCAAACAAAAGGATGGTCACACAAAAAAGTGAGCTTGGGTGAAACTGCTGTTGAATTCCGGAGAGATTGGGACCTCGGACGAGTTCTGGCTGTCCGGGACCCACAGTTCGGCAGAGTCACCAAAATTTGCAACTCGAAAACGAGCGACTTCTCAACTACACTCATGATTTGGGAAAACCAAAGAATCTTCGAATGAGGTTAAGGCAAGACATCGTCGACTGGGACACTGCACCTGATGCGACGATTCCGAATTTAGTGCTTCTGATATTGCACCTCGAGTGTCTAAAAGGTTGCAATGGACATTCACAGAAGACCTTGGCCCGAGACTCGACAGATTTGAGCTCCGATTTCATTGAGTGGGCACGTTGGCAAGATGTGGATCTGTGAAAGTGAGCGTCAGGTTCCACTGGCAGAGTCGAGGATCTGACAACTCAAGACTGGCAACTTCGGCAGAAAGAAGAACTTGACCAGAAATCCGCTCGACAATCCAGAGCTGCCTTGCTGCCGGAATCCGAGATTGAAACCTCACGGATGGAGCAAGAAGTTTGGGATATCGAAAGGCCAGAATTGCACCCAAGTCCCATCCTTGAAATGTCCATCAGGTTTTGCAAAAAAGTTCATTTCAGCGATTTTAGCCGAAAGTTACAACTACAAACTTATCAGAGCATGGTCTGCTCCAAAGCCGGGCTTCAAGAAACTCTTAATTTCAGCCCGACAAGGTGAGTTTGCAGAATTTCAGGAAATCGTTTGGCAAATCAAAAAAGCTGAATCCCCGGATCGCCAGCTGTTCTTCCGAACTCTAAACCAGGCAGCCAGGTCTCGGGCTCTGAGAGTGGCGGGTGATTTTCACATTGGGGTGTTCCTGGGTTCGGACGTTTTCTGATTTGAATTGGTCCAGATCCGAAAGCTTGGACGACAGAGTCATGGCTTGCTGTGAAAACTTCAAACGTGACGTGAAGATTGAGCTGCTGGTTTTCAGAATCGCCGCTCTTGCAGAATTCTTTAGAATTCCAGCTATTACCGCTGAACAGCGAGATAGCTCAAAATGGCTGCAAACTGGTTGTTTTGACCCAGAAGCTAAAACGAAGGCATCATTTTCAGCACTGATGAACAGATTATGGCCAATTCTGGAGCTATGGCTCGGGTACTCTATGCCAGTTATCTGGCCCGATGGCACTACAATGGCCGAACTCACAGGCTAGGTGAGGTCCGAAACAAGCAAAAGATGCATGTGTTTTTGTTCTATTTTTGGCTGTTTTCTCGGAATCAACAGCCACTCATCTGCTCAGCAACCAGTCGTCGAGCTGGAGACCCTCCAAAGCGTTTGAGGCCATACAATTACTACCAGCTCGGTAAATCATGGCAGCAAATTTCCCACGAGTCAGGCTATTTGCACCCACAAAGCAAGAATGGCAAATCAATTGACTTCGGGCAATATGTCAATGTTTGGAGACTGAAGTTTTCACGGAATTTAGCATTTTCTGGTCTTTAGTCTCCATGAAAGAACCACAAGAACTTCTGCAGGCCTGAATGATGACTGAAAAGGCATGCCCTTCCACGGACTTGCAGCATGTCCAAAAGCTCTATAACTGCCATATTGTCCAGCTGGTATGAGCAAGCCCGATTGGATTTGAGTGTGATACATCTTTGATGATTATTCATCAAATGTCAAACAAGTTTCTGTCGGTTGTCCGGTCAGTGTCTTGGGATATTTGAGTCTGTTGTGTTTTCAGGATGTATAGGCTTGTCAAAGTTCTTCAACTGAGAACCACTAGACCGTGGAAACTGGAGCAGAAGGTCAGCGCTCGTTAGTTTTGACGCCAGGCTAACCATCTTGGAAAACCCGAGTTGAAAACTTCCACTCTCCAAAAGCCACGAGAATCAGAGACCGAATATGAGAGACTGTGCCTGGACATGCCGGTATTTTTGAATTCCAAGTGGGTTTACCTAAGCATTGGCATAAAACACTCCCAAAATCAAGCTCAGGCACAAATTTCAAGGTGCTCACCTAAATTGGAGAGATCGATTTGTGATGGGCGTTATTGCGCGTCCAGAGAAGCCCACATGTGACTTGGTCACGGCTTTCAGCCATGGTTCGCTGTGAATGAAGGATGCAAATTATTAGCACTGCAGCTACTTTTGGAACTGACATAGAGTTCCAAAGCTGCAGTGGCTGGAGAGATCCAGCAATGAATGTGGAGAGAGACGCCACATTTGGTTGTGATTGAGGCACCAAAGAGCACAGCGTCTCCAGAGTGAGACTGCCTCAAACGGCGAAGAAGGCGAGAGTGCTGAGACTGAACCAATATCCTGCCCAGTCTCAAAAGCCTAATTCTCATCGAAGGCTCTCTATCCAGTCGAGCATTTTGTTCAAGTACGCGATGGCGGTGTCGCCTTCCACGAACTCATACGCAGCCGTTTCCTCTTCCTTCGGCGCCGCAAACATGCTTTTGAGCGTGAAGTGCCCTTTGGCCTTTTTCTCCCGCTTCAAAAGCGTCACTGCCAAGATCTGCAACTGCGAGCGAACAAACACGAGATCGTGCGTGGCGCAAAGCTTGATCAACGTTTCGCAGACGAGGGCGTTGGGCATGTACTGATACCAGCGCAAGTTCCAGCTGACGAGTTTGGTCACGCAGAGCAATACGGTTTCCACCAGGAAATGGTCTCTTGTCACGTCTTCCACGAAGCGACGATGCAGCTCGGCCCCGCGGCTGTGTAACACCCACTTGCACGAGTAGTTGCGCTCGGCACCCGCGAAGTGGTCGATGCTCGACGGGCACGAATCACTTAAGACAACCTCGTTGTACATCTGCAAGATCCGCACCGTGCCAAAATAGTCAAACTGGCCGCTGTGGGAGAAACCCGTGTTGCTCGTGAAGGTGGCGGAAACGCTTTCCCGCAAGTTGAACTTGCACGCCCATCCGAGAAGCCCAATCAAGCTCCACTCCAAAACGCTACGGCTGTGTTCCTGTTTCGAGACGCGGAGCATCAAGTAAAGGTCATCGTACACGATGCGGAAGAGCACGGCGAGCCACAGCTTGCACACGGGTCTGGAGCCGTTGTCCACAGAAAAGTCGGGGTCTTTTGAAGACTCGGCCTGCGCCCGGAACGTGTGCTCCTTGAGCCGCACAAAGTTATCCCAGCCCACAATGGCAACGAAACACGTGAAGAGGTCATACGTGCGGCCCCACACCAGCCGAGCGTCGAAGTCAAGAAGCGACGACCACGGGTTTCGTCCCGACTGCGCCGCCAACGCGAGCTTGGGCGCGTCGGGACCCGAGGCAGCGAGGATCGCCGCGTCCACGGTCGAGCGTTCCACGGGCGAGGCCAACGCGCCGGGCGTCCGCTGAAAGCGGCCACAGGTTGGGTGCCGCATTTGCGGCTGGTACGAGAAGCGGTCGTACCAGAGCCGCTGCATGGAGCCCAAGTCCTTCGAGTCCACCCGCGGCGGCGGGAAGAACGCGTCAAACGTGCGGAGATCGATCGGCGCGAGCCCGGCACACAACCGGTCCATGAAGCACTGCGCAAACGTGTCGTCGTCGTCGAACTCGGCGTCCGCAGGCACGGGGCTCGGGAACAGGTTCATCGTCTCCAATGCCCGCCGGTGCTGCCCTATGGCCATGTAACATAGCGCCAAGTAGTACCAGGCCTCGAAGTCTGTGGGCAAGATCTCGACCGCCTTTCCAGCCACCGCCAACGCACTCTCGCACGAGCCCCGGGCAAGGAGAAAGCGCGCCTGCTCCACGAGCAAGAGCCCCGTCTGGCACAGCGCGCCGGCGCGGGCCACGTTGGCGGCCACGAGCTGCAAAAACTCCACCTGGTTGTTTCTCAGACAGTCGGCCCGAAGCACGCGGGCGACGGCCCAGTCGTACTCCCAGCGGTACAAGGCCCGGATGCGCCGCGTCACGTGCTGCGCCACGGCGCCGGTGCCGTTGAGCGCCACCACACGCGCCAAGGCGTCCACCACCAAGTTGCGGTAGCGCGACGTTTTCACGTCGTCCGCGCCGCAGAAGCCCGCCTTCCCGTACCGCGCCGGCAGACCCGTGCCCTGACCGCGCGGGAGAAGCGCCACGAGCCGGTCGGCGGCGGCCACGAGCGCTGCGCGGTCGCACACCTGCGCCGGCAAGTTCACCGTTCCGCAGGCCTGCAGCGCCGGCTCGTCCACGCTCACGAACACGCGGATGAGCGCCAGGGCCGCGAGCTCGTGCCAGAACGCGCGCGACACAGCGCCCACGCGCTCGCGGCTGTACTCGTGGCTGGCCCCGTTGCGCTCATGCACGCCGTTTTGGATGGTGTATTTTGCCGCCACCGCCACCGGGTCTTTGCGGCTGCGGCCGGGGATGATGTCGTAGCGGGCGCGGAACTCGGCGCGGGCGAACGCGTTGTACGCGCAGAGCGTCACCACCAGGGCGTTTTTGGCTGACGACGAGGTTCCGGCCAGCGGCCTCCAGCGGAACTTCTGCGGACCGCCCGGCACGGGCTCGAGCCCGAGCGCCGCCATCACGTACGCGTCCACCGCCGCGGCACCCCCGCTGTAGTCAATTCCGTTGCAGAAGTGGTGGAAGCTCACGTACCCATCGTCTCGAATGTCGTCTTTTTCGGCGCTTTCGGCGGGCAGTGCAAAGGGGTTGGCGAGAAAAACGGGCAGGCTGGTACCGTAGTACCGCTGCCAAAGAAGGAGGTCTGCGGGGCCCACGGCCGGCCCGCAGGAGGCGCCCAACCCAACCCGGGAAAGAGCGTTTAGCCGCCGCTGGAGCGCTTTGCCGCACGCGGCCTCGCGGATCCAGGGCACAGTCGGCGGAACCGCGCCGAACGCGTGCGGTGGTGGCGGCGGCGGCGCAGCTTCTGGTTGGCCCGTGTCGGGAGCTGGCAGGGTCATTTGGAGTAGGTGTTGATCTTGAATGGTGTGGTCATGTGGTGCGGGTCACGTTCGCCGGGTCACGTGCGCGCCATGCGAAGCTGGCGCTTTTGCAACCTACTTTGAAGAATTAGTACTGCAGGGGCGGATGGCCAACAGAGTGGCGGGGTGTTGTTACTGGGGTTTCTGTGGTTTGGAAGCGGTCCGTTGTATTCTCGAACACGTGGCTGCACAGGGTGCGCCGTTCCGATATGTTTGCTATCATTGAGCATTGTTGGACAAGACCGAGGACATTGGGCCGGTGAGAATTGGCTTCATGGCGTTCGGTCAGATTTTCATTAATCATCATTGTCGAGTCACGGGGGCATTCCCGCGAGCCTCGTTCTGGCACGACATGCCAGGCTTTCATCATTTCAGTGACGAAGTGCAGACATTAGAGGTCGCAGCTGGTCAACAAGTCAGGTCACTCACTCAGTGCTCCGGCAGCCTGAAGTAGCTGGTCCTGGCTAGGCTTCTGTGATACGACTGGAACTCTGAGTCTCCTTTCTCCCCGCGGCCACCATGAGCTCGCGGATTTCGTCCACCATCGTCCACAATGGGATTGACTTCAAGAAATCGATCCGGCCCTCGCGGCCTTTCATCACCTCGTACGACTGCCGCATTTCAAGCGTGGCGATTGTGTTCTCGAGCCGCGTGACAAGGTGGTTGAATAGCCCGATGGCGTCCTTCTCCTGGAAATCGCTCTTCACGCCGTTCTGGTAAATCTCGGTGCTCGGCCGCATGTACGAGTCCTCGCTTCCGTTGTAACCGCAGCTCAACACCGAGCAAATGTTCTCGAGCTTGAGCGAGAGCCGGCGCAAGGCGAACACCACGTGGATCGGAATGGCACCCAAGCCGCGGCCCGTCGTGTCGTCCGAAAGACTCTTCCGGAAAATTTCGTACCGCACCGCCAACGACGCTGGGTACGCCAACACAATCGTCTCGGGCGCCTCGAGGCCCTTGAGCTTGCGCTGGCCCAACTCGTAGTACGTGCACCCGGCCTCTTCGAGTGCCAGGATCTCGCGCTCGATGATCTCGCCCGCTTCTGGGTTGCCTTCATAAGCGGCGGCCAACGTCGTGGCGCCGGCCTCCATCTGCTCATGGAGCGTGTAAAGCTGCTCCATTTCGCTCATGAAATCGGCACTCACCGCGATTTGGCCTCCGTCAGCGCTGGACTCGATCCGCGAGGCGCGGTTCACCATCGGGCCAAAGTAGTCCATTCTGCGGGTGACCATGTCGAGTTCGCACACCGGCAGGCCCCAGTGGATTCCCATTCTCACCGACAACCCGCGATAAATCACATTTCCGGACTTGTCGTTCACGACGCAGCACTCGCCGGTCTCGAGAATCTGCGTGGGCCAGTCCTCGACCAAGAGCTGCTTCTGGACGTTGAAGCACCAAAGCAACGCCGCTGTGGGCGTTGGGAACGACACCATAAACGAGTCGCCTTCTGTCTTCACCTCGTACCCGCCCACAATGCGCAACTGCCGCCGCATTATCGTGTTGTGTAACTTGATTGCAGATCGCATGGAAACAGGGTAAGCGTCCCACAAAAGCGTGGAGTTCTTGATGTCCGTGAACACCAACGCCAAATTGCCAATCGGAGGCTCGATCTCGTCGCTCAACCGTCTCAAAGCGTTGTCGCCGGCGCCGCGCTCTTTCCGTTTCTTGCCCGTGAAGAGCTCCGTTTCCCGCCCAAGATTCATATACGCCGACGAAGTCTTCTCGCGTTTCTTCTTCTTGTTGCCGATGGAAACCACAGTGACAGTTATTCTGTCCGTGGCGCCGTAGCAAATAGCGTGGTCCCGGAGTTTTTCGGCGGCCACCATTGGATCGTCCTTTTCTTGCCGGGCAATATCCACCGCAAGATCGTAGTTGACGTAGTCCCATAAAACGCTTGAGGCCATGATAATCACCACATCGCCACCCGCGGGATCGTATACCGAGACACTAGGGCCACAGTGAGTGTGCGGGATGTAGTTGAAAAACCCAACGCCTCGGGAAACACGCAATGCTCCATCGAGTTGACCGTCGCCAGTCACAAATCCACCTGTGGCTCTGATTCTTTCGAACTCGTTTCTCAGCGTGGGATCGTGCTTTGTCGACAACAACTTGTAGTCGGCGTTGCTCTTGGAGATCATGATTTCAATATCGCCCACATTTCCCGCGTAAATTCGCCCGTTTTTGAGGTAAATCATCGAGATGCAACTTCCCTTGCTGGCGTCTTCAAGGGTCAATTCGTCGAGATCGGGTGACGCCGTGCTGGTGTGAGGGAAGCCGGCTTTCTTGCTGGCAAACACAGAGTTGATTTCCTTGTTCAAGCCCAAGAACGCCTTCCTAATTGCCGACTCGATTTCGTCATCAGATCTAATTCTGTCGAGTTCCTGTGTGAAGAGCGGCACGAAAAGCTGCTTCGCCAAAAACAGGAGCATGTTTCCTTTCCCGGAGGAAGAAGAGCCAATTCCTTCGCACGACATAATCAAAACTTCGTCGTCGTTTCCACGGAACTTCTGCAAGAACAAGTCCCGGAAGCATACCGCCTCGGTGTTTCCCATGACGTCCGAAATTCCGTAGCCAACATTGGCCAATTCCGAAGACGTGGTCCGTACGCGAACATCGGCGGTTTGGTCTGGGACCAGCGGGGTGGTCAAGGTTACGTCCATAAGGCCCAACACACGCAATTCGTCCAACACCAAAAGATTGTCGTACGTCTTTTCGGTCTCCGGATTCTGCACATAGCTTTGTTTGATTTCAAACCGCTTGTTTCCGGAGAAATTCAAGTACCTCAACCGTTTGTTGTAGCACCAATTCCAGTCGTAGGGCCAGTTGGAAATATTGTATCTCAACACGTTCGAGCCAGCGTCCAAATGGCTCAATTGTTTGCACTTGCTCAACTCTGGGGGCAACGTCTGCAACTTATTTCCGTTCACGAAAAGCCCTCGTAATTCGGTGAGTTCCTCAAGATCATCCGAGGGAAGTTTGGTGAGCTCATTGCCGGATAAGTAAAGTTCCGTGAGCTTTGTGAGTCTCGCCAACGCTCCCTCAGGGATTTCCGTGAGATCGTTGTACGACATGTTCAAGTTGACCAAATTGACCAAAAGGGCAATTGCCTCGAACGAGTCATCAGTAAGGCGATTGTCGGCAATCGACAAAAACGTCAAGCAGTCTGCCAACGACAGTGAGCTGGTGTGTACTGCAGAGGCGCTGACGGCATTGACTTGCTCCAACAGATCAGGGATTTGGTCGTTTGTAGAAGATGTCATTTTCTTCACAATTTCAAACAGAGGCTTGGGGAAGGAAGAAAGAATGTTAGACGAGACATTCATGTAGTGAAGGCTTTTGAGAAGCCAAATCTCCAGCGGGATCTTCTCAATGTTGTTGGAGTGCAAATCCAAGTACTGTAAGGATGAAAGTTTTCCGAACGACGTGGGAATGTTTTGGATGTTGTTGCCGAACAAAGACAAGTGGGTCAACTTGGGTAAATTGCCAAACTCCTCTGGAACATTGACCAAGTGGTTTTTGTCAAGCACCAACTTTTCGACGTGTGGGATCTTGTTGACGAAATCTCGAGGCACTTCAGCGATTTGAGCCTTAGAGAGATCCAAAACCGTAAGCATATGGAGCATGATTTCGAACGACAATGAAGTGATTGGATTTCTGTCAAAGTGAAGAAGCCTCAATCTTTCCATTTTATCGCTGAAGCTCGAAATGGCATTTTTCGACGCGTACATGACTTCCAAATTCGGAAGCGAACCGAGCACGTCGATGTTTGAGATCTTGTTATACCTGATATCGAGTCTCTTTAACAAAAGCAATTTGCCCATTCCCTTGGGGAGCGATTTGCTCAATTTGTTGGTGCACAAGTTCAACTTTGTCAATTTGGTGAGTTTGGAAATCGAGTCTGGAATATACGACAAATCGTTGTAGGAAAGATCGAGGTCCTGGAGATTCACAAGTTCGTTGATGCATTCCGGGTACTCCTGGAAGTAATTGGACGACAAGTTGAGCGTGGTGATGTTCACGAGTTTGCCAAAAGATTTCGGCAAAAAGTACAACTGGTTAGAGTTCAATTTGAGCGACTCCAAGTTTTTCAAGTGGCTGATTCGGGCGGGTATTTCGTCCATCAAGTTGGCATCCATGGCGAGACTTGTCAAACTCGTTGCTTCCAAGAAATTAAGTGGAAATTTCGAGCATCCATTTCTTGAAAATTTAATGTGAGACAAATTGGTACACGACTGAATGAAGTCGAGCGGGATGTAAATGGCTGGGTTGTCTGACACGTTCAACGTCTCGATTTCGTAGGTGTGTTGGTGGAAAATGATTGGGATCGTCTTGAGGTTGTGGCTCGAAATGTCGCCATTCACGTAGTTTTTCGGAAGCAGCGCCTCCTCTTCGTGCGTGAGATTCCGTAACGACATATTCTCTACGACGATTTTGCAAATGAACGAAAGGTCCTCGCGGCCAATCATCTTGAGATTGTCGTCTTCGGTGTATCCACTCAACTGCAACAAACCCGATTGAATTTTGAGCGGTTTTTCAAACGGTTCGAGCAACTTCACGTTGCTACCAACATAGAGGGCGAGTTGGAAGTTTGAGATGGAGTCAAGAAAGAATTTTTTCTGGATCGTGACCAAGAGCTCTGCGGCCGGAGTTTCCAAGGGACTCAAAATAGTGGTGAATGTGTTGTCGTCTTTGAAAATTCTCACAATGTGGTTAGGGCCCTTGGCGTGCTTCGGGTCAATGGAATGCACGGGTCTGCTAGCGAGGGCACCGTACAATCCAGGAAGCTTTCGCTCGGGGAATGCCGGGTGCGTGCCGCGCCGCTTGCGGTGCTTTTTTGCGTCGCCCGGTTGCGGGGTAATGACCTCGCCCTCCTGCGACACCATGGAGATGCGCGACGAGCTGCGGGATGGGGCGCCGCTGCGCGCTTTCGACCGCGACTCCGACCGCTTGTCCTTTTCCGTGTCAGAGTCACTTTCAGAAACCGGGGCGGACCCGGTGGCGGTGTAAAAGCCAACGTCAGTCACATCCCACGAGTCGGGCGCCCGCCACGCCGAGTGCTTCTGATCATCGTGTGCGTCTTTCGCAGCCGCTTCCATGGAGTTGTACGGGTTGCTGGCTCGATGACCGCCGTCCTGGGTCGGGTTTTTAACAATCGTTTGCAAGTCGTCGAAGTTCAAGTTGAGATCGAAAAAAGCGGAGGGGCTTTCGCCGAGTCCCGTGACGGAGTTTTTCTTGGATGAAACGCCCGACAGGCGGTCCAGGCATTTCTCGCTGTCTTCCAGTACGGAGGGGTGGCGCGACGCGTCCAGGGGTGTGTGGGTCGCGGGATGGTAGTGTTGCGAGATGGAGGGCAAGCGGAACTTGTGTTTCCCAGAGGCATGCGAGCTGACGCTCTTGCGGGGCCCGGAACTGTCAACAGGCGAGTTTATTGACGCCTGCACCGAGCCCTGGTCCGACAGGTCCAGCACAAACAGCGCATCTGAGTCTTTGCGGTTGGAGTGGATGAGCTTTCCGAGCAAGCTGCCTTTTTTCTTGAAACGCGGCTTTATCGGCTGCGCGAGCGGTGGTACGTTTTGCTGCAGCCCCCGCGAGCGGTGAAACCCCATATAACTTTCCTTCGGGCCAGGTTCCGCGTCGTGGGCGCCGGGAATGGTCGGGAGCACGGCGTACGACAGCCGTGGCGAGTAGCCATCGCCAGGAGGACGCAAGGGCACTCTTTCAGGGTCGGGCGAGCCGTCGGCGGGGCGCACGTCGCGTAGTTCTGCGGCCCGAGAGTCGAGCGTTCCGGGCGAGAGCGGCGCGTTGGTTGTTGCCGGCAAGCTGCTGCTCAACGGCGCAGTGGACACGTTGCTGTGCGGGGTGCCGCTGGACGACGCCCGCGTCAAGGGCTGTCTTCTGCCGATGCTCTGGAATTGGAACGAGAGCACGGAGTTCTCGGGATGATCTCCGGCGCTCTTGTGGGCGCGTGCGACAGGCCGGGGCTCAGTGTCGGACTGGCCGTCGGTTTGCCGCTGGACTTGCCGTTGGCTGGCGGCTGGAGCCGGCGTCGTGACTGGGGCGTGTGTGTCGTTCGTGCCATTGGGGGCGAACGTGTGGACGATATCGTTTGTTGCTGGCGATGTGTTCGAGGGTGTGTTCGAGGATTGATTCAGGGGTGTTTTAGCTGTGCTTGCGGGTGTTTTAGCTCCGCCTGAGCCGCTGGGTTCCGCCTGGTGCTGGCCGGCAGGCACCATGGTGGACAAGCGCAAGTGGGACTTTGTCTTGTCTTTCCGTAGAAACAGCATTGTGATTGGCCAAGGCTGGGTCGGACGAGTTGGCTGGAGCACGTGACACGACGGTGGGTTGTCCGGTGTTTGGCGCTAGGTGACTGTGGTTGGTAATTTTTGGTGATAGGAGAGCAAAGGGCCGGCGGCACATCAGTACACCATATGAGTACCACCCGCCAAAATGCCGCCGAGCCACTCGCTGTTATAAGAGATGAGCAAGTCTTGGCAAAAAAATATACTCATTCTACGTGTGCATTTTCCGCATCGTCTGAGCTTGCATTGATGTCAATGTGGATATGTATTGCTGACAGGTGTGCAAGTCATGGGTGCGAAATCAGCAAAGCTCAAAACATCTTGAAACAACCCTTTCCAAAGCCCTTTTTTTTGTTTCAAACCTTTGCAAATAAAAACAGCCGTGCTGAAATGTATGGCTGGATTTGAGCACCAGTAAATGAATTGGCTTGCTCGAGCTCAAAGCCATAGTGCGAGTTGGCATCATTTCACATGCCAGTCTCGAGATGAATTATTTGTAACAAGCATTCGCTTACAGATGGAATGACGTACACTGAGCAAACGCTGTTTTGTATCAGCCCAGCTTCTGACCTCTCTTCCAATTGAAAATTCCGTTTTTTCACACGGTATTCCTTTCCCTGTTTTCTTATTTTCTTTTCTTTTCTTTTTTTTTTTTCTTCATCGGAGATTGGCTCGGCCCTCAAGGTCAATGTCGTACAAATTCACCAAGCCGTCGCCCGTGATTTCGAAATAAACCCACAACGCAAGGAACCCAATCACAGTCAGATATACGCCAAGCGTGTGCAAAAGTGCCTCTGCGGAGAGCCCAAGAGTCCCCACGCCGTTGAGACACAACACCGCCGCCATGTTCAAAAATGCAAATTTGGCCCACCAATCAAGACGCCACGCCGAACGATAGAACATCCGAGAAACGTCCACTTTTTGTAGATCCATTGCCTTGCGGAACCGCACGTAGGACCAGCAAGCGAGGCACCACATGAGAATACCGGCCAGGGCGCAACAATTGAGCAAAAACGCAAAAAGTTGAGCCACCGACAGGAAACGGAGAAGCAACGCCAAAAGCCCCCACATAGCCGTGGCCAAGACAGCGTTGTAAGGCACGCCGCGCGAGGATTTCTTGGCCAAGAACTTGAAGCCGGGGGCCGTTCCGTGGCACTCCACCATCGTCATCAAGTACCGGGATCCAAAATAGACGTTGGAGTTTGCAGCCGACACGATTGCAGATAAAATGACCACGTTCGCCACCAGCAAGAGCGGGCCCGAAGCGGTGAATCCACAGTTTATCAAGGCAACCAAAAACGGCAGACTGAGCACGTTGGAAATGTTCGGGTCCGCGAGATGTGGGTCGGAGAAGGGCACCAGCACAGTCAAGAGGAACACGGAAAGCAAGTAAAATACGACGATGCGGACCAAAATCGCCTTTGACACCCGCGGCAAGGTCTTTTGCGGGTTTTCGATGTCGCCTGTCGTTATCGCAAGCGATTCCACGGACTGGAAAATAAACGACAGAAACACAATGCTCTGGCACAATCTCGATCCCATCAGACCCCACGATACGGCGTCGCCGATGAACGACGCGGGCCAGTCGTCAAGCCACACGTAGAAAAACTCCAGCTTGTCGAGGAGACACACAAACACAATCGCCATCCACGCCACAATGGCCACAATCTTGATCGACGCTAGCCACAACTCAATCTGGCCGTAAACGTCCACGGGCAACAAGTTGAAACCCGTGAGACAAAGCCAAAGGAGAAAGATCATGAGCAGCAGATGATTGGCCGCCAACGCAGGGCTCCAGAAGGAGCAGATGGAGACGAATATCAGCAATTCTAGAGCAAACGTGAGCCCCCAACTAAGCCAGTAGATGACGCTGTTGGCCATTCCCACAGAGCGGCCAATGAAGAAGAACTGGAACGCGCAAATCAGCCCGTTTCCAGGGAGAAGAACCGACAATTCTGTCACCACCTCAAGCACAATCGTCACGATGAAGGCAATGTAAAGCATTGACGCCAACGTCAAGAGCGGGCCGTTCTGGAGCAAGTTGGCGACAGAAAAGAACAAGCCGGTGCCGATGGTGCCGCCGACAGTCAACATGGCCACGGCGGCCGGCAGAAGGTGCGGCGTGTGCCGAGAGTGTGGTAGTAGAGGCTGGTCCATGTGGTACGAGTGCGATCACGTGGTGATAACGACGAGACCATATACTCCGAGCCGACAAAATTTAGCATGAGGCAAAACAAAACTGAAACAAACGTAAAACAAAAATGTGACGGCAAATTGACTTTAACAGCCGCCGTGTCACGCTCACCACGCCCAGTCAACCCGCCGCCAAAACATTTATCCGACCCCCCCAAACCCTGCCCAGGCATATTTAGGCCGCCCCGCCGTAACAGGAAATGATGAACGAGACTTTATGTCGGGGTTTTTTCGGGCAGGCCGGCCAACCCGTGTGGGCGCGTTGGGCCGGTCCCCCTCGTATTGGCGCTTATCTCCAAATGGCTTAAGTACGCACCGCCAGTTTCGCCGAAAACAATTGCCGAAGCCAATTAAGCTACCGACGAGTCACGGCTCGAGAGGCATTTTGTGGGTCACGTATATTGCAACCATTGGGCGCCGCTTGGCGCCCGCCCGTCGGAGCGGTTGGGCGGAGATGTGTCACCGGAGTGAGACGCCGGAAAGGCCTTCCCCACCCAAAAGCGTGTCCCGGTTGGACAGGTGTCCCCTAGTCCGGGGGATTTCATGTTTCGCGAACCGCAGGCGTCTTATCACCGCCAATCACAGCGCGCATAAGTGTCCGCATAAGAAAGGAGCCCCTGTGCTACCTGGAAAGGCGGCGCGGCCTGCAGGCCCAGGCCTCCCCAATTTCCAATCATAGGGCCTGCACGTTGCTTTTTCTTTATCATACAATACTGCGCATCCGCGAGTATATAATTGCGCCCAACCCCCAATTTCAGTCGGCATCGTTTTTTTGCTCGTTCCACTTTTCGTTTTCATTTCTGTTTGCAACAGTTTCCCATTGTTGCCTGTTTGATTTCCAAATACACAAACCACAACCCTTCCCACCATGGTTGCAATTACCGAACAAACTGCCATCTTGGCCAAGTACCTCGATCTAGACCAAAGAGGCAGAGTCCTCGCTGAGTACGTCTGGATAGATTCTGAGGGTAACACCAGATCCAAGTGCAAGACCTTGTCCAAGAAGCCTCTGTCTGTCGAGGACTTGCCAGAGTGGAACTTTGACGGTTCCTCGACTGGCCAAGCTCCAGGCCACGACTCTGACATTTACATCCGTCCCGTTGCCTTCTACCCCGACCCTTTCAGAAAGGGCGACAACATCATCGTGTTGACTGAGTGCTGGAACAACGACGGTACCCCCAACAAGTTCAACCACAGACACGAGTGTGCCAAGTTGATGTCTGCCCACTCTGACGAGGTTGTCTGGTTCGGTTTGGAGCAGGAGTACACCTTGTTTGACCAATACGACAACGTCTACGCCTGGCCCAAGGGCGGTTTCCCCGCTCCTCAAGGCCCATACTACTGTGGTGTCGGAACCGGCAAGGTTTACGCCAGAGATGTCGTGGAGGCCCACTACAGAGCTTGTTTGCATGCCGGCATCAACATCTCCGGTATCAACGCCGAGGTGATGCCTTCCCAATGGGAGTTCCAAGTTGGTCCCTGCGAGGGCATCAACATGGGCGACGAGTTGTGGATGGCCCGTTTCCTCTTGCAAAGAGTTGCTGAGGAATTTGGTGTCAAGATTTCTTTCCACCCTAAGCCTTTGGCTGGAGACTGGAACGGTGCTGGTTGCCACACTAACGTCTCCACCAAGAACATGAGAGAGGCTGGTGGCATGAAGTACATTGAGGAGGCCTTGGGCAAGTTGGCCAAGAGACACAAGGAGCACTTGACCTTGTACGGTACTGACAACGACATGAGATTGACTGGTCGCCACGAGACTGCTTCTATGGACGCCTTCTCTTCCGGTGTTGCCAACAGAGGTGCCTCTGTGAGAATCCCAAGATCTGTTGCCAAGGAAGGATTCGGTTACTTTGAGGACAGAAGACCTGCCTCAAACATCGACCCATACTTGGTTACCGGTATCATGGTGGAGACCATCTGTGGCGCCATCCCAGATGCCGACATGTACAAGGAGTTCGCCAGAGAGAGCGAGTAAACAAAAAGACAACGTTAATAAAGAATCAGGATACTTTAGAATACAAGTAGGGTCTTTCGAGTCCCGCGCAAGCTAACATAACAGAAGTTTTTCCACGTCATCCCGCAAACTCCGAAAACAGAAAAAGATGATTTGTGTTTGCCCCTTCACTTGTTTCATCACACAACTTCTCAGAGCAGGAAGCTTGTCCTCCGCGTCAATTGTCTCATCATGTTGCCTTGCCGTAGAAGTTCTCCCACGAAAAGCTGGTCTCGTATAGTGGTTAGTACAGTTCGTTGTGGCCGAGCAAACCCAGGTTCGATTCCTGGGACCAGCATTCTTTTTTATTTGCCGCGACCTCAGCTACCCCATCTTTTCTATACTACTCTTCTTCTCAATGGTCGCTGAACCCGTGCAGGCCACCTTGGGCACACTCTACTCTGTCTACGACTCGGTCACAGACTTTGTCGGGGCGCAGCTGGAGAAACTCCCGGCTCCGAGCGCCGTGTGGAACCTCGGCCCTGCGTTTTTTGGCGCCTCCCCTGAAGACCAGTTTTCGGCGGCAACTGCGCCGTCCTCGTGGCTGAGGCTAGCGGATTATGTCCACCGGCACAGGTACGAGCTGCTCTGTGTCCTAGGCTCGGGCCTAGGCCTCGCCGGTTACGCCTTGTACCGGCGGCAAGCCATTTTGAGCGGTGCGGCGAGACAAAAGAAACGGCGCACGCCCAAGTTGCCCAACGGCGCCCGCCGCGACGTGGTGCTTGTGGTTGGGTCGCCGACAGAGCCGCTTACCCGCCTCCTAGCGCTCGACTTTGAGAAGCGTGGCTTCATCGTGTACTTGACGATTTTGTCGGAAACGGACCAGAAGTACCTCCACACCAACACCATCACGGACGACGTGCACTACCTCAACTTGAGCGACACGAGCGACTACGCGGCCGCGCTCGACAAATTCCGGCGGCTCTTGCACTCGGAGGTGGTGCCGATCCGCGGCGGCGCCGCCCATTTCCTCCGGCTCACCGCTGTGGTGTTTGCGCCCAACCTATACTTCCCCTTGGGCCCCGTGGAGAACGTGCAGCCGCACACGTGGGAGAAGACCATGGCGCGCTTCCACGCTTACACGCGGCTCTTGTCGCTGGGGCTACTCGACATTGTGCGGGACCAGAAAAGCAAGATTCTCAGTATCGTCCCCAACATCGTGGCTAGCCTCGAGCTCTCGTACCGCGCGCCGCAGGCGGTGCTCCAGAACAGCATAATGACGTTGTTCACCACGCTTGCCAAGGAGTTGGCGCCGCAGGGCGTGGCCGTGACGCAGATCCGCTTGGGCAACTTGAACCTCTCCAACACGCGGTCGTTACCGGCGGCCAAGGCGTGCAAGTCTGCGGGCGTCGCAGAGGCCGAGGTGCGGTCGTGGAGTGAGGACATGCAGCGGCTCTACGGGCCGCAGTTCCAGAAAAAAGAGGCCAAGCTGACGTGCACGGGCAGCCCGTTTGCGACCCAGGGCCTCCGCGGGTTGCACCATTTGCTCTTCGACTTGATCTACAGCGGCGCCGAGCGCAACGTGCCGGTCGTGTACTACGGGCTGGGTGCACGCACGTACGAGCGGCTCGCGGCGTTGTTTCCGGCGGCGTTGCTCGAGATGATTTCCTGATGGACTAAGTAGTGAAGCCCTATTCGCAGCCGGTGGGCCGCGCACGACCGCGGCATATATAAAGCGCAGCGCGCCCACAAAATTTTCTCTACGTTTTCAGACAAAGGTTTGCTTACGAAGCTCACCAAGGCCCTGTGCCGGCGCCAGCCAATGCTTCGGGGAAAGTCTCCGGCCGCAAAAATGGAAACGTAACGGATTTTGAACCCCGTTTGCACCGTTTTCCCGGCAGCCTCCCGGCCGTGTTTCGCCGTTTCTGCGGTTTCCGCCTGCGTTTTTGTTCTCGGCCCCTCGGCCCCACTGTAATCCTCGCCCCCAGCTAATTCCTTTTGAATCTTGTTGGTTTCCAATAGCTAGGGGCGGGTATGTGGATGCCAGGGCAGGGACGAGATGTGGGTTGTTTCTGCACACAGGAAGCGATGCAGCGCGGTCATTGGCTGCGGGTCACGGCTGCTGCCCCCGGTTCTCCACGGAGAGCTGGGGTTCCTTTCGGCAATGGGATCTGGGATCCTAAATGATAGTCATAGCAAACGGCCACTCTGGCTAACACAATGGAGCTCACTCTTGTCTGAAAACGTCACCTTTGCAAGTTCGAGCCAGCGGGCTTCTGTGCAGTCGTATGCACCGGACTTTGATACCACATGGACAATTCAGGATGAACTGTCTCGCCTGTATTATGATGAGACATCAAAGCAAACATAGAGTCAAGCTCTGAGAAGGTTTCACAGTCTGGAAAGATGGCTGGTTATTTTTCGTGGACGAGAGTTGCAAACATTTCTGAACTACAGCGAGATAATTCTACTTGAATAGTGTATGGAGTATTAGGAGAAGTGAAGGCTGTCGGCGGACAGCGGGCATCGGGCCCCCGATGACGTATAGTACAGACCATGGCGCGTGTTTCACGCCTCGACCTTCCAGTGGGAGGTCAATGCAGAGTTGGAGCTGGTGGAGCTGCCCAGGAGCTCGGCCAAGTACAAGGACAAGGTAGTGGCCATATTAACCCAGTTCCAAAACTGCCACGGGTGCACCACCACGGCGGCGTCTGCGGGCGCGGACGCCCACCAGCCCCAGAGGCTCAACTCTGTGCCGAGCTCGCCGCGGTACAGCAACATCAAGTGCGTGTAGACGGCGATGATGATGCAGGGGGAGTACGCGTAGATCAAGGTGATGACTGCGGACGGCGGCGTTCTGCGTGCGGGCGCGCGGGGCGGCAGCGGCGGTCTGGACTCGAGCGAGGCCACCAGCAGCAGCGACACCTGGCGCGAGCGGATCTGCGGCGTTCGCGGCGGCGAGTACGGGAGGCTGTGGTAGACGGAGGGGATGATCTTTGTGGCGGCGTAGAACACGCCGATGCGGTAGGCCAAGTTGATGACGAGCGGGAGGGTCAACTTCTGCGCGGCGGAGATGAAGAACTTCCAGATGGTGTTGAAGGAGTGCGGGATGTTGGCAGCAAGGAGCGGGAGCCACATCAGGATTTTCTCGGACACCGGGTACGGGAGGCGGGTGATTTCCTTGCGCAAGTTGAGGGTGGTCTGGGTGAACAAGTGGGAGATTGTTTGCGAGGCGTCCTGGGAGAGCAGCGGGAAGGTTTCGTAGATGCAGCGCACAATGTAGGCAAAGAGGAGCGAGGACTCCATCATGGAGCCCTTGCCGGAGACGATGCCGTACAAGCCCAAGCCGGCGGTGAGGGTGAGGAACGAGCCCAAGAGCGACGCGTTGCCTAAGTCGATGGAGAACGGGTTGATGTAGATGCGGTACAAGAAGAACAACGCGCCCGTGATGGTGGCGCCGCTGCCAATGAGCGACACAAAGAGCCAGCTGTCGGACAGGTACGCGGTGAGCCAGTGGAGCGTGTGCGAGACGGCCTGGATCAACAAGAGCGAGCAGAAGCCCTCCAACACGGTGAACACCAGCGTGCTGTGGATCAACACGTAGCGCCACACGGCGCTGGCTGGCGACGCGCGGCAGTCTGCGTGGGCGCAGTACAGGAGGAAGAACATGAGGATGCTCGGGATGAAGAGGTGCTGGGCGTAGTAGAGCGGCGCTAGCACGCGGAGGAGCGGCACCTTACGCGCCAAGAGCCGGACGGTGGTGGTGACAAAGTGGAGGCCAAAGATGAAGAGCGAGTACGCGAGCCCGCAGGACACGCCGCCGGCGTCGAACGCCACGGGCACCGTGAGCACCACCAACGAGAGGTGCACGACGGAGAGGAGCGACTGGAGCGACGTTTTGATTTTCTTCATGGGAAAAGGAGTGGTGCGAAACGGAAAAGTGCGAGAAAAAAGGGAGAAGAGGGTGCGTTTGGGGGTGCTGCCGGCCGCTATTGTGTGGCTCTGGGGGAGCAGGCGTGGCGTTTGCGGCTGGGCCCGGCGGAGCGTGTTCTTCCGGGCCGCTGTGTTTGCCTCGTGTGGGGGGCAACGGCCGGGACGTGGGTGTTTTTTTTTTATCGTGGGGTCTCCCTGGAGGTCCTGGCTGCTGGTGGAGACGGCCAGATAAGGTTACGTGTGGGGGCGCCTGCGGAGGTTTGGCCGGGCGGAGGGGTTTCGGCCGCCTGGTTTCTTGTCTTGTAATTTTTTTTTTGTTGTTTCTATCACGAGACGTGATTCTTCTTTGATCGTGGCCGGTGCCTGAATCCGCAACTTCTCTTGTGATGCAAGCCGCAGACGCACGGACTAGAGCAGCGAGCAGCACGATACGGCGAGATGCGCCTGTGGCGAACACCCGGGTTTTTGCCGGGGCCGCCCGCGAAAAATAAACCGCCTCCAGCGGGTTGCTGCTTTTGGCCCCGCAGGGTTGCGGTTTGCCTTTTTGGCGGGCCGGCTGGGTGCTTGGGCGCAGTGCTGCTGCAATTAGCCTTCTGGCCGTGTCGAGCACTTGCCCGTTGCTGCTGCGGGAACGGCCGGTGCTGGCGGCTGGGGGGAATTGGCTTGGCACGTGGGGTTTTGGTTTTGGGCCGGGCACAGGGCACCTTTGGGGGTTTTTTTTCCAAGGGCATTTGCATGGGCGGTTTCTGCGTTTGCAGTCGGTGCAAATGGCAATAGGCTTTGTCGTTAAGGTTGGCCAGCAGCGTCGCCGAGGGTGCGGCCGAGGACCCGCAGACGCGCTTTTGCGGACGGCGGGGCTTTGGGAAATTGGCGGGTACTCGGGCTTTTTGGCGGTGCTAGTGGCGGGCTGCGGAAAGGCGTGGCCTTCAGGCGTGGGACCCGGCCACTGGAGCCCAGTCGGGCGACTGGTGAAGCGACACCAACCTCTGAATCCACCACCACACCGACCAAAGCACGGATTCATTGAACCATTCGTCACAACACCAGCGCTGCACTGACTCACCACGCTGAATCTTGCCCTTCACCCTTCTCCGGTGTTTTTCTCTTTGTCATGAATTAGCTGCACCCAGCACCAGTACTCGGCCCTCTGCGCTAGCACGCCGCCGGGTGCAAAAGTCCAGAAAAAAAAGCACAAGTCCGAAATAAAAAAAAAGGACACCATTAGTCAAATACCAAAACACAAACGCCAAAGCGCCCCGCCCGCCATTTTCCCGCCCGTTTCGGCGGCCGCCCCGGCGCCCATTTGCAACACCGCGAAACCCAACCTCATCGCCCCACCTCATCACCTTTCCGCATGGCTCCTCCCAAACGCAGCCGCGGCGCCGCGCACAGCCACGCGCCCAAAAAGCACCGGCCGAACCACGGCCGCACGGGGCTCCGCACCGTGACCCGCACGGCGCGGCGAGACGCCCCCGAGCCCGAGCAGCTGCTGGAGTCCGAGCCTGACGAAGAAACTGCCGCCGCGCCCGCAGGCCCCGCCCCCATGCCCGAGGGCAAGGCCTACGACGCGTTGTTGACGCTCTTGGCCGCGGACGCCCCGGCGCCGGCCACGCCAGCGACCAAGCCCGCGGCGCCGGCCCCACCCAGCGCCGAACACGACGACGCGGAATCCGACGGCATTGCCGGGTTGAACGTCTCCGACGGCGCGTCCGACTCCGACGACGGCGCGGCCGACTCCGACGCCGACGGCGACGACGAGCCCGAGTCCGCGCTCGCGCTCGACCCGTTCGAGAAGCACTTCAACTTGGTGTCGGAGGAGTACATGGAGGCCGCGCAGCAGGCGGCCGCGGGCAAGTGGGCCAGCGGCGAGCGGCGCGAGTTCGACAAGCCGGCGTACGTGCGCACCGCGCAGGCGCCGCCCGGCGGCCCGCTCACGGCGGGGTTGGCGGCGCAGCACGACGTGGGCAAGTACACCACGCTCAAGTCGCGGGTGCGGGCGCAGTACACGGCGCAGTACCCGCAGGCGCTCAAGCCGCTCGAGGCGCTGCTCCTCCACGACATGCTCGAGTACCGCGACGTGAGCTTCCCGACTCAGAAGCACAGCAACACCGCGTACAAGCGGCTCTACCTCACGCACATCCTCAACCACACGTTCAAGACGCGGGACCGCGTGATCAAGAACACGGGCAAGATCAAGAGCCACCGCGAGGAGGCCAAGAACGGGCGCGCGCGCGGCGCCGAGCCCGAGCTCCGCGACCAGGGCTTCACGCGGCCCAAGGCGTTGGTGCTCCTCCCGACGCGCAACGCCGCGTACGAGGCGGTGGAGATGCTCATCCGGCTCTCGGGGCTGGCGCAGCAGGAGAACCGCAAGAAGTTCCGCGAGCAGTTCTTCCTGGCGGGCACGCCGCCGGACACCAAGCCCGCGGACTTCAAGGCCATGTTCAAGGGCAACTCCAACGACTTCTTCAGCATCGGCGTCAAGTTCACGCGCAAGGCCGTCAAGCTCTACTCGTCGTTCTACGCGTCGGACGTGCTCGTGGCGTCGCCCATCGGCTTGGCCATGATCTTGGAGGACCCCAACCAGCTGAAGCGCCAGTCCGACTTCTTGTCGTCCATCGAGATCTGCGTGGTGGACCACGCCAACCAGATCGAGATGCAGAACTGGGACCACGTCGCCACCGTGTTGAAGTACGTCAACAAGATCCCCAAGGACGCCCACGGCGCAGACTTCTCGCGCATCCGCATGTGGTCCATCAACGACCAGGCGCGCCTCTTGCGCCAGACGTTGGTGTTCGCCGAGTTCCTCACGCCCAGCGTCAACTCCGTGCTCTCGCGCTGCTCCAACGTGGCCGGTCGCGTGCGCTACCGCCCCGTGGTCACCGCCCAGACCTGCATCATGAACTCGGTCGGCTTGCGCATCAAGCAGGTGTTCCAGCGCTTCGACCTGCCCGACCCGCAGTCCAACTTCGAGGCGCGCTTCAAGTTCTTCGCCAACCTGGCCTTGCCGGCGTTCACCAAGCAGGCGTCCTACGACACGGGCCTCTTGGTCTACATCCCGCTGTACTTTGACTACGTGCGCGTCAAGGCGCACATGAAGTCCGCCACCAAGCTCGACTTTGTGTCCATCGACGAGTACTCGTCGCAGTCGAAGGTGTCGCGGGCGCGCCACAGCTTTGCCCTGGGCAAGGCCAAGATGTTGCTCTACACCGAGAGAAAGCACCACTTCAGCCGCTACGAGCTCGCGGGCGTCAAGAACGTGTTGATCTACGAGCCCCCGGCAAACCCGCTTTTCTACAAGGAGTTGCTCCGCTTCGTCGGCCGCTCCGTGTACAAGGAGGAGGCCGACATTGACCTTTCGTTTGTCAAGACAATGTACTCGCAGTGGGACGCGGTGGCCTTGGAGCGCATTGTGGGCAGCGAGCGTGCCGCCGTGCTCTGCAACTCGGTCAACGAGCTCTACGAGTTTAGATAGGCTGCCGGGCCCCACGAAATAGTGAGCCATCTTGGTGAACTTCGCGGCGAACGGGCCCGAAAGCATCTGCACAATAGATTAGTAGTATTGAACCTGGTATTCGTAGACAACTGTGTGTTGGAACTGGCGTTCACTGGGCCGGGCCAACGTGCTTCGCTGACGAGATTGCATAAAAGTCCATCGGAGGTGCAAGAGACGAGGTGCTTCCATGCAAGTGCAACGGGCGACATTCGAGTAAGAAAGAAATGCCGAGTCCGTAGGTAATTGGATGCAGTTAAACAAAATCGCCAATGGCTCGTGAAACCACACCTCGGCACAAGCCAGACTTGGCTAAAAGTGCAGCGGTTCAACACTGTACACTGCAATATGGGACAGTGACAAGACAATGGCAATTCAGTTAGACACGGCAACTCAGGGGGACACGAGACACTGGCAACTCAGTAGACGTGATGCCATAGACGGCAGTTCAAGACAGTGGTGATCTGAGGACAGTGACGGTCTAATAAGCAGCGGTAGTTGAGTAAACAGCGGCAGTTGAACATCGGCAGTTCATCAAAGCAAATCAATACACTGGCTGTTTCTCGACCACAGCAATTCAAGAGGCAGTGGCGATTCGATGAAAGCAAATGAACACTGGCCTTTCATTGAAAACAGTATTAAACACTGGCAATTTCTTGAGCACTGGTAATTCGAGAGGCAGAGGCAATTCATTGAGGCAAATCATGACACTGGCAACTCATCAGACACTGACAACGCAAGAGATAGTGGCAGTTCAATAGACGGTGGCAGTCCATAAAGCAAATCTTTGAACATTGGCGAATCGTTGAATAGTTGCATTCAGACATTGACAATGCAAAGACACTGGCAGTTCAAAGACACTGGCAGTTCAAAGACACTGACAGCTCAGACACTGGCAATATCCTCGGACAGGGGCAACTCAGAGCAGTGGGCTTGACATGCGGCTCAGCTCGCCGCAGCCAAAGTCCACGGTTACCTACATCTCCCAGCTAAAGACAGCCAGACTCGGGCACAACGCGCCCGGCCGCAGCCGTCTACAGCCGAAAACCGGCCGCAGCGCCTCACGAGCTGAGCACGTTGAACGCCATGACAAAGCAGCCCGCGGCCACGTACGGGCTCAAGCGCTCGCCGATGCGGGCAAACTTCCAGAACACGCCAAAGGCGCCGGTTTTGTTCTTGTCGAGCAACGCCGGCCACGTGGCGTGCACGTACGTGCACGTGCACACGGCGAGGAGGAGGACGAGGAGAAGCGACTGGAAGTTGAAAAGGGCCGACTGCGTGTTAGCGGGGCGCGGGCGTTAGCGACGTCAAAGACATACCATGTAGTTGCTGCGTGGGCATTTCCGCGGTCGCGGTGCGCCTCTGGCACCACCCTACACCTCTGCACTTGTTGCAAAAAAAAGACCTCTACGCCGCCTGCTCACCCCAGGGCACGCCCGTTTATATAGCCGCCAACCGCACAAAGCTCCCTTGCGGCGTTCTGCACCCGAGTGTTCCCCTGCCCCCGCCAATCAGCATGGACCAGTCGTCGTTTGCCAGCATTCTTGCGGGCGTCAAGCAGATGCGCCAGGACTACGAGGTGCAGCTACCCGAGCGGCCGAAGCCCGCCCGAGACGACGCGACCGGCGAAAACAACCAGAACGACAAGTCTGGCGATAAGTCTAGCGACAAGTTTAGCGACAAGTCTAGCGACAAGTCTGGCGACCAGTCCAGCGGCAAAAGCGAGCCGAGTGCGCCCGCCGCCAGCGCGGCCCACAGAACCGTCCAGAACAGCACCACGGCGCCCGTGACCCCCGCCACGGCGCCTGCCCGTGCCACGCCGGACCCGGTCTTACAAGCCCGGGCAGGTGCGCGCAACGACCCGGTGCACTCGTACACCGCAGTCCAGGTGGCGCCGTCGCAGAAGGGCAACCCGCTCTTGGAGAGCACGCAGATGAAGGCCACGCCCTGGACGTACAACGGGCAGATTCTCCTGGACTACTACATCAACGCCACGGTGCAGATCCTCTTCCTCTCGCTCAAGTACCACAAGCTCCGGCCGGAGTACGTGTGGCGCCGGCTCGAGAAGCTCCGCGGCGGCGCGCACTCGGACGGCTCCGACGGCGTGTTGCGCGTGTTGTTGGTGGTGGTGGACATTGACTCGCCGCAGGAGGTGATCCGCAAGTTGCTGGTGGTGTGCATCAAAAACGACCTTACCATGGTCGTGGCGTGGTCGTTCGAGGAGGCCGGCACCTACGTGGCCTCGCTCAAGGCCAACGAGTCGGCCCGCACAAAGGTGCACCTGGCCATCCAGGGCGTGAAGAAGGGCGACTACAACACCACCGTGCTCAACAGCTTGACCACCGTGCGCGCCGTCAACAAGACGGACGTGGCGAACCTCTTGGCCAACTGCCGCTCCTTCAAGAACATTGTGTTGCAGGCGACACAGGGCGACGGCTTGGCGGGCATTTCGGGCTTGGGCGACCGCAAGGTGGAGAACCTCGCCCTGGCATTTGGCGAGCCGTTCATCTTCAACAAGCAGTGAAAAGAAGAAAAGAAGAAGAAAGGTGCAACAATGGAAACACGGCATTACTGGGCCCGCTACAATGTCTTGATCTCCTTTTGCTGATTAGCCCTGGTCACTCGACGAAACCGGATGCTACGCTCTGTCTTTGATAAACAAACTGATGTTTAGCTCTGAAAACCAACTGATTTTGAGCTCCACCTTTGATGACTCCACCTGATGCCAAACTCTACCTATAATGAATACCACCATAATGATCAGTCACTCCACGCCGTTTTCGGCTCCATTTAGGATAACACCATGTTGCTGATATCCTGACTTCCACTTTCACGTATCACCTCTACAGCCTATTACACCACCTCAATGTTGATAATCTAGTCCCTGTTGGTAGAATCTTTTTATTGCAAGAATCTCTTCTACTGCAAGAAACTATTGTATTGGATGAATCTCTTTCATGTTAAAATCTCTCTTATTTCAGGAATTCCTTCTATTGCAAAAATATATTCTATTGCAAAATTATTCTCTATTGAAGGAGTCTCTTACTGCAAGAATCATTCTATTGGAGAAATCTTTTCCATTGCAATGATCCCTTCGTTTGTAATGATCTCTTCAATTGCAAGGGTCTCTTCTATTGAAGAAGTCTCTTCTATTGGAAGAATCTCTTCAATTGCAAGAGTCTCAAAACTCTCTTCTACTGTAAGAACCTCTTCCATTGCCAAAATCTCGTCTATTGGAAGAACCGCTGCTATTACGAGAATCTCTTCAATTGCATGGATATCACCAGAATCGCTTCTATCACCAGTACCTCTTTTTTCCCAGAATCTCTTCTATCACCAGTACCTCTTTTTTCCCAGAATCTCTTGTGTCACTAGTGAATCTCTTCAATGATCAAATCTATTGCCAGAATCTCTTCATTGCAGTAATATCTCCTATTGCAAAAATATCGTTTATTTCCGGAATCTCTCCTGTTGCAAAACTCTTTCTATCGCGGTGGTCAGCCTCTCTTGCCTGCTTCGCCTAAACCACCATTGGCCGCTCTGGCATCGGCCATTGGTCAGCTCAGCCAACAAGGCCTCGCTTTTTTCTCCTCCCCCTCTCCTCCTCCAACCTATATTCAGGGTATCTGGCTCCTTCGGCCTCCTCGCCGTCAGCTCCTCGCCTCTACAGACCCTCACTGGGCCTCCTCCATCTTCTTCCTCAACACCATGTTGATGTTGTTCTGGATGTCGTTCTTCTGCACCAAGATCTCCTTGAGCTTCTTGCCGTCGCCCTGCAACTTGGTGTACTTCTTCTCGTACACCTGCTTCGCGTCGTCGGCGTTCTTCTCCACAAAGTAGCCCGTGCCAATGTCCACCAAGTAGTGGTTTTTCGCCGCGATCTTGCCCGGGAGGTACAACGAGCTGGTCAAGGGCACGAGCAACTCCAGCTGCGCCGTCTGCGCCATGCCGTCGATGGTGGCGATGCAGTCCTGGAGCTTGGACTGCGCCGTCTGGAGCGCCTGGAGCGACTGCGTGAAGTGCTGGATCTCCTGCTCCGTGGACTTGCGGATTTCCACGAGCTGCTGCGGCTGGAGCTGTGTGAGGTCGATTTTGCGCTGGCTCATGTCGGGGATTAGGCGCTGTGGCGGGGGGGATTTGCACCGGTGGTGTTGGCGGGGGTTTTTTCGTGCGCTCGCATGTCCGTGGGCACCCCAGCGTGCTTTGCAGATACACCATCGTCCCCCGCCACGCCGCGGCAGCACCCCGTTTTCCCCCGTTTTCCTGCCCAGCCGGCTCTCCGCCTGTCCGCCTCTCCGCCTCGCTCTTTTTTTCTCGGCCAATATGGGCAACGACGGCGGCACCATCGCCCGCGGCCAGGACCTCAAGGCCATCTACTCCACAAGCACGCCCAACCCGGAGGAGCTCAACGCCGCCCACAGATCGCGCCTCGCGGCGTGCTCGCTCTCGGCGCTTCCCTTGCGCGAGCACGGCAAAACGCCGCCCGTGGTGGGCGACCGCCACGGCAACCTCTACTTGAAGGAAAAGCTCATCGAGCACTTGCTCCGGCGCAAGAGCGGCGACGCGCCGCCCGCCGCCGCCGCGGCCCACATCCACGGCTTGGCGGACGTGGTGGACGTGGCGCTCACGTGGGAAAACGGCGCCGCGGTGTGCCCCGTGTCCGGCACCTCGGCCGACACCCACGCCACGTTTGCGTATCTTCGCCTGTGCGGCACGGTGTTGTCGCTCAAGGCCGTGGCCGCGGCGTTCGGCGGGGCGCTCGACTTGCACGGCGCCGGCGCACGCGCCGCCCACTGCCCGCAGTGTGGTGCGCGCTTCGACCTCCACGACGTGGTGATTCTCTACCCCACGGACCCGGAGCACGTCGACTTCAACCGCCGCAACTACAGGCACTTGGAAACGCTACGGTTGAGCCACAGCAAGAAGAAGAAGAAGCCCGCGCGGGACAAGGCGAAGCCGCACGACAAGGCGAAGAAGCAGTACAAGGTGGCGAAACCGTGAGTCGCTTGCCTTCAATAGACACCCGTGGCGCCCGTTGCTCGTCTGTAGGCCAACTTTTTGTCGGCTCCTCTGCGCCGGTTCTGTCATTTGTTATTTATTCGGCGTCTATTTGTCTTCCTGCTCGGACTTTTCCGGCTCGAAACGCAACTTGTTCTTGTTCATTCTGGCGTAGTCAGAGTTGGCGTAGATGTTGAAAAAAATGCTGCCGGTGCCAATCACGGAGATGCCGAAAAGGCCCAACACGGTGATTCTGTGCACGACGTCTGTGGCACGCACAGTCAAGGGGAGCTTGGCCATTTTGGAGGAATAGTGGTGGTGGAGTGATGATCTTTTCGTCACGTGCGCCCCACCCGGTGCCCCACCGCCTGCAAAGAAACAAACTAAAAAACAAGAAAAAAAAAAGGTTAGATACAAATACACATTACTATCCTGATAGTTACAAGAGATACCGCAACCACCGTCCGTCCACATACCCCTGGTCGACCAAGCCCGGGTTGGCGTACACCAAGTCGGGCAACCAGTCCTTGTTGTACTGGCGAAACACATTTTTGCACTCGGAGTCCGCGCCGAGCAACTTGTCAACCATCACGCGGAGAATGTCTCTACTCAAGGCATTCACGGGTGAGTACCACGGCGCGGCGGTGTCGTCCGGCCCGGTCAAGCCCTCGGAAGTGGCCAAGAGCGAGTTTGTGAGCGCCTTCAACGACTCCTCGAACGCGTGGCGGTCGACGTCGCCGGCGCTAGCGGCAGCTGTGCTGCGCTCGTCGCCAAGAAGGCTCTTGCGCAACGCCTCGAAGTTGCCGATGTCGATGTTGACCGGGAACTGGCGCGGCTGGATGCCCTTGATGATGAACTTCTTGCGCGCCGGCTGTGTGGGGTCCGCGGACGGGATGTTCACCACCATGGCCTCGGAGTTGGGGAACGCCGAGCTGACGTTCTTGATGAAGTCCACCGCCGGGAGCAAGTTGGGCCAGCTTGGGTTGGAGCGGTCCTTCCAGATCGCCTCGAACTGGTTCTCGTACGACTTCCAGAGCAGGATCTGCGTCACCTCTCCCGCCGGCACCGCCTGCGACTCGTCGTCCTTGGACGGCGCCACGTGCGGCTCGTAGCAGCAGCGGAGCCACGTGGTGGCGCGGAGCGGCTCGGGGAACGTGACGATGATGTCGTAGAGCTTTTGCGGGAGCTGCGGCGTGGCCGCCGGGACGCCGCTGTAAGTGGATCTTTTTGCAAGTTGGAGAGGGAGCGGCTGCTGTGTTTTGCCCGGGTCCACCAAGGGCAAGCGCGCCACGAGGAGCTCGGGCAATTGCTTCAACAACACGTGCAAGTTGCGGCTGTCGCCGACGAGTTTGTGCAAGCGGTAGAGCTTGGAGGCGGCGACGGACTTGTGCTGCGGGTGCAACGCCTCGGAGGACACGTACTGCTTGATGAACAGCAACACGGTGTGGCTCAACTCGTCGTCGTTGACGAAGAGCGCCGCCACGATGGTGTGGAGGTGGTCGGCGCCGACCGCGTCGACGCAGTTGTTGGTGTCCGGCAGCTCTGGGTAGCGGGACGCGACGGCCTGCGCGCCGCCGAGGTAGAGGAGGTGCGTCAAGCAGTTGATCACCGTGACCAACATGTACTTGTCGTTGGTGTGCTGCAACACGGTGAGGAAACAGGCGAACATGGCGTCGTTCTTCGGCGTCTCCACGTAGAAGCACGTGACGGGGTCGAGCACGTCCACGAGGTGCGCCAAGGCCTCGCGGAACAACGCGCCGTGCTGCCGCGGCGCCATGGGCGCGTAGCACACGCCCACCAAGTACTTGAGCGCCTCCGCGGCATTGCGCCGGAAGTGCGCCGCCTGGCTGAGCCACTGCTGGTTGGCCAAGTCCTGTGCCGCGTTGCGGAGCGACAAGAGCGCCTCCACGCTGGTGGAGAGCATCTTGGGCGTCACCGCGGCGCCGTTTCCCGCCGCGTACATGTGGTACGGCCGGTGGAAGTGTGCAATGAGCTCGTTGCCGATGATCGGGTGTGCGGAGAAGTCGAGCAACGCGGGCTCGTTGCACAGGTAGTACGTGAGCGTGCTCAACGCGTACTCGACCTCGGAGTCGAGCCCCGACTCGAGCGACATGATGATGCGGTCGAGCGGCGCCACGCCCATGTGGCCGGCGCCGTGGAGGTCGTTGTTGCCGCCGGCAGCAATGCCGGTGGCGGCAACGCTCAGGGCGTCGTCGGTCTGGATTCCGAAGCGCGCGACTCCCACAACGGGAGCGAGAGACGAGGGCATGGTGGTGTTTTTTGTTGAAGTTGTTTTCGCGCTGGTGTACCGCGCGTCACGTGACACGGCGGTTTGTGGGTTCCACGGGTGCCGGCTCCGCCTGGCGTCGATTGTTTTTGGCCGGGCCGGCTGGTTGTATAAGGTTTTGGGATTCGCTCTTTGTTTGTGGTTTTTGGGGTGTGAGCGGCGCGTGGGTGGTTTTCAATCGCAGGGTGACAACTTGGGCCTGGCCAGACTTGAGAATGCGGGAAAAGTCTGAGGACGAAGATTCGAGCTGAAATGTCTTTGACGTTCATGTAGCCATGGCATAAGGATTCAAATTGGCCTTTTGAAGTGAGCCGAGTCTCATTCTTCCTGTCAATCGGCGCTGTGGCTTATTTATGGTTGTAATCTTGAGATCTGGGTGAGTGTGGCTATTGATGGGTGTGAGAAATAGTGCACCTCTTATTGTCAATGTGGAGCCTTTCTTTGATGCTTCCTGAATTGAGTTTGTTTTCAAAAGGTTGCCTTTTTGCAGTCGGTGTTGGGAATGAGAGGTATTATCCAGAGTTGTGTGGCTTTCACTATACACCAATGGGTTGCAAGTAATCCTTTGAATCGAAATCAAGCTCTGCGGCTTTCTAGGTCAGGGCTGAATCACGCTATATTGAAAACCCAAGGGATCTGTCTCACGTGTAATCGCAGTTTTTGGTCTGTCCGTCTATTTGTCAAAGGCCCATTCAAGCAGGCGAGGCTACGGCTAAAATGTAGCTGATGGCTGCACTGAACCTCAACACAAAGTTACTGAAAGCAGCTCTAGTGACCAAAGAGAAGAAGCAGTCGCTTTTCTGAGAAGCAGGTTTTCTGCTCTGTGACGCCACTACCAGAACACTCATTGAGCCAGAAGTATCAGCTATTGCAAACAATAGAGGCCTACAACAAAATGTCAGTTGTCGATAAAATCCACTGCAGTGCTGATCTAGATTATGCCTGCTGCTGGTTTGCTCTCTCTACCGACCAATAATTTGTTAAACAAACTAATCAGTCTTGTCTGTTTTTAGGCTGTAGCATTTGGCGCTCAAAAGATTTTGCTGATCGACCCAAAAGTCCCCTGCGTCTTGGCTTCATGGCTTTTTGCGTCTCGATCATGTATAAAAACGTGAATCTTGCATAATGTGGTCCGCCGCCTGCAGCTTTTGCACCCACAAAATCTTGCAACCACTCACAAAATCACGCACCACTTTCTTCTTCCTAAAAATTCCATTCTGACAAAGCATCAGCATTGAAGATCATAAGCCATAATGTTAACGCAAGCAATGGCCTGATGGCCTTTCGCCGCTTGCCCTGTTGTACCTTTCATGGCCGCGGACATAGGGTGTAAGGGTTGTCACTGGGACTCCTTTCGGTTGAATCAATGAGTTTGTCTCTGATTTTTGTCGTTTCCAAAATCCATTTCACAAAGACGTTAGGTGGTAGAATCGGCTAAATGATGAATCGCCATTTGAGATCTTCATGAGTGTCGAGGGAACATGATCCGACAGGCGTGATGAACCTGGTGGTGAATGTAATCTTGGCAAGAAATCGAGTATTTCGTGATGTGGTTTGATATATTTGGGTGCAAAACACATGAGTCCCAGAGTTTGGTGACCTGACAACGATGTGTGGATCCACAAATGCTGTCGGGAGTGATGAACCCGGCAGTATTTGGTACCAGGAAAACATGATCTGGCAGACTTGATGAACCTGACTTTGATTGTGGACGTGGGGATTTAGGCAATCTGGAGACTGGTGTGAGAGTGGGTTCTGGGGGGGAGGGGGACAAAAGCTGTTAGACTTGTCATCTGGCAACATCGAGTGGTGATGAAACGCATAATCCTCAGAGTTTAGCCACCTAACAGTTATGTGTAGTGGAGATCTGCATCATCTGCCAGACTTGATGAACCTGGCAGAAACGGAGCTGAGGATTCATGATTCGCCGGGCTTGGTTAACCTGGTGATGATTGGGGCCTTGGAACCATCACGGTTGAGATTGAAGCTTCGGGAACTGGGGGATACACAAAAGCCGAATTAAGCAGGCTAAAATGAAGAGCCAGGCGGACTGTTTTTGCAGGGAATGATCACCCTGGCAGCAGCAAAAAGCTTGGTTTGCTCCAAAACGTCAGATTGGTAACCTGACAAAATTGGGAACTGGAGAGAATTAGACTGTCAGATTGGGCACCTGACAAAAGGGAACTGGGGGAATGGGAACTGGGGACATCTACAGGGGCAACAGAGGCAACAGAGGCAACAGAGGGTACTCCACAAGGACTTCCATGGTTCTCAGAGTTTAGGAACCTGACAATTATGTAAACTGAGGAAGAGCAGATCAGATCTCGGATCGAGAGGGAGGTGAAGAGCTGGGCTAACATTGAAAGTCAGACTTGATAAAATCTGGCTGGATTTGTGACCCTGGTAAAGCATCGGACTCTGGCCGATGATTTGATATGTGCAAAATCCATAATTCAAAGAGTTTAGGAACCTGGCATTTATGAGATCTGGGAGTCGAAGCTGGAGCGACGCCAGGCCATGGAAGTTTGAAAAATCAGAAACTGACAGACTTCATAAATCTGGCGGCGATAGAATTATTGGTGAGTTGCCAAATTTGTCTGATTGATCACCTGATTATGTGGGGTCGTTTTGACTGCCAATCTGAACAGCTGACGAGATCGACCAAGGGGAAATGTGAAATGGGGGGGAAAAGCGTATGCAAACGAGTGTGATTTCAAAACTAGAAACCTGACAGTTGCAGTGATACCACTAGCGACAGAATTGGGCCTGGCTTGAAATGTTTGTCAGGCCTGATCAATCCACAGAGTTCGGGGCCATGATCAGCCATTGATGTCCGATGGGTAAAGTGGGAATGGAGGGCTTGATATTGACTATTAGGATTTCAAAGCACAGAATCGTCACAACTCAAGAGAGTGGGAACTTGGGTCGCTAACTGTCAGATTGGTGACCTGAAGAGACGAAGGACTAATTATCTTTGAGGACTGAGTTGAGTACCTCACGATTATCGGGTACTGGAGATTCTGCATTTACCAGAACGGGCAGCTGCCCGATAATGCGGCCAATTTCAGCATTCCTTCCCAAGTCAGAGTGCTATTTTGGCGAGGACGAGCTTGTGGACCCGAAATATCCAGATTCACATGTCTGAAAAGAAAAAAAAACGGGACAAATCCAGCATCTCCAGCTGTCTCTTAATAGTGCTTGGCTGCAAAACGTCAGAGGTCACGAACTGGGGAACTCACTTGATGGCAGACTCCATCCACCTACCTTCAAGATTAAGGGCACCAATTTCGATGAGAATCACTCCTTTTGGGTAGAGAGTACTCTTGGAGTGATGACACTTTAGCTAGACAGGGTCTGGGCGTGGGACATGGGCGCTGCTAGAGTTGATACGACTGGCAGCGATCGGGACCGTGTCCCGGTTTTGGGGGCCTATTTAGACCCCCAAACCGGGAAATCCTGATGACGTGGGGCCTGTGTCGTCCGAAAAACTTTTATGGTATGCCAGTATAATACAATAACATTCCAGTATGCTTCGTTTTTGATCTGCCAGCATACTGAAAAATATGATTCTGGTATTTTAGCATATCGAAATACGCGATTTTGGTATGTCAACAGACCGAAAAAAGCATTTCCAATTCTGGTATTCTGGCATACCGAATGGCCAAAATGACCGAAATCGATTGAAGTTGTATGCAGAATGTATGAACGAGGCGATAACTCGTTGTGGAAGCAACCTGGCCGCTGAAATAGACATTCTCTGCGCGAATAATGCTATGTCTGCGAAAATCAGATCCATGCAGCGGTTTTTTTGGCTGCAAAAGCGCAGAATAGGCGCAACGGGCTTCAAACTCTCGGCTTGGGCCCAGCACTGGCTTGGTTTACATTGAAGCTACATTGAACGATTGAAGAAGCTTTGGCAGACATTCTGGTCGTTTTACGTTTTCAATCAAAAGCTTTCGAGGCTCGTTTGCTTCGAAGTTCGATGTCCCCGCACTATGCCATGGCCTCAACGGCAAATTGTGGTATGCGGCATATCGAAAAAATAAATGTGCTGCTACGAAATACTTGACCCGGCTCTCGGTACCTCGGCAGACTCAAAATTGCTTTTCCGATTTTGTTGTTCTGATGGCATATGAAATGCCAAGCGATTAAAATTGTATGAATTTGGAACCCAAAACCCGTCCATCAAGCATCTCTGGATAGTCTTCATAACAGATTGACTTCTTTCCGACTCGAAGTATATCTTCGATTTATATAAAGCACCAACATAGTGTAACTTCAAGGCCCACTACAGTTTGCAGAAACAAAATACAAACAATATATCAATTCATTTACCCTCAAAGGTGACAACAGAGCTAAAACTTCTCGGCAGCACTGACGATATCGTCAATTTGCTCGATTTCATCACTGGCCTCTCCCAGATCAATGACATCCACCGTCTTGGCGGGGCCGTGGTAGTGCTTATGGGCATAAACGTAGTAGTAGATGACGGAGAGAATCCACACGCCAGGCGTGATCACACACGTGTAATTCATGGACTCTTTATCTGGGTTTCTGTTTGTAGGAAACATCACCATCACAAGGCAGTAGCAAATGAAAACAATGGAGATCCAGCCATTGACTTTGCTCCAGAAGTTGCCGAGAAAAAACTTCCCCGGCACAAACTTCTCCTCCATGGTCAACAACCGCAAGAATGTTGGCATGCCCCAGGCAAAGTAGTTTCCAGCAATTGCCAATGTGAACAAAGCAGTGGCTGCGGTGGTGCCAATCAAACAAAGCAAACCCACAAAAATCGTGCCGAGGCCGCCGGTAATCACAGCGTGGATTGGCACCGAGAGCCGCTTGTTCACCTTTTTGATCCACCACGACATGGGCAAGCCGTTGTCTCTTGCGAAAGCAAAAATCTGTCTGGAAATGGCGGTGAGAATGGACGCTCCCATCAAGAATTGAGCAAGGGCAATGAAAACCATGAAGAAAATGGCCACCTTCTTGCCTTGCCCCGGCTTTGTTTCGAAGGCGTCGTAAATCACCTGGGCCATGGGCTGGCCGAACGCGGAGCCCAAAATGTGGCCCTCGATGTCGTCCGTCTGGAGGCAGAACATCGTGACAATCATCAAGATAAATCCCAAAATGCCACACGCGCTAATGGAGCCCAAAATGCCGATGGGGATAGTTCTGGTGGCGTTGGTACTCTCCTCCAGCATGTGGACGCACGAGTCAAAAGCGCCAATGGTCCAGATAGCGGGCAACCACGCCTGCGTGACTTGCGTCCAGCCCATCGGGAAATCCGACAAGTTCTCGAATTTGCCAAAGACAAACGACGCCGATTTGAAGGAGCCCCGGGACGCGCCAATGGGCAAGGCAATGAGGAACGTGCAGATCAAGACCACATTGATGCAAATGGACGTCGTCTGGAGCCAGGAGCAGTGCTTTGACGACGCACACGTGAGCGCAATGTGAGCCACGACACAGGCGACAAACACGCCGTACGTTTTGGCAGGCGTGATCTCGAAGTCGCCGTCTTTGGCGAGCACCACAATGGACAAAACCTCGGTTGCAAAACCGTAGTCCACGGAACAAAGCCCGCCGATCAAGGCAAGCGAGTTGGTGTTTCCCACAACGAACGAGATGATGGACTTAAATTTGGGCGGGGCATAGAAGTTTGTCCAGTAATATAAGCCGCCCGACGTTGGCTGGAAAGAGGCGTTCTCGCTCATGGCCAAGCCAATGGAGAAGATGAAGAGCGACGAGATGAGCCAGCCCCAAACAGCGCCTGCCGGGCCCGCGAGAAGCGCAATTCCGAGCACCGAGGAGATGGACGGAAGCAAGCCCATGATGGAAAACGCCACGCCAAACACTTGGAGTGTCGTGAACCGCCGCTTCAACTCGGGCTTGTACCCGATCTGGGCCAAAAGCTCGTTGTCGTCGGCGGAAAAAATGGGGTCGATGCGGGGCGTCTCCACATTTTGCGTGTTGTTGTAGAACTTGGGGTCCGACTTGACCGCTTGCAAAACCTGCTCACCAGAAAGAACCGGGTGAATCATGGGTCTGTGGGTTTAATTTGCGTTCTTAAGGTAGTAGCAATTGAAACTGCTGAAGGCGGTTGCAAAATACTGGCTGTTGAAGTTTGCAGTCACGAAGTTTGCAGTCACCTGTAGAAGTACCTGTTGAAATTTGCACTCAATTCCGAGGGATTTGCAGTCAATTGTTGCACTTTTCGAAAGCTTTAAAATCAGAAGCTGTACGTTACCGCGATATGAACCCGCTGTTTGGAGTTTTCAAGTCGAGGCTGAGAATCGTCTAGTGATGCTAGTCGCAGACACTGTTCCTAGTTCAAGTGACAAGTTGCAGTGTTGGTTGCAAAGTGGCGATTGCGAAATAGCTTGCAATTGCTAGAGTTAGCCCGCTAGCGGCCCGCTACTTATACCCGGTCCACGATCTTATCTGCGCGGGAGATTAAACTTTATAGAGTCCCAGATACGACACTTAGCGGAATTAGCGGTCTCGCCCATCATCGGGCACCCGAGTTCTCGGGAGTCTCACATGTTATAGACACCGCAATAATTGTAGCATCTCGTCTACTCGGGCGTTCCAAATGAGGGCACAATTTGAGCAATTTTGACGGAGCCGTGCCGCCATATTCTAAACCCAAATCTGGGGACATTCCAAAGACACCTTATCTCAGCACTGACATGCCGCATTGAGCAAGCGGGTGCGTCGGGGCGCGCGCCCTCACGCCGCAGTCACACGCGCCGTTGGCACGTGCGCATCGCAGCGACAAGTTTTTTTTTCATATAAAACCACCGCGCCCGCAGCGGGAATTTTTTTCACCACACTTAACAATGGCTACGTATGTGCCCAAATCATCAATACTTTTTGCTGGCAAGACCACCATTACGGTATGATGTGTCTCACCACCCCGGTGGCTGAGGCGAAGAGCCATGGAATTCGTTCCCACCCAGAGGAATCTGGATGGGATGTGTTCTGTGTTTCAGTTATGCGCTGTTCCGTGCAACCGAGAGGTTACATGTGAAAGCAGAATAACACCGATCAGACAGAGACTTGTCTCTGCGCTGGCAGCGGAGCCGCCCGAAACGCGCGGCGCTCTGCTTGACGTTTGTTTCACGTGCCTGTCTCAGGCTGAAACGGCTGGTCGTTGGCTCCCATCATCTCTTGCCCCCCGTATCGCTACTAACATCCAGTACCTTGAGACCAGAGACCCAGCAGAAGCAGGCCAAGAGCGCCAAGAAGATTGCTGAGCAGCGTGCTGCCAACAGAGCCGCCAGAGAGGAGGTATGTCCACCCGATCGTTTCGATCTTTGACCCATTGGCCTTTCAAGATGACATTTATCACAACGAAGAGACTAGCCTAGGCGATGTTGTCATTCAATCAACCATCTTTCGGGTCTGAGAAGTGTCCAATGGGTTGCGTTCTTCGCACAGCTACTAACAAATAGTCCAACAAGGAATTGGTCAAGGCCATCTCCGAGAGAACCGCTGCCTACAACAAGGAGTACAGAGACGCCGAGCGCGCCGTCATTGACGCCAAGAGACAGGCCAGATCCGACAACTCTTACTACGTCGAGGCTGAGCCAAAGTTGGTCTTCGTCATCAGAATCAAGGGTATCAACAAGTTGCCACCTAAGCCAAGAAAGGTTTTGCAGTTGCTCAGATTGACCCAGATCAACGCCGGTGTGTTTGTCAAGGTCACCAAGGCCACCTCCGAGTTGCTCAAGTTGGCCGAGCCATACATTGCCTACGGTTACCCCAACTTGGCCACCGTCAGAAAGTTGATTTACAAGAGAGGTTACGGTAAGGTGTTCAACCAGAGAATCGCTTTGACTGACAACGAGATCATTGCCAACTCCTTGGGCAAGTTCGGCATTGTCTCCATGGAGGACTTGATTCACGAGATCTTCACTGTTGGCCCTAACTTCAAGCAGGTCAACAACTTCTTGTGGCCATTCAAGTTGTCTAACCCTACCGGTGGTTTCAGAAAGAGAAAGTTCTTCCACTTCATCCAGGGTGGTGACACTGGTAACAGAGAGCAGTACATCAACAACTTGGTCAAGCAAATGAACTAAGCGTTGCGTTTCGGCCTTTTGTTTTCGGCTGCCTTTTATACAGTAGTATAATAGACGCCGGTTCTTTCATGTTTATATTAATTGATTTGGGTAAGAGTGTTCAGTATCCCATCCATTCGGTGGCTTGGTAGAGCGCGTACTCCAAGCTGGGATACTCTAGGAGCCACGAAAACCCGACCGATTCGTTGCACTCGGGCTCGTACACACGGTGGCTTCGGGCGAGGAGCACAGAGACAACCGCCAAGTACATGAACTTGACCACGCTGGAAAACACAAACAACGTCAAGAACACGCTGGCGACACGCGCGGCCCATTGATGCAAGGGCTCGTTTCCTCGCGAGAGAGCGTCTCGGAACGTGTCGACGAGAAGCCCGGGCAATCTGCCCGAGAAGACGTCGCTGCCTGAAAGCTGTTCTCTGCGCAACCGCCTTTCCAACCGCGCAATGAGCGCGTCCTGGCTCTCGATGGAGCTCTGCAACGCCCGCAACTTGGACTCGGACACCTGCGGCAGTCGCTCTCGTAGCTGCCGCTCGTACTGGCTGCAAAGTTGGTCGAGTTCCGTGGCTTTGCGCAGGAGAGACTCGTTGGCCTGCAACTTGCTCTCCAATTCGGCAGAGTACTTCTGCAACTCGCGAAGCGACGCCTTGAGCTGCGCCACCTGCCCCAGTAGATCGGCGGCCTTCTGCGATCCCGTGCTGTGAAGCCTCGGGTCCCGCTCGAAGATTTCGCCTGGAAGCTTTTTGGCGGGCCGGAAAAGCCCCAGCCACGTCTCGGTGGCGTCCCGCTTCCAGCGGCCGAACCAAGTCTCGTCGCCTTTCGGCTCGTTGTGCTTCCACGTTTCTGCGCCGGGCATTGGTTCGGCCTTCGCCAAATCGTCTGTTTTTCGGGAGTTGAAGTACAGCGAGCTGCTGGCGGGACGAGAGGAGCCCAAGCTGTTGTTAATAGTTTTGCCAAAACGTCCAAAGTCTCCTCTGAGGTCGGTGTATTCCCTCTTGCGGTCGGTGTAGTCTCTTCTGTGGTCGATAAAGTCTCTTCTATTGTCGGTGTAATCTCTTCGGGTATCGTTCGTCGTACCCACTGGCTCTCTCTTCAAGTGCACACCCGACCTCTCTTCCTGGTAGTCTCGCAAACTCCTGCCGTCTCTCTTCGAGCCACTGAGCCTGTCCACCATGCCGAGAACGTCCCTGGCGGAAAGCTGGCATCTGGATTTGAGAAATTCCTCCACGGAATTTGTGTGCACGAGTTGAAGGAAAAACGCCTGGAACTCCCGCTTGAAGAGCCTGAGCCATGGCTGCTTCCGCGCGAGGTTCGCGAGCGTCTGCGCCTGTTCGGGCGTGAGTAGCGGCCGTTGTTTCAAGAGCGTTTCGAGCTCCCGCATCAACGCCGGGACTTCGGCGATGGCAACGTACTGCGTATTGCTGCCCCGGGTGGCGTTGTCCCAGCACAACGATAGAAGCTGGTCTGCAGGTGACATTGGAGTTGCTTTTTGCAGGCGGGTCCGATCCGGGTGTTTGTGTTGATGCGCGTCGCTGTGGAGAAGTACGCGATTTGTGAGATTCCATCGCCCACTCAATTACGCCATCGACCTCTCACAATCGGAAGTGTGAGGATTTTATGGTTACTTCTTGGGGTTTGTACTCGATTTATCTCTTCGGGAGATGAATGCTAAGAGTATTTAATCGGTGGTTGTTTGAGCGACTCAAATAACCTCATCATTGTGGCTCTTACAGTGAGCAATTGTTACCGCATTATATTCATAAGCTGCGAAATGGACTTTCATTTTGATTTAGCCAACAGTTGCGCTTTGTATCAACCTTGGCGCGTCACGTTTCATGCATCACTTTTCGTGTTTCATCTTTGGTGCATCCCGTTCTATATGTATCACATAATCTCCATCACCTTTATGATTTGTGATCAGAAGAAGCTGGGGTCGTAGTTCAGGTTTTCGTTCGCACTCTCTGACGGTTGCAAAAACACATTGGGCTGCTGGTTTGCATTGTGCGGGTTGGACTGGGCTTCGGAGCTGGGCTTTTCGGTGCTCTCGGCTGGTTGCGGCTGCGAAATCTGCACCTGGCTCAATTCCGAGGTCTCTTGCGACGGCTTTTGTATCTCAGGTTCCTGTTGATGCTGTTTCGCTGCATCTTCAGCTGTGCCTGGCACCGCTGGTTCCAGTTGCTTTTGTACTGCAATCTGTGTTGGTATCTGTGGATCTTGTTCCAATTGCATTTGTTCTTGTTCCTGTGGCTGAACTTCGAGTGAGTTATTGTCTCCCTGGCTTTGCGCCGGCGGCTCCTGGATTTGTGCCCGTACATCAGTCTGGGTCTCCCTCACGCCCTCCGTTTGCGGAGGATTGAGCATTCCAGCCACATCCAGAAATTCAGGCACAGACTCATTTTGTGGGTTTGCAGCGAGCTCTTCCACCCTTACCTGTAGCGAATCGTGGTCATCACTTCTTTGTGGCTCACTGGCTTCTGGAACTTGCTCACTTGGTTCCAGGATTTTGAGTGGCTCGGGGTTTCCAGAGACCTCTGAACTCTCATCAGCCTTTCCATCTTCAAACGGCGAGGGCTCGTCTTTTAACTGGCCCAAAAGCCCCTCAACGACATCACTGAGAAACAATGGAGCGCCAATGAACTTCCGGTACAAGAACGCCTTGTAAAGGGATCCTTTCTGCGCCACTTGCACATCGCTGAACCACGCCCACGCGTCTTGCGAGACCTTCGATAGCTCCTGCAAAAGCTCCACCTCAACCAGAGGCTTGACGTGCAACTCCTGGCCCTTTTGCACCAACTCTTTGAGCCCTGAATCGGTGATTTTTTCCACTGTTGAAACCAGGTTTCCCGCTTTGAAACGGTCCAAAACAAGACACGCAGGGCATGTGTAGCGGTCGTTTTCGTCGCCAATGACACTGTGCTCCTTCACACACTGAACATGGTACCATTCGTGGCATTTGTCACACTCAATCATCACGCCCTCCTCCAAGTCTCGGCAGATGCAATATCTGATTGCGAGCAGCTCGCTGTAGTCTTCTGGCAAGTTCTCCGCAAACATGTAGGGCGAAGAGGCCTCGAACACGTCAACAGTGGTGTTTGCAAAATTGACCTCCGTGCGAGCAATAATCGCACGGGTCTTTTCCACAAATCGGGAGCTGCAGGCCTGTTTTGTGGGGCTTTCGGAGGGGGCTTTTTTGCAGAGCTTCACTTTCTCCACCGCGTGCTCCGCCTGTTGCAACCATTCCTCGCTGCTCTTCACCGCCGCCGCAATTTCGTCCTTGTTGTACTCAAAAGTGCACGACTCGAGTTCGGCCAAAAACTGTTTGGTGTCGAAAAGATTGTGCAGCGTGTTCTTGAACGTCTGGAGAAACCTTATCTGCTTCTCCTGGCCCTTGAGGTCGACCAATCCCTGGTAGGTGTCGAGATTGACGAACAACCTGTCACTGCCCTTCAACTTCAGGCGGTCCTCCATGTCGACGATCATTTCGTCGAGGACTTTCAAGTCGATGTCGTTGAGGGACTTATTTTGTGCCAAGTACGAGCGCACCTTTGCGTCGTATTCTTCGCCAGCAGCCACAAACTGCTCGATTTCCTGGAGTTTGTCCAGATCGTCGGAACTGAGAACCTTCTGTCCTTTGTCCCGGAACTTGACCAAATCAACAATCGAGAATATCTCTTTCTTCCCCGCAAAAGGATCGCCTCCAGCAACAATAATCTCGTAGGTCTTCATCCACAAAATGCGGTCCCTCAACCGGATCAAAAACGACAACGACGGGATTTTGATGCCGAAAGACGTGCCCAAACTGATCATGTCATTCAAGTCCGAGAGCTGTGCGTTTTTCAGCTTGATGAGTTGCCGACAAGCCTTGTCGAAATTCGAAATCTCGCTGCGATACTCGTAGATCTGATCGAATTCTGGGGTGTAAAAGTTTAGCTTAGGAATTTTGTTCACCAAGTCCACCAAAATGTGCAAGCTGTCTCTGCTTTCGTCTTCCTGCCTCTCGGGGTTTTCGCTTGCGCCGTTGCGGATTCTTTGTTGGTGTTTGAGCGCCAAAATCAGTTGACATTGTTCGATCACCTCGGTACATTCGTTGACAAAATCACGAAGGCTCTTCACCTGGCTTTTAAACTCGGACATCCTCTTTGCCTCCACCTCATTATCTTCCGTTTTGGGTTTTCCCGAGCAGAACTCGGAAAACGAGTCTTTGATTTCCGAGAGCGCAGAGCAGATTTTCTGGCCCTCGGAAAGCAACAGTCTGTAGCTTTTGAGCGAGACATCTTCTTCTGTTTTGAATGTCTCTTCGAATTTCTCCATCCAGGACTCATAATCGGCGGTGTAGCCCTTCAACGAGCGCTGATATGTTCTGAGTTTCTCATCCGAGTGAAAGAGATGAAGCTCAAACGTGTAATCGGAATTTTTGACAAGGTCCGGAAACGTGTTGTCTCTGGCTTTCTTCGCCTCTTCCATCTCATCGATGTATTTATCGAAATTGCCCAAAGACATGATGAAGTTGGCGCCGTTTTTCGACGAGGTAATAACAATTTTCGAAGGGAATGCGCTCAGAAGGTCATCGTCGGAAACACTATCGGCGTCTGGAATATTCCGCTCCTCGATATTCACCTCTCTGACTTTGACCTTTCTTCTGACGCGGCTCCGGAGATCTAATTCGTCTTCCACGAGGTCCAGTAGCGCCGCCAGAACTTTGGCGTACACCTCTGAGCTGAAATAGATGTTGTTCTCGCTCGATTCGTACAACTGAGCGAAATTCACGAGAATCTTGAAAAGCAGAAGGTTGGGCAATATGCACTGGTTCTTGAGCCACTCTTCTCCCTCCAGAGCGTAGTCGAGCCACAACTGTGAGGCGAAATTGACCTCCTCCGACATATTGAATCCCAAAGAAACTGCACACGAGTAGGTTTTGGGGTACTTGAAGATCATCTCACCCGGTTTTTGGATTGTGGTGGTAAAGTTGATGCCTTTTTGTGCCAAGAGCTGGGGCGTAATAAGGTACTCTTGGTTCAACTTGGGGCTTTTTTGCTTTCTGTCGATGAGTTTCTGAAACATCTCATCTCCACAATCGACTCTTTGCTCTGGAAACGGATTCACAACGTTTTCGAGCGAGTTGAGTATGCATTCGTACTGTGTGTTTGTGGTCTCGTCGTCGGGGTTTATGAAGCCCAAGATTTTGTTGTAGTCCCAGTTTTCGGTGTTGTAGTTCGCATTGACGAGCGGCACTTTGGCCTTTTCGGCACCGATTTCGGCGATAAGGGCCTCGAACTTCTCGAACTCGGACTCGGGAATAAAAAACCACCGTTTGCTTTTGCCAAAGAAGTGGAAGCTGCAAAGCTGAAGGAAGTGGTCTTCGCTTTTCCAGTTTTCAGCACTGAACGTCATCCCAATGTTGAAGGACGACGAAAGCAAATCCCGGTTGTCCAATGTCAGCGCAGTAGTGGCACCTAGTAGCGAATTCGGAAGGTATGGGATGTTTGGCAAGTTAAATGGGTGCAATGCAGCCTTCAAGAAATCTGGGTTTTCGCTATTTTGTCCGAGAGTGTCAAGTCTCAACCCAGCTTGGGCCGACGGGAGCTTTGGACAATGCTCGAGCTTGTCGAACTCCGCAGAGTGGTGTTCGAGGTACTGCCAGAAAATGTCCTCAAACGTTTCATCGTCGACTTTCCTGATATCTGCTTTTTCAGGCTTCGATTCCGCCTTCTCGCTGTCTTCGAAGTACTGCGGAAACGCGCCAATCAAGTACTCCTGGAACTTGTGATCTTTTTCCAAATATTGCCGCAAGGAGTAAGTTGTGGCCATTTTGCTGTCGCACTCTAGCCTCGACGAATCTTGCAAAACGGGCAGAAACGTCGCTAGCCATTTCAAGTAGCTGTTGATTTGGGCAGGGGCACCAACGAGCGTAACGAGTTGATCGCTTTTTTTGTCGCCCTCTTCGCTGGCCGGGTCTTTTACCGAAACCACCAATGGCGTCTTTAAATCCATCAAGTGCGGATCATTGAGAAGAAGCCCTTTCGAGGACTTGAGCTTTACAGAGCGGCGAAACTCGGCGTTGGATCCCAAAAGTAGCGGTGCCGAACTGTTGAGCTTTCTTCTTTTCAGTGGCTCAAGTTCGCCATTTTGCGGTGTGCCGATGGCGGGGTCGACACTCGGTGATTGGGCGTTTTGCGCAAGTTTGGCCTGATGGAGCTCCAACGGGTACAAAATCTTGGAGTAAGACATTTTCAACGAGCTGCTCAAACTGCTGGTGATTTTCCCCTTGTAGCCCAATTCACGGCCGATTTGGGCCCACCACTTTTTGTTAATCACCTCGGAAAACCCGCCCTTGCGGTTCACCAAACGAAACAAGTCGTAGAGGTCGAGCGGCCGCTTGTCCATCATGGGTAGTTTCGTGAGGAAAACTGGGAGTCTTGTTTTCGGCGCAGTTTTGGGTGTTGGCTCTGGAATCGGAGCTTTGGGTTCAGTCTGTGGGACGTTTTCGGATGGCTCGGCCTTGACTTCCTGGACCCCTGTTGCAGGCAGTATGGTTTTCTGCTTGTCAATAGACTTGTCTTTTTCTGCGTCCGAGGTGTCCAACTTCACCTTGGAATCCTCGGATTTCTCGTTCAAGTGAAAATTTATGAGGTCGTGGTAGAACTTGAGACGATCATTGATTTCGTTTTCGGCCGGATTCATGAGGATCTTGTTGGCTTTGAAGGTGAAAGTGTCCGGATCGAGCTGCGTGTGTTTGGCAAAGGCCTCGATGTAGTCTGCGCCCATTTGTATTTTGATGGCGCCGTGCTCTTTGCCAACCGAGGTAAAATTCTCCACAAGCAGAATTGGGTCTGTCGCTTGTGTCTCGGCAAATGTATATGTGGGAACTTGGGTTGCGTTAATCGATTGCAAAATTGGAGTTTGAATCGAGGCCCGAGCCTTGGCCGGGGCAGAGGACGCCGGTTCCGCCAGAGTACCCCGTGGGACTTCGGTTGTTGCCTCGGGGACTTTTTCCTCGGAAATCTGTTTTTCCGGAAGCAACATGTCGGGATTTGGAGTCTCTGTGTTCGGAGTCTCTGTGCTGGGAATTTCCGTTTCCAGACCCGATACCTCGGCACCTGTGCTCTGGTTTTGTTTGTTCAGATCATTGGCAGCCGCCTGTCCAGCAAAAGGTTGTGGAGGCTGGGTTCCCGCTGGGTTTATTTGCAGAGTCTCGGTACCCGAAACTGTGCTGTCAGCCAGTTCGCCCAGGTTTTTCTGGCGGTGCTCCTGTAAAACAATCTTTTGAAACAGCTCGTACACCTCCAACGCACTGCTCCGTTTCGTTCGGCTCATGGCCGTGGTGTATGGCAAGTAGGCGGCGCTAGAGTTCAGACTGGCCGTGTGAATAAATCTGGAGTTGACGATTTGCGGCGTCGGGGCCAGCCGGGACGGCTTGGACGGTTTTGCATCGTTTGGCGGCGGCGTGGAAATGGCTTCCGGCGTGTCGAGCCGAGAGTCCTCGGGAATCATTGATCTTGGGAGTGAGTATGGGCAAAAAAGCGGCCTCTTGATGCTAAGTCTGTGCGTCACGTGACCCGTTGCAAATGGCACCGAACCCTGACTAGTGGTAATAAACACGAAAGTCTTGCTGGAGATGCTCTGGTTCTGTTCTTCTCTTGTTCCTATCTCATCAAGTTTTTCAATTGAGTTAAGTGCCATTCTCTGTTTTGTCTATGCGTGGCATTTTACTGTAGAAGTGCAATATAGCGAGGGAAGCAGTTCTATCAGTTAGTTCGGTTGAGTGTAAAAATTCGAAAACCAAAAGCAGCGAAATCTGAAACTACCCACAGAAGAAGAAAGGCTACACCATTCAACTCCACGACAAATCAACGGTACTTTTGATGTTGTGCCTCGTTTCTTCGCTCACAATCAATCCTTTCCCAATTTCAGCGCACGGTCACCATGTTGCAGCCGAAAAAATTATGCGAGGGCGAAGGTGAGCCAAATCTCTCGTGCAATTCACGAAACACTCAATGAGCCATTTTGATTGACCTTCCCTGTCTACCCTGGTCTAGAACTTCCCATGGTCACGTGAGTCGCCTTTGCTGGCTACCTCTACAGTCACGTGACGTCACCCCTCACCCACTTTTACGAACATTCCTGCGGGGCGGCTGGGTGCTAGATACCTGGATTGCTAGCTGGCTGGAAAGCAAACACCGCTGGAAAGTCTAACACTTGGTTGCTCTGTTTGGGGCTTGGTGGGGCTGGCTTTAGGGTTGCATGCACCCGTACACCTCCAGCACAGCCAAAATAGTCAGGGCCGCACTCGCAAACCTAAAGTTCGTGTTTGACATGAATAGCAATGCTTCTGGACATTAGCTTCTGCAATTGCGTGCCGTCGTCTCCAAGTGCCAACATCGGAGGGCCAATGAAAGTTCACAGCCACGCCGCCACTGACGAGTAATAAGTGGTGTTGCGGTTCCTGCACAGTGTGGCGGTTCCGGAAGTGCCTCGTATGGGCCAGATGGAGTTAGCCGGCCTCCCGGTACAGGAAAAGGCTCGGCGTCCAGCTCACTCGTAAACAAAGAAAAATACCTCACCAAAGTGACGGCTTCAGGCCAAAAAAAATGGGCACTCAGTCTAGTAGAAGTGATAATTGTACAATAAGTAAAGAAAAGTTGTTATTAAAACCTAATACCTGTTTCGAAAATATAAACCAGTTACGCGCTTACAACAAAGCAGCGGCAACAGCGGCGACACCAGCGACAACACCAGCGGCGTTTCTGGCACCGGCACCCTCGTAAGAGGTGACAGTGGCAGAGGACTCAGCAGCAGCGGAGGATTGGGTAGAAGAGCACTCCTCACAAGACTCGGTCTTGGTGGTGGTGGTGTAAGCAGTGGTGTAGGTGGTTGGGATGACACACTCCTCAGAGACAGTCAAGGTGGTGGCCTCGGTGACAGTGATGGTGTGTGGGGCGCAGTGGTCGTCCTCACACTTGGTGATGGTGATGACGGTGGACTCTGGGCAGTAGGTGGTGTAGCCGGTAACAGTCACGTCGGTGGTGACGGTGGTGACGTTAGAGTAGGCGGCGAGGGCACCAGCGGAGAAAGCAGACAAAGCAGCGACGGTAGAGAATTGCATTTTGATTATAGCGAACGACTTGAGATTGGAAGTGGATAGGGAAAAAAAAGGTAGGGGGCCCCTGGGCTTCTTATATACTGAGATTTGCGAGCGGGCACCCGCCATGACCGTGTCCGTTGCACAGCATCCGACATGCCGCGCCAACGTGCATACAGCATATTCTGCACACGCCCATGTTTTACATTTTCGTCACGAGCTAGTGGTGCACTTTTGGTCGCGGTGCCAAGAGCATCCATAGCCGAGTGACAGCCAAGCTGAATGAGCGTGGACTACACTACTGAAACAGAGCTGCGCCCACGAAGAGCTCGTCGCTTTCGCCTTGCTCCCACACCACCGTGAGCCCCTTTTCACGCACCGTAGTCGTCTGGGGCAGTCACAACGCGACATGCAAGCTTGTTACCTGCAGGGTACGGATAGCTTAGACAACAGCAGAAGACAATTGTGTGCAGTAGTGTTTCGCGGACCCTGTAACAACAGCGCTGTTTTGCATTCGCTGATTCTGGCGCTATACGTGGGGTGTGCACACAAGAGATAATTTTAGAAGCGTCCGACTAGGTAGAAAACAAACAATCCACGGCGGCTCTACGGTTGCTTTTCGGGGCTGCAATCCGTCTTCCAATTTACGTTTTGTATACGAAAAGAGGGAATAATAGTTGGAAGCGAAGAAGGTATTACGAGAGCACAGAAGGTTTGTTTGTTTTCGCCGTGTTTGCCACCGGAGTAATTATAGAGCGGCTTAGTTTTCCCAATTGGCGCCACCTGGGAAAGGGGGATGCGACGGCGGCAATAGCGGAAGATGATGGGGGCACCGAGGGAGGATATGGCCGTGCAATTTTCAAATAGAAATGTTTCGAAATCCGGGGGGTGTGTGGCTCCAGACTCGAGTCGACCAATGGGCGTTCCGTCGAATCCCCGACTCTATACTTTAGCTTTTCTCGAGCAGCATGTGCAGGTATGTAACTTAAATCGTCACAGCTCAATATGGGACCACTGCGACAAAATACCGCAAAGGAGACGAGCGAAGATCATAGTGCATTTCGTACGGATAAAAAATTTACCCGAACCGGCTGTCAAAAGAGGAAGATGCTTTTGTAGAAAAGCAAGCAACTAATTATGGCCAAAGCTGTCACTCAATATCATAATTATAGCAGGGGTCCGCGGCTCGAGTCTAAAATTTCCCGATTCCGCCAAACATGGCCCCTCCGGTCCCAAACTGGCTTCGGTTCCGGCTCTTCCACGTACCTGCAGGCACTACAGAGCTATTAATAACAGGTTGCAATGCAGTTATGCATGCGCACTGCAAATCGCATCTCGTGATTATCTGCAGGGGCCAGCCCCCACCCCGCACTCGGTAGCGGCCGGGGCGGGTGTGGACCACTGTAGTTGGTAGAACGAGCGGGCTTAAGGCTGACAATACTGAGCAAGTTGGAAGGTGCCTTGGAAGAAGGGGATCGACGCGTACGTTACGCGAAGGCCCTCACAAGAATGCCGCAATGCCCGTTTGGAAGAGCGGGCCCCATTGTGCGGGTCGAGCCGCTGGCTCCGATGACGTGAATGAAAATTCCAGAAGAATTTGGCACGATAAATTGCGCTTCCGGCTTCCACGGGTGATGGAAGCACCGGAAAGAATGCGATTTTTGCGAGAATCCGGGCAACAAATTTGCGCCTCAAAGCGCATTGTTTGTTTATTCCCTTGATGTGCGGAGATGTTGTTGTTGTCGTGAACGGCAACCCGATTGCTGCATTGGGAAGGACGCGCATGAAATAAACAAAAACACGAGATGGAATTCTTGGCCCATCGGAACACGGCAGGTTTAAAAATGAGTGGTGGGGTCACAATATTGGAGGTTATTTGCTCGAACCTTGAGTCAATTTGCTTTGCCTTTTGACGTGACGCTTTTCGTGTTTTAAGGTGAAGTAATTCAGGGCTCGATTCGAACCATCACATCTCCAGAGCTAACGGGTGAAGAGTTGCTACGTTTGGCCGCAAACCACCAGCAATTCCAGAGCAACTGGAATTGTGGAATCTCATTTCGTCAATCGCTCATTTGGAATGGCCAAATGTGATCTGTAGCTCGGTCATATCAGGTGCATCAAAGCTGTAACACGCCCACAGCAAAAGCCAGCTCCGGGAAAATTCTCTCGTGATTTTTCCGGGGCGTTCTCTTCGTATTTCAAACCGTGTTTAGTGTTTTGACACCGCAACGGGCTGCAGGCATCTCACCTGTCTCAACCCCAGACTCTTTTGCCCAGCTCGGGCCAAACGGCGGGGTCCAATTTCAACTCTCGCCTCCAGATCCGTTTCGGGCCCTTAATTGAGCCAGCACACGGATGACAGCTTTTTCTGGGTCCAGCGATTGTTTGGCGGCCGCCAGCCCACACCCGTGCCTCCCAAACACGCTCACATCAGCCTCACACGCTTTACTTCACACGCACCCTTTCCATGTCCAAGCCCTTCAATGGTCAGGTTTTCTGCTGTACAGGGCTAGTTTCAGACTTCCGCCGTGTGGTAGAGGGCCAAATCGCTGCCCTAGGAGGCACCGTTTTTGTCGACTTGATGAGCCTGGTGCAATACTTGGTGGTGGGTGATCGCAAGACCGAGAAATACCGCTTCTCCGTGCGCTACCGCCACGACATTGCCTTTGTGGACCCGCTGGCGATCGCCGATATCCACTCTCGCTGGAAAGCCGGCGACGACAAAAAGTTGGACATCAACAGCCACTTGCTCCCCGTTTTTGCAAACCTCACGGTGTGTGCAGCACGCGTGGATCTGCCGCCAGCGGACGTGTTCGACAAGCTATTTGCCGAAAGTTTCCGGACGCCCCCAAAAGATGCGCTACCGCACGAAAAGCCCTCGGACGTGTTTTCCTTGCAGGAGCTCGTCACCACATTGATGCAGCTCGGCGCTACAGTGAGCTCTCTGCTCACCCCTGAATGTTCGGTGCTTATCGGCACAGAGCTGGCGGGGAAACGGTACACCAAGGCCAAGGAATGGTCCATTCCGGCCGTGCATCCGCTTTGGGTCTATGACTCTTGTCTTCGGGGCGCTGCGTTGGAGCTCGAGGACTACGAGCTCACCTCCAACGGATACAATCCGTATAATTCCGCGTCGTACGTGTGGAAAAAGCTCTATGCCGCACGCCAAAATCCCCCGAGTGCATTGGTGGAACAGGAGAAACGCGAAAGACCGCTGCTTAAGAAATCCTCTCGTTTGTGGCTGTCGATCATGGACAGTTCCCACAGCTCAACCACAAAACAGGTTCAGAATAGCACGTGGGACGACCCCGGGAGTGACCACGACTCGCATCCCCTGAAGCGGTCTACAGACACAGATCTTTCGGAAACGCCAAACGGCAGTGTGTTGTTCTCGGGGTTCAGATTTCTAGCCGTGGGGCTATCATTTGCGCAACAGGATGTGCTACGGAAAGTGGTGGAATCCCACCTGGGCTTGTTGACAACATCCCCGAGCGACGAGTCCACGACACACGTCTTGGTTCTTGCCAAAAGCGGCCCGCAAGCCCTGCTTATGCTTCTGGCGTTACCGAAAACCACGAAGCGGCGTATCAATTCCAAGGAAGTGCAAGTTGTCACCGACTGGTTTATCGAGCGCAGTGTCTTCTACGGCAAGATTTGCAATGACCCATGGGGCAAACCATTAGCCGGGTTAGTACCTCTGAAGAGCCGCTGCAAAGTGTGTATCAGTGGGTTCACTGGAGTGGAATTGCTTCACATCGAGAAGTTGATTGGGTATCTCAACATGGAGTTCTGCGACGTCTTGAATGCCAAAAGGGACTTGCTCATCATCAACGTCAACTTGTTTCGCAAGTCGTTCCAGAAAAACTGCCCAAAACTCTTGGAGTACACGCCGAGTGAAATTCTCGAGTGTCCTGTCTACACCAATGGCGACGAGAGCAAATCTGTCTCGACCATGTCATCGAAAAACAAAATCAATGCGGCCAAAAAATGGAATATACCCGTTGTTTCAATTGCATATTTGTGGGAAATGATCGAGCTGCTGGTTGGAGAACCAACTTTGCAGATGCCCGACATTGTCGACCACTCGTGGTGCATATTTGCACCCAAGGAAGTGGGCAAGTCTGTACTTCTCGATGCTGGCCGAAACCTTCCCAAAACTTCGGTTGGCCAGGCAGACTCGCAGGCGGATGATGCCGACAGCGTGAAGCTTCCTTCTCCGCGAAAGCACAAAGAGCGGCAGAAATATGGACGTTTAATTGGCGGCAGCACGTCACTCACCGAGAAACTCAAGCGAAGCCGAGACGAAGGCGAGGAGACTCCGCCGCTAGAAGAAGAAAGTGGCGTCAGCCAGGAATTGCTCACGCAGGTTGGCTACGGCTACGAAGAGTCGATTCGAGGAAACTCAGACCTCATAGAGAAGTTGGAGGCAGCAAACGGCGGATCCAGAAAAAGACGCAAAGCAATAGAATAATGAATTACGAATACACGACCCAACCCGGCGGCCTCCCGGCACGAGGCTTGAGTCGACATGAAGGGCAAATGTCTCACTCAGCCCGATTGGGAAAAGAGCTAGAAAATAGAATGTCGCGGCCATTCAGCAAGCGGCGAGTGGAAAGTGATGGAAAATCCCCGCCTCATGGTGGACCTGCATACAAACGGGCGAATCGATTGAGGTGGCAGAAGACCGTAACCTCTAATCTTTTGGCAATTGGCGCAGCGCCAGCGGCGCTTCCCCGCAAGCAAAAAAATTGCAGGGGCCACACGTCATGAAACAGCCGAAGACGAGCTGAAACAAATCGATTAGAACGAAACCGCTGCCCCAGAATTGCCAGCAGCCTGGAAAATGTCGCACGTCGTCCGATGGCCGGCGTGTATGCACACCCAGAAAAATTTTCTCAGCGCCTGCCGCAGCCGCCCCGTATATAAAGATTGCCTCTCGCACTCGCGCTTTTTCCCTTTTTTTTTCTCATCATCACCAATAATTTACAATGGGTAAGGACAAGTCTCACGTCAACGTCGTTGTTATCGGTCACGTCGATTCCGGTAAGTCTACCACCACCGGTCACTTGATTTACAAGTGTGGTGGTATTGACAAGAGAACTATCGAGAAGTTCGAGAAGGAGGCCGCCGAGTTGGGTAAGGGTTCTTTCAAGTACGCTTGGGTGTTGGACAAG